>MU376941.1:471694-903886 GCA_022495195.1 Xylaria digitata | reverse complement strand
TTTTAGCTTTATATAAGCTAGTATTAAAAAATAAATATTTTTATTTATATATAATAAAAATAGTTTTGCTATTTTTTTATATAATAATATTTTTTATGTTATTAAAGTATGTTTATAATTTGTTAACGTTTTTTAATAAAAATAAAAAAAAAATAAAGCTGTTTAAAATATAATATATTGTTATATTAAAAAATTTTTTTATTTATATAGTACTAATAACGCTTATAATATTATTAGCGCTAAATTTAATATGTATACTTTTTAATGTTTAGTTTATTTTTATATAAAAGTAAATTTTAAAATAAGCTTTTAATTATATTTTTTTTATTATTAAATAGTTTAAAGCGCTTATATTTTATAGTTTATTTTAATATTTTGTATAATATTAGTTATTTAATATAAACTAGTTAAACAAAATATTTGTTTTATAGTTTTAAATGTTTTTGCTAGTTGTACAATAAAAAAAAGTATTGTTTATTAAAAATTAAGTTAATTAGCTACTAAATTCTTTGTTAATATTTTTATTATTTTTGTTTAACTTTAAAAATTTTTTGCATTTTGTTAAAAATATTAAAAATTCTTTAGGCGTAAGCAAAGTATTATAAATTATTTTGTGCAAATTAAAATATTAGTTTTTTATACAAGCTTGTTTTTAAAATATATATTTAAATAATTAACAGCTTTTTTTGCTGTATACAAAGCATTTTTTTTTTATATAATACTTTTAATTAGTTTTTTTTTATAGCTAGCTTAAAAATCTAAGTTAAAACTTAAGTTGTTAGCTTTTTATATAACTGTTTTAATTATATTTTTTGTTAATAAAATAACTATTATTATTTTGTTATATAAAATGCTTTAATAAATTATTTGCTGCTATTTAAATATATATTTTAAAGTTAAAAAAAAGCTTTTACATATTAGTTTTTAAAATATAAATGTTATAGCTAATTTTAATACTTTTTAATATGTTTATACAACTGTTATGCTTAATTAAATTTTTTTTTAGTAATTTGTGCTAAGCGCACATTATGCTTTTGTAAGCTTATTAATTATAAAGTTTAATACTTTATGTAGTACTAAATTAAAATTCTTTTTTTTTATTTGTACAAAAGTAATTATAATTTAATTAGCTTAATATTAGCTATAATTTGTATTAATATTAAAATAATTATTTATTGTACAATAAATTTTGCTTTAAGTTTTATTTAAGCTAATATAATAAATAAAAAAGTTTTTTGCGCAACCTTTTAAAATAGTTAAAAATATTACGTAATATTAATTTTTTATAATTTTAAATTAGCAATAAGCATTTATAAATAAATATGCTTTATTATATAATAAATTGTATAATTAACCTAAATAATTTTTTTTTTTTTTTTAAGTTTTTTAAAAAATTGCATACTTTTTAAATAAAATTATTTTGTTTTATACGTTTTTTATAAAAAGTAAATGTATTAAAAAGTTATTTAATATAAAGTTTAATATTATATAAAAATATGTTTATTGTTTTAAAGTTTATTAAAAATAATAAATAATAAAGTATTTATATACTAGCTAAAAGTTTAGTTTATGTTTTGCTTTTGTTATACGTTTATATATTAGTTTAAAAGTATTTTAGTTTTTAATTGTTAGTTATATGTAGTTTTAAGCAAAATAGTTTTTAAAAATATAAAAGTATATATTTTAAATTACTTTTAGTTATATAGTTTTAGTTTATATAGTTGTATTTAAAGTTAAAGTTTTTTATAGCGTTATATAAAGTTATTAATTTAGCATAAAAAAAACTAATAATGTTTATATAGCAGATAATAACGCATTTTCTACTCTAGTGGCGCACCTAATTAAGTGGCGCACTTTTTTAAACTTTTGTATGCGCTTTTAAAAATTTCTTATTTTTTTTTTAACAACAATAGCCAACTTTTATAAAAAAGCTAATTTACAGCTTGCTATTTAAGCATATAAAAATATTTTTTATTTATTTTTTAAACGCGTTACTAAGCTTTATAATATTTTTTATACAATTTTTTGGAAACAAATATGTAGTATTAATATAAAAGCTAAAATATTTTTTTTAACAACCAAATTAATTAAACCTAAAGAAAATTCGATTATATAATATATTATTAACTTAATATTTTAATCGTTTTTATTAAAACATAATAATATTAAAAATATAGCTAACTAACTGTTAAAACTTTGTAAAAAACGCTTTATAAAAAAAAACTAAACATTTAACTTTATATAAAAACAACTAAAGCTTTAAACGCGTTTTAATTAAAAAATTGATTATTAAAAAGTATTAAACAAAAATTTGATCGAATATTGTATTTAGTTTATATTTGTATAAAAAATAATTTAAAATAAAAGCATTTATAAAAACAATATTTATAACTTTAATAAAACAAGATTTATAATAAGCAAAATTATAGCTAACTTTATTATAATTATATTTAAACGCGTATAAAAACTAAAAGTTATATAACTAAATAATATAAATTAGTTTATAGTTATTTAAGCTGTTTTATTATATAGCTATATTATTTTATTTTATATTATTTTAGCAAAACAAAATTATTTGTTGTTTTAGTATAAAAATACTAATTTATTAAGCGATTAAAAAGTTAAAACTATAAAAAATAGTTAAATAACAAATAAGCAAAGCGTAAATTAAATTAAACATTTTGATTCATATATAAAAAATTATATAAAAAAAGTTTATTGTTTATTTATTTTTAATAAGTATAAAAGTTATTATTTGTATAAATTTAAATTATATTATAAAAAAAACAACATTATTACTTTTTGTATACTTTTTTATTTTTTTATAAACTTTAGCTTTTAAATGTTAAATATTTTAATTTTTTAAAACGGTTGTATAATAAACAAATTAAGCATTTAATGCAAGCATATATTATTTATATTTAAAAAAAAGATTTTTTTAGCACGTTTTTTTGCACGTTTTTTAAATTTATAATTTTAAATAACATATAAAAAAGTTTTAAAAAAGCAAAATTAAAGCTGTATAATTTAAACTATATTATTAATTAATTAGATTATTGTTCGATTATTTTTTAAATTAAGCTTTTATTTTTAATTTTATTTGCTTGCTAGCAATTTGCAATTTTAAGCTACTTAACTAAAGCTTAATTTTTATTTTAATATATTAAATTAAAAGTTATATAATACTAAAATAACTTTTTAATATTTATTATTAAAAATATAAACTAAATTATATTTAATATAACTAATGTTATATATTGTTTTGCGTTATTAAAAAAAAAGATTGCAACTTTTTGCAAAACAAATTATTAGCTTAGCTAACGTTGCTATATAAAAAAAACTTAATTATAAAATAAAAAATTTTTTATTATATAAAAAGCAAAAGATTTATAAGCTTTTAAAAACATGGTTAAGCAAAAAAATTGTAAAAACTGTTAAAATAATTGTTGTACAAAAAAAAAAAAAATATGCGCTTAACGCTATAAAGCTTGCAGCAAACTTGGCTATAATGCATAAACTTGTTAAAATAATATAAAAACGTTTAGCAAATTAGATTTTAAATAGTTTAAATTAATTGTATATGTTATTATTAAGTTATTTTAAAATATGCGTACAAAAATCTAAAAAAATGCGCTACTCGATTAGGTGCGCCACTGGAGTAAAAAATGCGTTAAATTGTTTTAAATAATTAAAAGTTTTAGCTAATTTTTTGTTAAATTATATTTGTTTTATATAATTTGTATAAAACTTTTAGTTTAGTTTAACTTTTTTAATTTTGGTTATACGCTTTTAGCTTTAAGTATTTAAAATAGTTTTTTGTATAATATATAATAGGTTTAAAAAAAATAGTTTGTTGTTTAGTTTTTAAAATCTTTTATATACGCTTTTTAAAACTTTTGTTAAACGTTTTTTAAATACTAGTATTTAATAATTTAAAACGCTATTTATATATTTAGCAATTTTAAAATTGTATAACTTAAATTAATATTTTTTTTTTAGTATTTAAAGTTAAAATAATTTTGTACGTTTTTAAAACTAAGCCCAAAGTTTTTAGCAATTTTTTTGTATATAAAATTAATTAAAGTTTGCAATATAGTAAATTTTATTACATTGTACAAAGTATTTAATGCTATGTTTACAAATAAAATTAAGCAAATAAATTGTTGTTTTTATTATTATATAACAAATTATTAAATATAATTGCATACTATTTTTTTATTATAATATAAATGCATTTAGTTTTATTAAAAAAGTAATATTTATATAACAATAAAATCGATTTTTTTGTTTTTTTAACGTACAAATATATTTAGTTTAGTTAAAAAAGTAATACTTATGCAACAAAGAAATTAAAATATAATATAAAAACTTAGTTAAGCTATAAATGCTTTTGTTTTTATTTTTGCTAATTTATAATACTTTTGCAGTTATATAAAAAATGCTTTTACAACTATTAATCAGTATTAAATAAGCTTTATATAATATTGTATAATAAACATATATATAAAATAAAATACAATTTATTATACTATAACGCATCCCCCAATTAACTTGGCCACCCAATTGAATGGGCCACCCCTCTGCTACGTACCATTATATAATATTATATATAAACCTTTAAATAACTTTACTAATAAAAATCATAAAAATATAAAAAAAACACCATTAGATTCGTAATTAAATAAGAAATCCAAATATATTAGTCTTTTTATTATATTTATATTATAACAGCTTTAAAAATTAGAAAAGATTTAAAAGATTATTTTATATATAAAAATGTATACAATTTAACAATATAATAACTTTACTAATTTAAATCGTATAATAAAATAAAATATACCGCTAGATTTGCAACTAAATAAGGAATTCAGTAGTATTTTTGTTTATTTTATAACTAATTTATTAAGCGAGTTATTACGCAATACGCTAATATAGCGCTAAGCAGGGATTATTTTAGCGCTTATTTTAGCGTATTGCTTAATAACTCGCTTAATAAATTAGTTATAAAATAAACAAAAATACTACTGAATTCCTTATTTAGTTGCAAATCTAGCGGTATATTTTATTTTATTATACGATTTAAATTGGTAAAGTTATTAAAGTATCACGTGATAAAGCACGGACGATTTTTGTATGCGTTCTAGGGGTGGCCCATTCAATTGGGTGGCCAAGTCAATTGGGGGATGCGTTATTTGTTTATATTTTTTTATAAAAAAAAAAAGCTTTATATAAAGCAGAGTTTTTATTTTAAATAAAAACTTTTGCTAACGTATAAGCTAATATAATAAAAAGAATTAGGTGCGCACGTGCTAATAACTTTGTATATAACAATAACTTTGTACATGCTTATATATACAGTTGCAACCAACACCAGTTATTTCAACAATTTATTTAATTATTATAATCTTTAGCAAAATACCCGGTTTTATAAGTATTAAAAAAAACAAAAAAAAAACAGAAAACCGAAATAGAAATTAATAGTTAATTATTATTATAAAAATTTTATAACACAAAAATTTGCAAAACTATTACTATGAATTAACAATTTAAAAAATTAACTTTATAAAGCAAAATAGTTTATAGCGCTAAATTTGTTAAATGTTTATTATTAAATACAAATAATAATAAAAAACAAATAAAAAACAGCATTTAAAACACTTTATAAGCTATATAAGTACTAAATAATGCTATTTAAGCTTACTAATATATTAGCAAGTTTTTAAAAAATAATTACATATGTATTATAAAATTATTTAAATTAAATTGTAATAATTTATTTAAATAATATTTTAATTTATTTTAAAACTTTAAAAAAATATAAAAAACATATAAAAAAAGTATTTAAAGCATTATAAAATGCTAAATTAAAAGTTTATTTAAATAAAAGCAAGTTTTATATATAAAAAGTAAACTTTTTAAAATTTATAATAACTTTAAACAAAATAAAAATTTAAAAATCGAAAATTAAAGTAGTAAAAAAATAGTTTATATTAAACAGTATTAAAAATATAAAATTGTTTATAAAATTTAAAAAATATATAGCACTATTTATAAACTTTATAAAAAAAAATATAATGTTTAAATAAAAAACAAAAAAGCAAGAAACGTTTAAACAAATTAAAAAAGCAATTTTTATAAAACTAATAATATAATTATTAAACTTAAATAATGTCACTTACAAGTTAGTAACGTACCACAAGTTAATAACGCATTTTTTAGCACTTTTTATACGCTAACTTAAATAATTTAATTATAACATATATAAATCAATTAAATTAATCGTAATCTTTTTTATTAAATGTTTTTACTTTTACTTAATAAGTTTGCGCATTATGTTTAAGCTTATTATAAATGCTACAGCGTTGTTAACTTGTTTGTACTTTTTTTGCTAAACAACTATTTTTAGCTTTATTACCCGATTTAACTACTTTATTGTTTTTAAATTTTTATAAAACTTAGGCGTTAGCTATAATAAAAGGTTTTTTATTTTATAGTTGTTTATTTTTAGTTTTGTAACGCTTGCTTAAAATATAGTTGGTTTTGCAAAGCTTTTTGTTCTTTTGTTGCAAAAAAGCATTTTTATATATTAACTTCTGCGTAGCTTTTGCAATTAAGTTAATAAAATTTAAAATTTTAGTTAGCAAGCTTAAAAAATGATTTTTAACTCTAATTTTAATAAAAGTTAATTGCTATTTAATTTCCAGTATAATAGTAAGCGTTTTTAAAATTTAAAATTAAAATAGTAGTTTAAAGTCTAAAAAAAGTGTTTTATTTGTTTTTTAAATATTTAACGCAAATATAACTTTATTTGCATTTAAAAGCATAATTTTAGCTGCTTTAAAACTTAATTAAATATTTTGTTTAATAAATGTATACGTAAATATATGCGCAAAGCTTACAAAAAAGTTTTGCTTTTTAATATAAGTTTAATAGCGCTGCATTAAACTTTTAATATATTTATTATAACGCCGTTTTAAAATATTAAAAAAAATTAAATCGAAAAGCTAAAGCTTATATAACAAATAAGCAAGCATATAAAGCATAATAATATTGTTAAACTGGCAATATTTTTTAAATTGCATTAAATAGTAGCTTTTATAACTATTTAAAATCAAAAGGTAATAATTATTTTTAAATCGGCTTTAAATATAATTATTAAAATGTTTTGCTTAGCTAACGCTTATATTATTATTAGTCTAGCTGTTATTTAAAAAGTTTACAACTTAATTTAGCAATAAAATAGTGTTGCGATATTAAAACGCAAAATAAACTTTGCTTAAAAAAATAATATATAGCAGTATTGCCTAACTTTAAGAATTAATAGCTTAGTTTGCAATAATTTATTTTTTATTTTTAAGCTTAGCTTATCAAAAGCGTTTACGTTTTTTAAAGCTTATAACAACTATTTTAATAATTATTTTGCTTATTAAAAACTTTGTTTTGTTAAAATTATAAATATTCTTAACTTATATACTGTATTTGTTAATTATACGTTTTATAAAGCTAAACTATTTATAATAACTTGCAAAATTTTTGTTAAAAGCTTGCTAATAATCGATTTAGCAGTTATAACGCGTTTAAAAGTTAAGTTATTGTTATATAAAGTTTAAAGCTTAGTTAACGCTAACTTTTAATGCGTTACGTTTGCGTTAAAAAATATTAGCTATTTTTTAAATATAACGAAGCTAAAGCAAAAACGCTTACGCATTTAGCTTAAAAATACGTTTAATAATAATTTCTTTTTTAAATATTGTTAAATTTTGCTTTATAACGTTTATAATATAATAAAGCGCATTGCTATTAATTTTTTGCTTTAATATACGGTTAAAAACGTTGTAAATACAAGCAAGCTTGCAAAAAAAAAGTTTAAAGTTGCGTTTTTTAGCTTAAATTGCTAGCTGCAAATCGGCTTTTTTAGATTTTTAAACTATTATGTTGTTATAAAATAATATATAAATAAAATAAAAAGATAAAAAGTTAGTAAAAAGTGCGTTATTAACTTATGGTGCGTTACTGACTTATAAATAACATTAAAAAATTTAAAGTTAAAATTAATGCATTTAATATAGCAATAAATAAATAATTAAAGCAACAAAATAAAAATAAAAAGCTATATTTAGTAGCATTTTTTTTTAAAGAAATTTTTAGAACTAATATAATATAGATAGCTAGGGGCTCTGCTTTGCAGAGTCCCCCAGCTACAATTAATACAGCTATAGGTGGCTCGGATAAATGGCTACTTGGCTATAGTTAATGGCTTTGCTATTGACTAGGCCAGTTTACTATTCTATTTTTATTACTTTTTTTATTTAATATTACACTACTTTTAGTAAACTTTATTAAATTGGTGCGGTAAGTACTATGATCGCTTTTATTTTATTCAGTTTTTTTTGAGCTGGCAATTGAGGAAGCAACAAGGCTTTTTTAACTATTTAATTGCGGGCAAATAATACACTATTAATTTTATTACCTATTAACAATTTAGTTTTTTGGCAAACGTACAATCTATAATACTTTAGCAAAAGTCTATAAATAAGAAGGTTTTATTTGTTAATTTTAGATCGAGCTGACTTATTTTTTATATTATCGGCTTTAAAAGTATTTATGCTTGGTTTTATTTGCTAAGTACTATTACTAACAATTAGCAAGCTTAAACGTTAAATTAACTTGTAGGTGTGCGTACGTTTGGTTTTATTTGCTGAGTGCATTTTAGGAAAAATTAATCCTTTATTAAATATTGTTGGTTGTGCGTACGCTTGGTTTTATTTGCTAAGTGCACTAATAACAAGCTAAATATTACGCTGCAATTTACGCTTGGTTTTATTTGCTAAATAGTATTCTACTAATTATTGCTATTTTTTATATTAAGCTTTATTTTATTTGCTTTTTAGCTGTGCTAGCAGCTTACTATTGCACCCAGCTATAATAAGCTAATAACTACGGTTTTTTAAATAATTTCGGTTTGACTATATTGTACTAAATTTATATTTGTTTGCTAGTTTATCCAAAAATACTTCGTTTAATTTTGTTATTATTTTTCGTTTTATGTTTAAAAATACTTTGCATTTAATTTTATTTAAAAAACTTAAATTTTTTTAAATTTGTTTTATACATAAACAAAAAAAGTAAAGTAACAGGTAAAAAAAGTGCGGAGTAAAAAAAATTTTGCATTAATTAGGCAAGTATTATGTACGTATTACAAAAATATAAATAAAAACTTAATTAAATTAAATATAATATATGTTAAGCGATTAAAAAGAATTATATTACAAATTTGTTACTTTATTATTAATTAAGAACTTTATACCGGAGTTAAAAAAGGCGGAGTTAATATTTATGTTGAACTAAGATTTTAAGACTTTGCAAAATGCAGAAAAGGCGCCTAAAATAGCTAGCGCTAGAAAATTAATATTAAAAAAACTATTGCCTGCTATTATTGTTTGCAAGCAGCAACCAAATGCTAAAGTTAAACAGGCGGAAGCTAAAAGTAGCTAGCTATTAATGTTGTATACATTAATAGCAAAACTGTTAGCAAAAGCTAGTTTGTTTATATTTGCTATAAAAAAAAAAAATTCGAACTATAATTTCGAAAAAAAAAATCTTAATTATTTAGCAGCATTTAAATTTTAAGCAACACTTGCTAAATATAAAAATAATTTTAAAACTTAGGAATTTATTGCTACAAAGTTTAAAAATTAAACCAATTAAAACTTTATTATTGCTATATAATTATAAGCAGTAACTACAAACGCAATAATAACGTTTTAAACAGTTTACGCTATAGGCAACACTATTAAGAAAATAGCTGAGGGCATAAGCGTGCAGCAAAGAATGCTAACGGAATTAGTAAGCAAAAATAAAAGCATAGGCAAAGCTACTACAAAGCTATAAAGGTTTAAAGAACTTAATCCCCGTAGTAAACAAGCTAAACTGTTGCAGCTTAGCGGCTAGCAGATTTGCTAACAAAAAAGAGTAACTAACTTGCAAAGCAACTTGTTATATAAAAGGTTGGCTTTATTAAAACAACTTAATGCAAAAAAATCTTTTGCTGTTATGCTAGCTTTACGCTCTGTTTATTACTTAACAATTTTAGCAGCATTTAAATTAGCTAACAACTTTTATAAATTTAACGAAAAACTTATAATAACAAAAATCGAAATAATAATGCTGTTAAAACAATTAAAAGCATTAAAAAGGTTGCAGTTTACGCAAGCGTTACTAGTGCAAATAATAATAACTAAAACTTTTTTATTTTTTTTTGCTGCAAAATATTCTATGTTTTTAACGCTTTTTATAATAAAAAAGCGTTAAAAAATAAAGTTTGCTAACATAGCTTACAAAGGTAATAAGTTTTTAATACAAAACATTAAAGCTGGTTTAAACAAATAGCTTTTAAATTAAAGCATAAACTAAAACAGTTTTTCGAAATACTTAACCATGTACCAATAGTTAAACAAAGCTTATTATTAAATAAAAAAAAAAGCTTTAAGCTAGAACAGTTTAACAAAACAAAAATATTATTAAAAACAAAGCCGTTTATTTAGCAGATATTTAGGCAGCTATTAAAAAATGCCTCTACTTTAACAATATATTTAAAACAATTCTAACTTTAATAATCTAAACTTTTTTTACAATAAAAGTAAAGCTAACTATAACAGCAAACAAAACCTACAATTTTTTAAAAAATAACTTTATAAACTGCGTAAACTACGCAGACTACGCAAACTATAAAAGCTAGCTTTTTTACTAAAACAAAACTAAAAAAGGTTAACTTTTATAAGATTGGCAACGTTAACAAAAAGGTTTTTAAATCGTTTTAAACGATTAAATATTAGATTTTTTAATTTTGACTGCAAAAATTTAAACAATGCAAAAATAGTATTTAAAAGCAACAAACTTATTTTTACAAATGTTTTTTGCTTTATAAAAAAAATCGATTTATTTAAAAAAGATTTAAACATTATTAAAGCTAACGAACAACAAATATTTAAACTTTTTAACATTTTGCTGCTTAATGCTACTGTTATATAGTAAAACATTAAGCTAACAAACATTAAGCAACAAAACCTAAAAGCTAAAAAACTAAACGCTATATTAAATATACTAATTAAACGTTTTGTTATATAATTATTAGCTGCTATTAAAAAGTTCAATACTATTAAACTTATATTGTAAAACATTGCTTAAAACAATGCGTTTATAACAACATATATTCAAAAAAAGCTAAAATAAGCTAAAGCTATAAGAATATTAAACAAAAATAATTATAACTAAAAAAAAGTAATAATTATTATTTAGGCTAATATAGACTTTAAAATTAAAAATTATTTGTTTGCGCTTAATAGTTATAAAACATTGGCATTTTATATAATAATAATTGCTAAACAAAAACCTATACTTATAGCAGCTGTAAAAAATAAATACTTTTAGGCTAAAAAAGAAAAAAATAAATTTGACAAGCGCAAAAAATTTAACAAAAAAAAAGTGTTAAAAAGTAAAAAGCTATTATAAAAAAAAAAAAGCTACAAAAAAAAAAAGAAAAAAAAATGGAAAAAAAATAAATATAAAAAAAAAAAAAAAAACTTTGCTAATATAGTACAAAAGTTTAACTCAGACTTATTTTTATTTAAAGAATTTAATTGCTTTTTTATATTAAAATTTAATAGCAAATTGGATAATGCATTTATAATTGTAAATTATAGTGTTATATATAAATACTGTAATATAATGTTTGATTTAGCAAAAAAAAAAGATTGGTATGCCCAACAATATAATAAACAAGCTATTAAAGTTATTATTAACCTATTTGTTTTTAATTCTACGAATTGCACGTGCAAACGTTATTATATTTTTTTTGGCTTACAAAACAAGTTATTTATACACTTGCAGTTTTGCTAAAAAACAAATAATACATTTATATATAATAAAATATTTAATATAACTTATAATATTTTCGACAGCACTAGATAAGCGTAAACAAAAAAAAATAACAAGTTAATACTGCTATATTTGCGCAAAGCTTTGGCAAAACTTTATAGCACAAATAAATTAACAAAAAGTGGCCAAAAATATTTATACTTAAAAATAACAGTGTGGAAAAAACTTATAAAAAACAATATTATAGTATATATTAATATAAGTGCTAAACAAAACATAATTAGTAGCAAAGTATTAAAGCATTTTAAACATATTTTAGAAAAGCAAAACAAAAAGATAAAAAAATTTAAAAGCAAAAAATATTTTTATTGCACTAAATAAGTAAAGTTTAAGTTTTATTTGCTAAAATATAATAATTATAAGTTTTTAGTGCTAATAAAATATAAAAAAGAAAAATAGCTTACTAATAAGGATATAAAACTTGTAATATTATTAAAAACAGAGTTTTTAAAACTAAAAAAAGCTTTAATTAACTATAAACAAAAAAAAATTATGTTTGCAAATACTGCAGACTTTAAAGTTCTGTTTTAAATATATTTTAGGGCTTACTTGTATACTTATAAAATAACACTATTAAAAAACGTTTTAATTAAACTTAAAGAAACTATTTAGGTACTTGCTTAATATAAGCTATTGCTATTAGATTATAATTTTAAGTTTAAGCTTTACTATAAAAATAAAGTTGCTTTATTAATAAGATTAACAACACTTTATACAGTAATTATAACAAATTTGTTAAAAAGAATAAAAGTTATACTTAAAAAAACAAAAGTAAGAATAATAAAAAAATAAAAATATAAATAAGCTAAAAAAAGGTTTTAAAAAAGATTTATAACAGTAATAATAGTAGCTGCAGGCTTGTAGGCCGCTAATGTAAGCATTAGTTTTTTAAAGCCAAAATCCATATGCGTAAAAACAAAAATTATATTAATAAATTTCGACCTGCTTACTATAATTAATATAAATTAAGCAATATTTTTAACTTTTACTTTAAAAGCTATAGCAACAAATTAATATGCATATAATTGTATAAACAAGCTTGACTTAGATATAAAAAAAGTAGCAAACTTAGCAAACATAATAAACGTTTTAAAACAAAGTGGTGCGCTAACAAACAGCGCAGTAAAAAGCACGGTTAATAATACAATGTTTAATATAGTTAGTAAAAACATTAATTAAAAGTATAACCAAATAAAAATACTAAAACTTAAAATTTAAAAAATTGCATCGACTTTAAAAATTAAAAAACTAATAAAGTTAAACAAAGTTATTGCTTTAAACAGTTAATTAATTTATATAAAAGGTAATATTACTGCTAAAAAAATTTTAACACTTTTAAAAAAGATATTAAAAATATAAAAAGATTAAAGCATTATTAACATTTTAAAAAACAAACAAATAAAAATACTTTTAGTAAACAACTAGAATTTAACAAAGTTAAACGTATAACTGTACTTATTAAGTGTTAAAAACAAAAAAGTATTAGATATAATATTTAACAAGCTGCATAAGCAAAGGAAAATGAAATAAGTTAATAAGCCTTTACTTTTTGCGCACTTTACTTTTGTAATATAAATGCAAAAAAAAAAAGAGCTGCATTTTAGGCTAGTAGTCGATTTAAAAATATTAAATAAGGTTGCTGTACTAAACAGCTATTTATTGTTGCTACAATTAAAAGTAATAGCTTTTATTTAAAAGAAAAAATATTTAATTATAGTTAATACTACCGCTTTTTTTTACTAATTAAGCATGCATTTAGATTATAAAAACAGATTTATTATAGTTAGCTTTAAAAGCTTAGAAAGATTTAAAGTTGTACTAATAAAGTTTTAGAATTTGTTAACGTATGCTTAACAATTTATAAACAGATTGCTTTTTATACACAAAAACTATTGTTAAATATTTATTAATAACATTATTATTTTTTTAAATATAAAAGCCAATTATATAAAGCATTTAAAAATTATTTTTAAATTGTTTTATAACAAAAGCATTTTTTTTTTATTTAAAAAGTTTTTTTTAAGTTATTTATTAATAAAGTTGTTAGGCTTTTAAATAAATGCTTTAAGAATGTTAATAATAAGTAAAAAACTGGCAGCATTTTATAATTTGCAGTTTTTTAACTAGTTAAAAGCTTTAAAAAAATATTTTAAAAGCATAAGATTTTTAAAAACATTGTTGCTATATTATGCGCAGTTAGCTAAACCTTTTTAAAAACGTAAAACAGTGTTATTAAACAAAGAATAGAAAGCAAAGCGTACTAATAACATTAGCAAGCGTTAAGCTTATTGTTATATAACGCTGTTTAAATTAACATAAGCAGAAAAAAAGTTTTTTTAAGCTATTTAAAACTTTATATGCAAATATATAACGCTGCACTATTATAATTTGGAAAAAACGTTATATATACAGGTAAATATATCGTTAGAAAAAAGGTTTAGCATTATAATGTTTTATATAAAAAATAGCTACAATTAGCAAAAAAAAGGTATTATATTAAACATACAAGTGCTACTAGTTATATTTTTTAGCAAATGCTTGTTTAATGCTAAAATATAATATAGCTTGTTAAAAATAAAAGTAGCGTATATAATATAAATATGCAAAAGATTAAAAACAACAGTAAAAGCATTAAAAAAGCTGGTAGTAGTTTTAATAAACTATTTAGTAATAAAAAAAATATTAAATTAAACAAATTTAAATATTATATTAACAAACCAGGCTAATAAAAAGCTGGTTAATACTTTAATATACTTTTTATAATATAGTTTACAAATATATTATTTGCTAAAAAAATTAAACTATATACTAAATGCTTTAAGCAAACTAAAGAATATTAAAGATT
Organism: Xylaria digitata; assembly: GCA_022495195.1. Lineage (NCBI taxonomy): Eukaryota > Fungi > Ascomycota > Sordariomycetes > Xylariales > Xylariaceae > Xylaria > Xylaria digitata. Next base: position 889,104 of record MU376941.1, on the reverse strand, counting down.
TAATAAATTTTAAAAGAAATATAAAAAGGTTAGACAAGCTAGCAGTTTTAAACAAAATTTAGAACGCAATTGTTAAAAAAAATTATAAAATAAATATTATAACAGTAATAATAAATAATAAAAAGCGCAAAGCTATTATAGCTAACTATAACAAGAATTTTAAGTATAAGCGCATTTTAAAAGCAATAAAAAAAAACCACGAAAACGCAGTTAATTTTAAACGTTTTAGCTATTTATTTTATATTAGCAAAAGGCTTTTATATAATGTTGATCGAAAAGAAAGGCAAAGGTTATGCGTGCTTAAAAGCTAAATTAATAAATTTTTAAGCATAGCTCACAATAACAAATATTATTTTAAAAAACAGCGCATAATAAAAGCATTAAAAGGCTATAGCATTAAGTTTAAAACAAAAAAAATAAAAAGTTATATTAAGTTTTGCAGCAGCTGCAAACTAAATATTATTAACTAAAAAAAGCTATATAGTAACTATTAGCTAATTAAATTTAAAAACGCAAAGCTAATAAAAACAATTGCTATAAACTTTATATTTAAGCTTTTAAAAACAGCTTTAGCAGTTATACTATAGCAATTAAAAAAATATAAAGTGTACAACTTTATAATAATAGTAACTTATGTTACTTTTAAGCGTTTTTTGCTTATTTTAAAATATAGCACTTATATAGCAAAAAAATAAGCAACTGCGCTAGCTAAATAATTATTATTAAGCGATTAAAGTGTACTAAGTAACATTATTTTCGATTAAAACCAAAAGTTTACGTTAGCGTTTTAAAAAAAATTATAAAGCGCTTTAAGTAGCAAACTATTAATAACTACAGCTTATTATTTACAAAAGGATAAGCTGTTAAAACGAAAAAACTAAACAATTAAAATAGCTATATAGTATTACGCTTTTATATACTTAAACAAAAAATAAATTAACGTTATACTAGCGCTGCAATAAAACCTTAATAGCGCTTACTTTAAAGCTATTAAGTTGTTTGCATATAAACAGTTGTTTAGCTTTAGGCTGCTTAAACCTAATAATATATTAACAAAACTGCAAAATAAAAAGTTGTATTTTTTTAACTATTTAAAATTTTTGCAAAAACATTTGCGCAAAAATGCCAAGCTAGCAATAGATTTTATAGCGGCTAAAGCTAAAAGATTTTATAATGCGCATTATAAGCTAATAAAATTTTTTATTAAAAACAAAGTTTATTTTAATTTGTATTATAGCTACTATTTGTTTAGCTATTTGCTACAAAAATTTTTGCAACAGCAGGCCAGTTTTTAAAAGGTTTTAAAACGCGTAAGCTGCTTAATATATAAGTTAAAGCTGCTTAAAACTTTTGATATATATTTTGTTATATTAGTAGCTTATTTTTTATTTAGTTTTTTCAGTAAAAACTTTTTTTATTATACTATACTGCCTTTAGAATTAGTAATAAATAATAACTATTTAAAGAATAACTTAAAAAAAGCCGGAGAATTATTTGAAATTAAAACTATTTTAAAACATAAAAGCAATTATGCTAAAAAAAAATATAACTACTTAGTTAAATAAAAAAAGTATAAATATAAAAATAACTAGTAAAAGTCGAAATAGCAGCTAAAAAATGCTAAGAACTTGATTAAAAAATATTAAAATAAATAGCTTAAAGAAAAGCCTAGCTTTAAAAAAAAGCTTTTAAAAAAGGTAATAGTTAAGAAAAAAAAGGGCAGACCCCGTAAAAAAGTCACTTTTAAAAAGTGATTTGCACTTATATATTAAAAACAATATTTTTATTAGTATGCCCTGGCACTTAACATAAATAGTTAAAAGCTTTGTTTTGCAGAGCTTTTTAGCTATAATTAATATAGCTACAAGTAGCTTGGATAAATGGCTGCCTAGCTATAGTCAATGGCTTTGCCATTAACTAAGCTAGTTTACTATTTTATTTTCATTATTTTTTTTATTTAATACTACACTATTTTTAGTAAACTTTATTATAATAATAAATTATTTAATATTAAATAAAAAGCTTATAGCTATAGTTTAAACATTTAAAAAATAAAAACATTATTTAAATAAAACTTTAACATTAATTAAAGTTTATTTAAATTATAAAAACCTAACTTTGTTTATAATAACTAAAGTTTTAAATAAACAACAAGTTAAATAAACAAAATTTTTATTACAATTTAATTTTAAAATTATTTATATTAAAGGCAAAAAGAATTTAAAAGCAGATATTTTAAGCTAAAAAAATAAATATAAAACAAATTAACTAAAAAAAAATTAAATATTATTTTAAAAAAAATTAAAAAAAACTTTTGTTTTAACATTAATATATATAAAATAGTTGTTTAATAATTAATAAATAAAACAAATTAAAAAAAATAATACTGCATTTAATATTAAACATAATATTAAGCTTAATTAACAAAAATAAATAGCTTAAATATAAAACAAAAATAATAATACTTAATAGTTTAAAAAAAAAATTTGCTTAGCATTTTTATAAAACATTATTATATAAATATTAAAAATTTTATAAAATTTATAAAAGATTTAAATACAACTTTATAATACAAAATTAAAATTAAATATTTAAAACAGCATGCAAAAAATATAACTTTTGCAAAAAAGTAAAAGCAGCAAAACATAAGCCTTACAAATTATTACAGCTTATTAAATTGTTTAATAAAGCATAAAAAGTTATATTATTTAATTTTAATTATTATAAACAAATTTACAAAGTATAAACATTTTATATTATATAAAGAATTAAGTATAGCAAAAAAATTTGCGTATAAAATATTACAACATGATTTTAATAAATATAGCATTTTAAAAAAAGCTATTACAAATAAAAGCGCTACTATAGCTTTTAAATATTAGCAATTATTAATAAAAGCTTTAAAAATTAAGCATTAATTATTTATAGCTTATTATTTATAAACAAATAAACAAACTAAAAAATTAAACTAAACGTTAAAATAATACTTATAATATTATTTTAATAAATAATAAAATAATTAAATAAAGTTGTTGCTTATAGCAAAGTTTATATATAATAGTTTAAATAATAAAAATATAAAAATATTATTATTTAAAGCAAACTATAAGTTTAACTTAAAAAATAATTAAATATAAATTTTAAAAGCAATAGTATTAATAACAAAAAATTAAACAAATAAATTTATTAAAATATAATAAAAACTTAAAAACAATTTAGCATTTATTTAGCAACATATAAAAGCATATTATAATAAATTAAAATTGTTAAAGCTAACTTTAAAAAAAAAAAATTTATTTTTTAAAAAAAAAATATTAAAATTAAACAATTTAGCAATAAACTAAATTTTAAACAAATTAAACTATTTAAAATTAAAAAAGTTATTTTAAAAACTAATTATTAACTATTATTATTTTACAAAATAAAAATATATTTAATTTTTTATATTTTATTGTTAAAAAAAGCATTAAATAACATTATATTAAAAATGTTTATTAAAATAAAAAAAAATATTAAACTTATATTAAAAAAAACGTATAATAAAATATTTAGTTAAATAAGCAAAATATTTATATAAAAAAAACATTTAAAAACTTAAAACATTTGCAGCATACAATATAAGCAGTTGTATTGTTTTATTAACAGCATTTTGATTAACTAAAGCTAAAAAAGTAAGATTAATTTTTTAAGCAAAAAAAAAGTTAAAAACGTTTTAGTTAAAAGTAAACGCAGCGGCTACAAAAGCAAAAGCTTTATTAACTTAACAGCTTTTTTTTTTATATTTACGTTTTTCAAAAAACTTAAACTTTTTTAAATTTATAATATTATAAGCTACAGCTTTTATTATTTTATTATATTATATTTTTTTTTGTTTACAAAAACAATATATATAAACAAGCACTAATTTAGCAGCTTTTTTAAAAGCATTTAGTTTTTTTTTTAATAATTTGTATTATATAACAATTTTATTAAATTGTTTAGCTAATAAACTTTTAGCATTATATTAAAAACAAATATTGCAAATATAAACAAAATAACAATTCAATTTAGATTTAATAAATAAGCACTTAAATTTATGTTGTTAACAATAAAAGCATAAAAAATAACAGCAGAAAAAAAGAAATTGCGCTTTATAAGTTTTTTATTAAATAATAGTTTTTTGCAACGTTTTTTTATACGATTAGCTATAATAAAAAATAAAGCAAAAAAAAAAAAAATTATGTAAAAAGCATAAACATTTACTATTTATTATTAAAAATAATGTTATAAACTAATAAAAAAATGGCTTAAAAGGAAAACCTAGCGCAGTTATAAACCAAATAAAGGGCTAAACCAGAAAACAAGTTACAGCTAATTATAAACGCAAGGGTTATATAATGGATAGTTGGAATAAGTTTTTATCCATTGTTATCCAAAAAATGTATAAAAAAAGAAAATACTATAAAAACATGTGTAGTTTTTTTTATAATTAGCAATAGTTTTTTTTTACTTTACTGTTTAATTTAAGCTTATAGTTAAGTCTTTAGAATTTATTATAAAGAAGTTTATTTTTTAACGATATCTTATTGCATTTACGTAATACTTTTTGTGCCACTTTTTACCAAATGTTATCCCCTCCCCCGGTTATACAAACCATACAACAACCCTTACTTATAAGTAAACTAACTTATGTAAAAGGCTTACACCCTATAAAAATAGGACTAGATCGTTATATTAAAGCCTAGTTAACGCTAACTTTTAACGCGTTATGTTTACGTTAAAAAATATTAGCTATTTTTTAAACATAATAAAGCTAAAGCAAAAACGCTTGCATATTTAACTTAAAAATATGTTTAGCAATAATTTTTTTTTAAATATTATTAAATTTCGCTTTATAACGTTTATAACGTAGTAAAACATATTGTTATTAATTTTTTACTTTAATATACAATTAAAAATATTGTAAATATAAGCAAGCTTATAAAAAGAAAGTTTAAAGTTGCGTTTTTTAGCTTAAATTGCTAGCTGCAAATTAGCTTTTTTAGATTTTTAAACTATTATGTTGTTATAAAATAATATATAAATAAAATAAAAAGATAAAAAGTTAGTAAAAAGTGTGTTACTAACTTGTAATACATTATTAACTTGTAAGTAACGTTATAATAAATTGTATTTTATTTTACGCGTGTGTTTATTATACAATATTATATAAAGCTTATTTAACAGTTTAACTTATTTAGTTATAATAGCTTAGCATTAAAAATCTAAATAATTCTTTATAAAGCTATAATTTAGTTAACTTATATAACAATAAAACTGTAGCAAAATTTATTACAAATATTATATTAGCTTAATTATTTTAATAATAATTATAAAATAAACGTAGTTATTAATTAAAATATTTAATAACAATTTTAACTTGTTTTATAAACTTATAATATTTTATTAAAAACCGTTTTTATTTAAATTTTAAAATTTTTGCTAAATTTTTTATAATTAATAATATAAATTAAAAGCTTTTATTAAAATTAATTTGTTATAACAAATTATAAATTTAAAATAGTTTTTTATAATATAGTTATATAATATTATAAACAGTTACTTTGTTTTTGTTTTTTTTTTGTAAAATATTAACTATAATAACTTGTTTAAACAGTTAACTATAATAAAAACAAACTTTTTTTTTTTACTATTAATAATTATTTTTTTAAAATTTATTATAATATGTTAAAACAGGCATAGTAATATAAAAATTAGTTATAAAAAGCTAAAAGTTTTATTTTAAAATATTTTAATAAAATAATATTTAAAGTAATTAACTATATATATATTGCAATTTTTTGCAAGTTTTAGCTATTAGTATTATAAATAACTAATTTTCAAATTTTTGTTTGTTTAAAATAAACAGTAGTAATACGTTTATATACTTTTTTTAAAATATATATTAGCAAATAGTTAATTTTCAGCACTACTAATTTTTTTTTATAAATTATAAAGCTACTGTTTAATGCTTAATTATTGTTTTATTTTAAGTATACTTTAGCTTTATAAATCTTTAAGTTAAAAAAGTTACAGTTTTATTATAAAACCTTGTTTACTAATAATACTGCTAATAATATTGCGTTAATAATTATATTGCTATTAACGCTAAAAACAAAAACAAAATTTATATATATTATAAATATGTTTTTAATTAAGCTAACTAATTTAAACAGCTATATATATTATTAGCTATTAATTTTTTTTTTTAAATGCAAAGCTTTTTTTATTTGTAAAACAAAGCAATTATAACTATATTTTTTAATTTTAGTTAATAAATAATAACAAAATTATATTAAGTAAAAAAATTAGCTTAATTTACTTATTATTAGTTTAATTTTTGTTTAGTGCTAAAAAATTTAAAAGCTTTATAATTTATAATAGTAATAAATAGTTATTTTTTTTAAACGCTTACTAACTTTAGTTTTTAGTACTGCAAAGCTTTTATTACTGCTAGCATTTTTTTTGTTATAAATGCTATAATTTAGCTTAAAACTATATAAAGTTTTAAAATAAAATTTTATTAAATATTATTTTTTTTTTTTTTTTTTAAAAAAAAAGGAGCTTATTACTACTTTATTTATAGCGTTAATTTTTATTTATATTTTTTTATTAAAATAATAATAAACAAAAACTAAAGCTAAAATTAATTAGTTTTTTAATTTGTTAAAAGCTTTTTAATACTTTTTAATTTAAATAAATAATACATTTTTTTATATAAAACAGTTTAATAATTTTATAACGCATTTATATTTAGCTATAAATTATTAATAAAAATTGCAAAATTTAAAAAATAATCAAACTGCTTTTACAGTTAAAAACTTATTTTAATTTTATATAATTGCTACTTTTTTAAAATCAATTTTTATTTTATTACATTTAACAATAAAACTTATATTTTTTAAAATTAGTTTAAAGCTTATTATTTTTTAGTTTTTTTAATACAGTTGTAACATAAATTTTGTATTTTGCTGAATTGTTTAAATAAATTAATATGTTATTAAAATAAGTGTTATAAAATTTGTTTAAATTATTATTTAACAAGCTATTTATATAGCGTTAAAAAATTACTAGTTTATTAATTAGTTTAAAAAAAACTATTTTATATTTAAATAATTTATATTAAATTTTAAAAATTATTAAATTTTTGTTATTAAAATGTATACAAATGCAATAAAAAGTTTAATAAACGTTAATTTTTATAAAAATCTTAGCTTTAAAAATATATACAAACGTTTTATTAATTAGCAACAAAAAATATTTGTTTTTTTTATTAATATATTTATAATTTTTTATTAGCTTTAAATGTTAAAAATATAAAAATAACATAAAATGCGCTTTTAAATATAATAAAACTTTTTTTTAAGTTGTTTAATACATATTTATATACTATTTTTAATTTTTTTAATAATATATAACCTATAACACAAGCTAGTTTTGCACACAAGCAAGTTTCGCACTTTTTTTAAAGTACTCTGTAAGCTAATTTTTTATGTAAAAGTATTTACACCACTTTTTAATAACTCCGCGAAAATAAGTTGTACAACAAAATAATTAGTACTATTAAATTCGTAATAAAATAACAAATCTAATAATATTTTCTTTTCTTTTTTAGCTATTTTATTTGGGCGTATAAATTTAAAAAACAAATTTGCAAAGATTATTTTAGCATAGTTTTTAATAACGCCTTAAATAAAATAGTTAGAAAATAAAAGAAAATATTATTAGATTTGTTATTTTATTACGAATCTAATAGTACTAATTATTTTGTTGTACAACCTATTTTCGCAAAGTTATTAAAAAGTGGTATAAATATTTTTGCATAAAAAATTAGCTTACAAAGTACTTCAAAAAAAGTGCAAAACTTGCTTGTGTGCAAAACTAGCTTGTGTTATAGGTTATGTTTATATATTATGTTTTTAATTTGTTAGCTATACATTTGTTTTAATATACTAAAACAATTAATATTAAAAAGTTAAAAAAAAGTAAAATAAATAAAAAAATATATATAAAGTAATAATTTTATTATTTTTGCAATAAAGTTTAAATTTAGTTAAATAATAGTTTTTATAACTATTAAAAATAAAAAAATAATAAACTTTAATTAAACAGCTTTTAATATATTTATTAAAGTGCTAAATTTATTTAAAACTTTGTTTATTTGTTATTTAACTATTATTGTTAATAGCAATATATTAATTTTTTAATAATTAGCTGTTTTTATATTAAAAAAACAAATAATATTTATTAATAATAATAATAAACAGCAAAACTGTTTACTTTTAAAAATTAACGTTTTAAATTATTATAACTTATTTTTAATAATTTTGTTAAGCTATTTTAAACTTTTTATGCTTTTTAACGCTTATAACTATTATTGTTATTAAAATAACGCTTATTATAAAGCTTATTTTATTAAAGTTATAAATATTTGTTTTATTAATATTATATTAAGCAATTATATTTTATATAAACTAAAATTATATGTTTAGCGCGCTTAAATTTTTATATTAAGCTTTTTAATAATTGTATTTATAATTAAAACGCGTTTAAAGCTTTAATTATTGTTTTACAAAATTAAAAGCTTATTGTTTGCTAATAAGCGGCATATTATAGTTGCAAAATAATTAATTAGCTATATTTTTTATATTATTTAATTTAAAAAAAATAAATATATATTTAAATTTAATATAATATTGTATTATAAAAGCTAACTATATTACTGTTAGCAAAAAGTATTATAACCGATTTTATAAATAATAGCAGTAGCTTTAGCATTTAAAATCGGGTTTAAATTTATAGCTTAACTAGCTAAAATTATTTAACTTTTATTGCTTTTATATAATATTACGTTATTATAAAAAAAACGTAAGTTTAAAATAAAAATTATGCTAATTAAGTTTAATGTAGCGCTTGCTTGTTTATAGCACTTGCTTATTAATTACGTTCGTTTAAAGGTTTTTTTTTAATTTTTAGCTTATTAATTTGTTTAAACATTATAATTTATTTTAAATAGCTAATTTTTAATACTTTTTTTAAGTTTATAATAATATTATAAAACTTTATAAAATTAATAGCTTTATATTTTATTATAATAGTTAGCTTTTTTTTTTTTTTTTTTGCTTAAGTTTTTAAGTTTTTTAATAGTTTTTTAACATTGTGCTTAATATATAAAGCTATTTTTAAAATATGTTTTAATAATATTTAGTTTTTTATATTAAATAATTAATATGTTTATAAGTTTTAATAAAATATTTTTATAGTTTTAAAACATTATTTTAAATATTTAGTTTTTTAATTAGTTAATAAACTTTATTAAATTTATATATTTGCATATTTAAACGTTTTTTTTTAACAGCTATTATTTTAGTTATATTTTATAAAATTTTTAAGTTTATTGTTTTATAATTTATAATTAAAAAAGATTTTGTAGCTTATACTAATATTGCTGCTTTTAAATAGGTTTTAATTATAATATTTTTAACTTAAAATTTAATATAATATAATTTTATAAATTTAAACTAACTGCTTTATTTTTAAGCTTTTTATTTTAAAAGTAAAAATTGTTTACGTTTTTAAATATAATTTTTATGTTTTAATTAATTAGTTTTTATATATTAATAGTTTAATATAACAATAAAACTTTTAATTGTTAAATATAAGCAATAATATATAATTAAGTTAAATATATTATATTAATTAATATGTTAATATAAGTTTTATATAGTAGTAATTGCGTTTATAAACAAAATTATATAACAGCTTTTATTATTTTAACATAAGTTTGCTATTAAATACTTCCTTAATTAATATACCAAATAAGCTTATATCCTTTATATTTAACACGTAATTAAATAGGCCACCCCTTTGCTACATACTATTATATAATATTATATATAAACCTTTAACATAGTTTATTAATAAACCGGACATATTACTTAACCAAACATTTTTACCACTTTTTATTACTTTATAATAAAATAACTTAATTATGCTACTTTTAATTAATTTAAGTTAATTATTATTTAACTTGCTACTTAATTTTATAATAATTTTACAAGTTTTTAAATTATAACTTGTTTTACAGTAATTTTTATAATATTTGTTGTTTATTGCTTTTTGTTTTAATAAACCTTTATTTTTTTTTATTAGTTGTTAAACGTTTACTTATATTTTTTTCGTTTTATAGCGCTTAAAATTTTTTTAATAATAAAAGCACTTTTAAGTTATACTTAAAACTTTTTAGCTTTTTAACGTTTTGTTAACGTTTAATTAACTTTTTAAAAAATATAAAGCTTTTTTTATATAAAGATTATTTAATACGTTATAACTTATATATTTTTAGTTATTTAATTTACTGCTTTTAAAATTAGCGTTAAAAAGCTTTTTTAATAAAAATAAAATAACAAACTATTTATTATAAGTTAAACAACGTTTAAAAATTATAAATATTAACTATTTTTAAATGTAATAAGCTTAATATAAACGTTTATAAACATATATTAAGCTTTTTAATTATTTTATTTAAATTATAAAGTATTAAACTAGCTGCTTTAAATTTAAATTTAATACCCTTTTTTAAAAAATAATAAAATGCGCAGCTTTAAACGTTATAAAAAACTTAAGCTTAATTATATAGTTTATTTGTTGGAATAACTGGTGTTAGTTGCAACCGTATGTGTAAGCATGTACGAAGTTATTGTTATGTATAAGGTTATCAGCACGTGCGCACCTAATTCCCTTTATTGTTTTAGCTTGTACGCTAGCAAAAGTTTTTACCTAAAGTAAAAACTTTGCTTTATACAAAGCCTTCTTTTTATAAAAAGATATAAATAAATATAGTACAATAGATTATATTTTATTTTACGCGTGTGTTTAACGTACAATATTATACAAAGCTTATTTAACATTATTAACGTTTTAATAAACAGCTTAATTTTTTTAATATAAACATGTTTTAAAAATAAATAAAATATTATATTTAAAAACTAAAATAAGTAAAATAAATAAAAAAGCATACTAAATATAATGTTATTATTATTTTTATAATATATTTTAAATTTTGCTAAAATAACCCATAACACAAGCTAGTTTTGTATACAAGCAAGTTTTGCACTTTTTTTAAAGTATTTTGTAAGCTAATTTTTTATGCAAAAGTATTTATACCACTTTGTAATAACTCCGCGTAAATAAGTTGTACAACAAAATAATTAGTATTATTAGATTTGTAATAAAATAACAAATCTAATAATATTTTTTTTTATTTTCTAACTATTTTATTTAAAGCGTTATTAAAAACTACGCTAAAATAATTTTTGCAAATTTGTTTTTTAAAGCTATGCGCCCAAATAAAATAGCTACAAAATAAAAAAAAATACTATTAGATTTGTTATTTTATTACAAATCTAATAGTACTAATTATTTTGTTGTACAACTTATTTACGCGGAGTTATTAAAAAGTAGTGTAAATACTTTTGCATAAAAAATTAGCTTACAGAGTACTTTAAAAAAAGTGCAAAACTTGCTTGTATGCGAAACTAGCTTGTGTTATAGGTTATAGCTTTTATTTTTATTAAAAATTAAAAAGTTTAATTTAGTTTAAACTTATTTTATTATTAGTTTAACTATTAAAAATTAGTTTAATTACTTAGTTAAATAGTAAACCGCTTTTGCGCAACTAGTTTACAAAATAATATTAGCTTTTTAAATTAATATATTTAATAGCTGTTATTTATTTTTAATTGCTAAACTAAACTAATTTTGCTTTTTTATACTTATTAATATATATAATAATAAATGTTAAACTAATAACTTTTATTATAAAGCTAGTTTTGTTAAAATTATAAATATTTTTATTTTAAATGCTATATTTAGTTTTTATATTTGCAACTAAGCTAAACTACTTAAAAATAACACTTAAATTTTTATAAAAAGTTTTTAATAATTATATCCTTAATTTATTTTAGTTTTTAAGTTTAAATTATAATTAATAAATTGTTTAACTTAATATTTATTAACAAGTTTACTATTATATAATTATAACAAAAAATTAGCTATATTTTTTATATTAGTAATTTTAAAAAGCATTTTTTTAATATTTAAATTAATTATATACTTACAAAATACTTTTTTTTTAATTAAGTTTAATTTATAATATAAAAGCTAAATATTGCGTTAAAGTTAAGCTTTGTTAATTTAGCTGCTAAAAATAAATATTAAAATACTATAAAGCTTTGTAATAACTTTTTAACTAATTTTGTTTAATTTATTTCGCGTTGCTTAAATTGCTAAAACAATTTAACTTTTTTAAAATTAATTTAGCATTATAGTTATAAAATTATTACGCATTAAAATTATATTACAAAAAGAAATAAAAATGTGTTTAATTAAATAACATGTTTAGCTTACTAATAAACCACGTTAAATAACTTTACTAATAAAAATCGTAAAAATATAAAAAAAACACGATTAAATTCGAAATTAAATAAAAAATTTAAATATACTAAGCCTTTTTTTTACATCCTTTTATTTAGTGGTAATAAAAATAAAAATACTTTAATATAACGTTATTACTTTATATATAAAAATATATACAACTTAAGAAATAAATAACTTTACGAGTTTTAGTTCGATAATAAAATAAATTACATTATTAAATTCATAACTAAATAAGGAATTTAATAATATTTTTAGTTATTTTATGGCTAATTTATTAAGCGAGCTATTAAGTAATACGCTAAGCAAGGATTATTTTAACGCTTATTTTAGCGTATTACTTAATAACTTGCTTAATATATTAGTTATAAAATAAACAAAAACACTACTAACTTCTTTATTTAGTTGCAAATCTAGCAGTATATTTTATTTTATTATACGATTTAAATTAGTAAAGTTATTAAAATATCACGTGATAAAGCACAAATGATTTTTATATGCGTTTTAAGGGTAGCCCATTCAATTGAGGGATACGTTATATAAAATAAAAAAAATTTTAAAGTTTTTTTTTTTTGTAAATATAAGCACTATGTAATCCTTTTTACCTATTAGTGTAACAAGTAATAATAAAGTTAATAATAGTTTTACTTTGTGGCGGTTGCTGTTGGATTATACTAAGTAATAAAGTAGGAAATAAAAGCCTATAAGGCATAAATAAAAAGATCACCATTATTTAAGCCATTAGTTGCGCTAATAATTAAACATTAAAGCTAGTTTTAGCGTATATATAAACCACTATAAATTTAAGCTAAAATAAAAAATAAAGCAATATAATAATATATAGCGTAATCGCAATATATTAAAATCTAATAATTAAAAATTTTATTATTTTTATTTTTATTAAAAAACTAAGCTTTTAATAATAAAACAGCAAAATTATTACGATGTTAAAATTAAATTTAACTACTTTTAACTTTTTTAACAACTTTTATTTATAAAAAGAAAATTTTATAAATAGTATGTGCAATAAAAACTTATAAAAATATATAATTTTTAAAAAAAACTAAGCTTTATAGCTTATAAAACCAAGCTTGCTAAAGATTGCTAATTTTTTATTTTTTTTATTAAATATTGAGCGCATTATAGCTACTTTTGCAGATTTTATAGCAGCGGCTAAAACCTAATTTTTAATAGCTTAACAATATTATAATATTTTTTATAAGCATTATAATTTTTATTAAACTAAAGTTATTAAGCTTGCTAAATAAATATAAAAAACAGTGTACTTTAATTATTAATTAACTTATATAAAAGCTAAACAAACTATTAATTAATAATATAATAACTTTAAAAAGCTTAGTATAGCTTTTTAAAAAGTGTTTTAATTTAAGCATAAGTATAAATATAAAATTTTTATTAATGCTGCTATTAAAAAACTTATTAAAAACTTTATTAAATAAGCAAACAATTAGTTAAATAAAGTTATTAAAGCTTATTTAAAAAAAAAAAAAACAGTAAATTTGTTTAAGCTTATTATAAACTTAAAAAAAGTTTTATAAAATACTTATTTAGTATAAGCTATATTGTTTAAAAATATTTATAGTATTGTTATTATTAAAAATATTTTATTTTTATATATTATAGCAATAAAGCTTTGCTAAAAAGCTATAGTGCTAAATATGTTATAAACAACTGAAAAGATTATAAAAAAAAGTTTATTTAATATTTTTAAACTAGCAAAAACAGCAAAAAAAACTAATAAGCAGCTTAATAACTAAAAAAAAAATTATTTTTGCTAAACTTATAAAAAAAAAAAAGCTATTAAGCGTTAAAATACTAGCTGCTAAAAAAATAATTAAAAAAGCAAAAAAAGCTTTAAAAACATTTTTATTAAACATTTTAAAGCAAATATTTATATAAACGCTAAAAAAAAAAACTTTAATATAGCAAACTGTATTATATGTTATAAATATTATTTAATAACAAACTGCTAGTTTATGTTTTTAAAGCTTTAACTATTAAATTAAAAAGTAAATAAAATTATTAAAAAGATTGTTAATTTTAAAATAGCTAATAAAAAAAACGTTTAGTAAGCAATAAAAAAAGCGTAAAATTAACAAAAAAAAAAATAAGTTAAGTTTAATTTACTAGTTTATTTTTGTTAAAAGAATTAATTAGTAAAGCTATTTATAGCATAAATAGCAAGCTTTTTTTACGTAAAAAAAAAGTTTACTAAATTATATATATTATAAAACTATGCTATAATAAACTTAAAGTTAAATATTTATATTTTTAATTAAGCTTGTTATTTTTTTAATTTAAAAAACGTTTATTTAAACAATATAGTATTAGCTAATAATAGTGCGCTTTAAATATATAGCTATAAAAAAATTAATTTTAAAATAAAAGGCTTAAAAGAAATAAAAATATATAGGTTATATAACGTTGCATTTTGTTTAAATATAGCTATTAATTTAATATTTTTATAGCAGTTAAACTGCTTAAGAATATATTAAAAAAACAAGCTAAAATCTAATCTTTTTAAGCATTAATAAAAAAAAGCTATTATATTTTTTAATTTAAATGCATAAGCAATATATAATAAAAAGCTTGCTAGCTTAATTAATAACATAAGCTTTTTATATACGGAAAAACTTATTAAACTTTTATACTGGGCGCTTTAAGTTAAAGGCTAGCTTTTATAAATAGTATTAACAGCTAGGGCATATAAGGCTAAAGCTTTTAAAATAATTATTAGTTTATATAAAAAAAGTAATAATTATTTTATAATTAAATAATAAAATTAAAACTATTAAGTGCATAATATATAATAAATTAAAAGCGTACTATAAAGTAACGCAAAATGTTTGTACTAAGGTTATTAAAGCAAGTGTTTAATTTGTTATAAACTTTTATAAGTTTAACAAGCTTTTTAAAAGAAATAAAAAGCTTTAAAAAGTAATATTAATTATTAACCAATATTTTAAATATATTTAAAATTATTATTTAAGCAACAAGCGTATTAATACTTTATAAAAAACTTTTAAATATTATATATGCTATTTTAATTTTTATTATAAAGCTAAAATAAAAATTATTAAATATAATAATAAGCTTATTAACAATAAAAAAAAAATAATATAATTAGCTAAAGCTATTTAAAAAATATATAAAATTAAATTTAAAATTTTTTTATTATATATTTAAGATTTTAATAAAAAAGCAGAAAAGTTGAAACATATTATTAAATATTAAGCAAGCTTAATATATAATAAATATAAGCTTTTTTTTTTTTATAGCCAAAAATAGTGTAAACAATTATATATTTATATAACTGAACGCCTAAAAAAGTTAACTGCTAGCAAGCTTTTTATAAAAAATTTTATTTTTATTTTAATAATTTATAAAGCATAATAAACTATAAACAAACATTTAATATTTTTTATTTAAAAGTATATAAATATATAGCGTTCGCTATAACTATTAAAGCTAAATTAAAAAAAGAAAAGTGTTAAAAGCTTGACTTTAAAGCTTAAATAAGGTATTTAATAAGCTACTAGTTTATTAATACTTATTAAATTTGGCTTTTCCAAAAAAATAAAGTAATTATTACTAAAGATATAGTATTTAATAAAAATAAATTTTGTAATAATCTTTTTAAAATAAGCTGAAAAGCTTTTAAAAAAATGCTTAATAATATTAGTTATTAAAATGTTTTATAAATAGAAAAAAACGTTATAAATAAACAAAAAAATAATAAGCTTATTATTATAGTTAAAAAAAGCAAGCAAAAAAAGCTAAAAAATGCAAAAGCTAAAAAGTTAAGCAAAAACAAGCTTATAAAAAATTAGCTAAAAAAGCGAAAAAAAAAAAATTACTTATATATAAACTTTAAATTTAAGTTAAACTTATTAACATTGTTAAAATTATTTAAAGCTGCATTATTAGCTTTAATAATAATTTAGCTTAAAAAGTTAAGCTTATAGCTAACGCTTAATTTAGTTAGTTTAAAAAAAAAAGCTTTTATTAACTTAAGTTTATTTAAGCTTATTATTAATAACTAAGCTATTTATTTTAATATAGCTAAATTATAAAACTTTAGGCTAATAAACAAAAAATTAATTATTAAAGCAAAGCTATTTAAAGTAATAAAAAGCTTATTTAAATATTATAACAACTAATTGCAGGTATTAAAAACTGTTAAAAGCTTTGTTGCTAAAAAAAAAAAGGCTTTTAAAAAAGCTTATTATATACTAAATAATTTATTGCAGCTAATTAATACTGCAAAAAGCTTTACACTAAATAAAAACTATAATAAAACAAAGCATTATAAAAAAAAAAAAGCTTTTAAAAAAGCTTACCAGCGTATACTATTATAAATAATAAATATTAATAAAAATGCAAATATAATAAAAAAGCTTTAAAACTAGTTAACAATTACTTAAAAGCTTATTTAAAAAAACTTTTTAGCTAAAAAAAAAAAATTTATAAAAAAATTTTTTTATTATTGCTAAAATAGCATAAAAAGCTAAATATATATTTATTAAAAAATTATTTTTAGAAAGCTAAGCAAGCTTATTTATAAAGCTATAAAAAAATGCGCACTTAAAAAAAAGTATTAAAAAGTTTAACTACTAATAAATTAACTTTAAACTATATATAAATATATATATATAAATTTAATAAGCATAGTTATTATAAAAAATATAAAGCTTGTTAAATAATTTAAAAAAATTAGCAGCTAAATAATAATAAAAAAACACTTATATTAGCACTTTAGCAAAAAGATTTTTTAAAACGTTAATTGCTATAGCTACTAAATTTAATTTAAAACTTAAGCAATATAACGCTATAAACGTATTTATTAACGCTAAATTAAATAAAAAAATTTATATGCGTATGCTTTTAAGCTACTAAAAGCTAAATATTATTATAAAGTTTTTATAAGCTTTATATAAGTTATAAAAATTTTTTTTGCTATAGCAAAAAAAAATTATTAAGTTATTAAAAAAAATAAGCTTTTAATTAATATTTTATAAACTTTATTGTTTTTTATATAATAGTATGCTTTTTTTTATATATGTTAACAATATAGTTATTATATATAAAAAATCGAGCTAGCTAACAGCTAATAAAGCGATTGCTATTTTAAAAGCTTGCTATAATTTAATAAAAAAAAACAATTTATAATAGTTTTTAAAAATAAAAATAATTTATAACTAAAAAAAAATAGCTAAACTTTAAAACAATACCTTTATTATTTATGCAAACACTTTAATAAAAATTAAAAAGCTTTTTTTATATAAAAAAAAGCGTACTATTTTGTAGTATTAAGCGCTATTAATAAAAAACTAAATTAATTTTATACGCTGCAATAATTACCCACTTAAATATAACGTTTGCTGCTTTTTAATTAGCTTAATTTAATTATAACTTTTTTTTTAAATATTATAAAGCAGCTAATAAGCTTTTTATTTATTTATTACTTAGTTAACACTTAGTATTATAATTTAAAAATAAAAACAACTTTATAATAGCAAATAATATTTTTTTTATTAATAATATTTTAAATAAAAAAAGCTTTTAAGTTTATATTATAAAGCTTTTTAAAAAAGTAATTAAATAACAAGCTAATAAACAAAATATAATAACTATTTTAACTACTAAAGCTAAGCTTTTTGCTTTAATATAAACAGTTAAAAAAGCAATATATATTAATAAGCTTATTAATAAGCTAAAAATAAAGCTATATAACTAATATATTAAAATTTAATACAATAATTAACAAATTATTAGCTTTGTTATAAAAAAGTTAATTATACTTTATATAAAGCTTTATTATATAAACATTTATAATTATTAGCTATATTAAAAAATAAAAAAAAAAACTATATAAATAATTTATATATTTATTAATAATATAATTGCAAATAATTTAACTAAAGCGTTGCTAACTTAAAAATAAAAAACTTTTTTAAATTAGTTTAAGTTAATAAAGCTTACTTAAAAAATAATTATTTAATTAAACTTGTTAACTACGCTAAAAAAGCTTAAAAATTTAATTATTAATAAAAAATTAGCTAAATAGCTAAGTTAAATATATATATAGTTTATAATTATAAGCTTATAAAACAAAAATAAAAAAATTAAAAATAAAGCAAAATAATATTTATTGCTTAAAAATAATTTAAATATAAATTAAACTAACATTTTAAAAAGCAAACAATTTTGTTATTAAAATAGCTTAAGCTTATTTATTTTTGTTTTTGTTTTTAAACTTTTTAACAAATTAAAAAAGCGTACAAATAGTGCGCTAAAAATTAGCTACTTATAATATGTTAGCATTATTATTTTTAAAAGCAGTTTATAAAACATAAGCTGCTTTATAAGCATTTATTAAACTATTATATATTAGCATATTAATAAGCTTAATAAAAAAAAATAAACGTATATAAAAAAACAAGTATGTTTAAAAATATAGCGCAAATAGTATAAGCTATTATTAGCAGTTTTTTTATAAGCTTTTAAAAAGCAGCTTTAAAAAACGCTTTTTATATAGCAAAAACAAAGCGTTTTTTTAAAAATTTTTAAAAAAGCTAGCTTATTGTTGCAGCAAACGCATAAAGCGCTGCTAAAGCAAACAAATAAAAAAAAAGCAATAAACGCAATAACAAAAACTTTAGCTACAACAAAAAACAAAACTAGCAATAAAATTAGCAATATAATAATTATTTGTTTAAAAGCAGTAATAAAAGTGCTAAAAGTGCTTAATAAAAAGCTAGCTATACTAAAAATAATAATAATAATAATGCAAACTTTTTATAAAAAAGTAATAAAAACGTTAATTATATTTATTTAATAATAAACTTTTTTTATTTATATACAGCTTATTTATTAAAAGTTTAAAAGCAGCAAAAAAAAAGCTTAACTATAATAAGCTAGCTGTAGTTTAATAAGCGTACAAAAATTTTTTTATTGTTATTATTTAAAAACGATAACAACATTAATAATAAAAAGTTAACGCTTACGTTAGCAATATATTATAAGCTTATTTAATAAATATTTATTAAAAAAAAAAATAATAAAGCTAATAACTATAACTGCAAAAAAAGCATATAATAATTATAATTAGTTTATTATAATTAGCAAACTGCTTATTATATAATATAACGTTTGCAATAAACTATATACGCATATATATATAAAAGTTAATACTTATAAAAAAAAAAGCATTAATTATTAACAATTATAAATTTATTAATATAAAAACATTTTATATATTTATAAAATAAACGTATAACAATTTTAAATATTTATAATAAAAATATTATTAAAGTTAAAAAGCTTTTAAATTAACAAACTTTTTGCAAAAAGCTATATAGCTTATAAACATAAGCGCAAAAGTTTAACAAATTTATAATTATATAATAATAAGCTAATATTTAAATATTAACAAGCTTTTATTTAATATATTATAATATAATATGTACGCTTTATATAAATAAGCTTAATGCTTATTATTTATATGTTGTTTATTTTTTATAAGCAACGTTATTATAATAACGTTTTTTATAAAAATATATTAAATTATATTAAATAATAAAGTAAAAAATAAAAGCTTATAAAGCATAAATAAAAAGATTACTATTATTTAAGCTATTAGTTGCGCTAATAATTAAATATTAAAGCTAGTTTTAGCGCATATATAAACTATTATAAATTTAAGCTAAAATAGAAAATAAAGCAATATAACAATATGTGGCGTGATTATAATACACTAAAATTCAACAGTTGCCACACCAGACCTGACCAGACCTAACCTGACCTGACCTAACCTGCTAATATAAGCCACTCGAACCAAACGACGGACAGTTTGGTGTCTTGTACCCTTTCAGGACCGTGGCGCAGTTCCGTGGCGCAGTTAGGTGGCTTATTAACTGTTCGTGACATACTTAATGCTTTAAAAATAAAACATAAATAAATAAAAAATTTTGTTAAAAACTATAATAGCAGCTACTTTATAAAGTAAACATAGTGGAATTTTATATATATATAAATGCCTGGCACTTTTATAAAAATATTAAAAGGTTTAAAGGTTAATTGCATTCCCGTTTTACACACAATCTATTAAGTTCTTACTACTTTTCTGGCTGCCTACAGGTCTTATTATTCACTCTGTGACAGAATAGCCTAACATGCTGTGGGAAAACGGTCAGTACCGAACCCCGCTATAAAAGTAGTTACAGTGTTGTGGAATAGCATCATCGGATGTTGATATCTCGTAGCATTCTATTATAGATCTCAAGGATGATAATTGTTAGTTCCTTGCTACCTGCTACAAGGGTAAGAGTACTATTTATCACAAAGTTCCTCTACCATTGCAGAAGCGAATATCGGGCTGGTTAGTTTCCCAGCGGTTTTACCACCGAATTACCCGTTTAACAAGGATGTTTAGAGGAATGTCGGCTAGAGCTAACGGTTGTCATTCCTTAGAGTAGATCTCTAGCTAGTTCGTCGGGGCTCATGACCCTGAGCCTGCCGAGGCCCTTAGAACAGGCCTAACAATGGGTTTGATGGGATGATGTTAATATTAGGTACCTGCAGAGTAGACGGGTCCACATCACGTACACACCTAGCTAGGTATACAGAGTAACAATGATGGAGGGGTTTTCAAAATTTTTCTTCTGTGGACTACTAAGCGAAGCTGACGTTCTAGCATCTGGGTTCATGCGGAGCAACATGCGGCAGGTGTGCCAAGACTTTGCACCCCGGAGACGTTGAGGCGAGAGTCTGCCACGGTTCGATTGTCTGTTGGTAATCTGGCCCCGCTTCTATCCGTTTTCTTCACGATGGACAGCGAAGATAGCCAATATCATAGAGTGAGCATGTCGTGGTGGTGGTAGAGGCGTATAGGATAACCACGCAATCTCGCTAGAACATCAACGATGGTCCCACCTTGCACACCGCCTCTGTCAAGATTCAGGGTGACACCTCGCCCCCTCCCCGGGAACCCTCGGTCACTCCTGCTTAATCATCATCTGCCAGAGGGCATGGACGTGTTCGCCTCTTAGAGTTCACCCAATAAGCCGGCGTCTCGAAATTACTAAGTTCGAGAAAGCTCAACTTCCTTGGGGAATTATGGTTGACAAGAAGCTTAGGTTCGGCTGGCCGCTGTCTGTCGTACGTCAAGCACATGCTGGCAATGATGTCGTCTCGCGACTCAAGGAGCAGTGGATGTAAGGTAGATAGGTAGTCGTGGATTGTGACAAACTCATTTCCCGGCGAAGCTTGGACGACGACTTTGAACGTCTTCCCAAGCGGGCGTGGCTGGTCACAGCATTCCAATAGGTAGACCGGTTGCTCCTCGGACAGCGGATCCTCGAGAAGATCGGGGTCATAATCTGGGAGCGGCCCATAACGAAACCCATCACCACTTAATGGCTCGCCGGGCTCAGGGGGGTCCATGTGTGAGGAGTGCTCTTCGACCCAATTGGATTCCCAGCGGTCAATCTCATCGACCTCAACCGTAATGGACGAGACCTTAGGCTCTGTAAGCGGACATTGTGATATAGGATGCCAGGTAGGATTTGACTCGTCGGTTCCTTGTGCGTACGGTTTCAATGAGCCACGGGACATGATCCAGATGGAGGAGTGTAGAGGGCCATCAACGGTCCAGAATATGCGGTCGGCCTCGGGAGTGTGCGATGGCGGCTTTAGGGCGCGACGCAAATCTTCGTAGGAAGGCAGCCGTTCTTGATCAGACATGATGCGATGGTGATCTAATGTGGCAGGCAAGACGGGGTTGATCAACCAAGCGGATTAGGAGACTATTCTTATATTTGGACTTCCACCACTGGAACCCGTTTGCCAGCTGCAAGGAAGCTCGAAGTGGATACCCTAGCAAGCTACAAGTCTCCAGGATGATAATTGTTAGCGGTGCGGGGGTTGTTTGGTGAAAGAATCTGTGGGAGTACTTTGTGGCAGGGATGTTTTGGCGACAACATGTCAGATATAAGGGGTAGGAGATTATCCGGTATATTAACTGTATGGAGGCATTATGTAGGACCCATGTCAGGGAGACTAGGGCCTGTAGAAATAGTAGAAAGAAAACAGCAAAAAATGCAGCTTTGTGGGTGTAATAGTGGTTAGTAGGTGAAGTGGCTTGCAAAGGGGGGGTCTGCGAGACCGGGGTCTAACTTATTCTATATAGATATATTGGTATTAATAACATTAACTTGGCTATATAATTTGGACTCGCACTTCTATTACTTTAATTATGTAGTATACGCTACAAAAATGACCTCAATCAATAATCTCGTCCAAATGTCGTCGGGTGAGCTTCAAGTGAACGTCTCCGCCCTGTGGGGCAAACGTGGTATGGGGGACTCAAGTTTCGGATGCCACAACCTCCAGTCTTGGAGGCTTCCATACCAACACTTCAACATTTGTATGCAAAACGTGCTAAACCTTCCTGATCTGTCTATAGTGGATCCCACGAAGCTAGCCCGAGGACTCCCAACGGGTGATATCGAGGCAGCTGCCTCGGTTACCGAGACAGCACATCACGAGGGTGCCGACGATGACGATCTAATCGTCTACAAGTGGGCGCAGGCCACCCAATCTACTGCAGACGAGGAGGATTAAGAGATGAGGATGCAGATATCACCAGCAGTAACTATCCAATAGTTTGCAACAAGCAGTACGGATAGCACAATTTGTTAGTGTTTCTGGTGGGGCACTTGGTTTGCGGGAGTACGTTTCTTAGTCGAGGATGAAACAATGATATTAGACTCTTTTATTATTTTGCGAAGTACTTCATTATCCTGCCTGCCTGCCTGCTCACAGTGACTACCTATATGACGAATTATGAACAGATGTATGTATATATTATTCACTGTAAAGCATAGGTAGCAAGTACTACCTAATGTTAGTCTTATAGTTACTCCTTAAAGGGGTTAATCTCTGTAGAATGCAAGGCCTTTTTCGCCTGCCTTATCTTATACCCCCAACCACAGGCGGCAATCGTTCCGCCTTCGGTAACGAAGACTGCGGGCGGAAATAGGGCTGAAATGGGTCCAATCGAGAAGTAGGCGGGCGGCGTTGACCGGGGAGACAGAATCCTGGATAGATCCCGGAGTCCTGAACGCCCCCCGGCTGTTAGAAATTTCATCCATGCAGCAATTGCAGGCGTGTG
This sequence comes from Xylaria digitata, assembly GCA_022495195.1. Lineage (NCBI taxonomy): Eukaryota > Fungi > Ascomycota > Sordariomycetes > Xylariales > Xylariaceae > Xylaria > Xylaria digitata. The sequence continues at coordinate 865,457 of MU376941.1, read as the reverse complement.
TGAGGCACAGCAATAACCACAGTCACCTTTATGGAGGTCCATTAGGACCACAACTAACAAAACGTAGGAGATAAAACTTGTGAAATAAACATAAGGGAGCCTTGCAGCATTAAAACCAGGGGGCATCGGGAGAAAAAGACCTTGGAGAGTCCAAAAACGGACCGAATCAGGGGCGGTAGCGATGTATAACAAGGGCTTCTACTAGTGTGAAGGGCTTGGAATGATGGGTTCGAATTACAATAATTCTTCTAGGGACTTTTGGAGGCTAGTGTCAGTTGCGTGTGACATGTGCTCCATCACAACGACGTCTACCGCCCAGAAACTCTATCCCCTGGACTAAATCATTGCCTCTGTGGTCGCACGAAAGAATATGAACGAGAGACCGGATTCCTTTTTTCTCATTGAGGTCCCTGTTCGTATGAATGGGAGCATTGACGTTGGTCCTACCACCGAGAGCAAGGTTGGCGGAAAGATACCAAAGCCCTCAGTTATGCATCGCGTCCCAGCCGACACAATTGAACAATCAAGGTATTCGAATATACGTCTATTAACGTAATGATACTTGATAAAAGAGAAAGAAAAACTGAAGTGAATTGATAACGCCAAAACCATTAATAAATCTAGGTCGAGAGTTTAAGCCTTTATAATTGTGAAGAAGTAGTGAGGTCACATACACAAGACAGCTATCACATGCACAGAGCACAACAGCAAGTAATGACTATACACGATACCGCCACCGCGACAGGAGAAACACATTTAAGTTTCGAGGACAAGCCTAGAAGAGTTATTCAAGCCTTTCGCCCAACAACGAACCTCTATCGACGCTTGCGATCAACCCCTTAACAAAAGACGCGATCACACCCTATCCTTAGTCTATCTGTATCCCACTTAGAGCCTCAGAGGCAGATTCAATCATCTCCTAGAGGAACGATGGCCCCAGACTATGTGAAGCTTGCCCCTGAAGAGCATCATATACTATTAGCACCAAAGCCTACTAGTTATTCACAAAGGCCCATCGTTCTTCTGATCAAGAGAGGATGTCGAAGATTTAGAAGTCTACCTGTACGTTGATCTATTATGTTACAGGGGTTACGTGCAAGTACGGAAACGCACATGCACATATACATGCGTCCGGAATGCCACTCTTTAATAGATCAAGAGCTTGTCTTCCGTAGTGTCTGCGGCTCTGCCGAGATAATCCCTAAAGATATCTACCCTGAAGACATGACGGCAGAGACCACACACTACATCTAAATCCTAGTGAGCAGCCCTGCCCCTCTCTACTTATCGCAGCATATCGCACGGGGTGCAGTATTTCGGACACTTGATATCTTACGGGCGGTTTCAGTAACAATGAGACGTATCCTACATCAAGAGATTATCCTCGATTTTAAAGCTACTCAAGAGGCTGTCAGCCGCAGATCCCAAAATAAATCGCCTCTTCGTTTCAGAAGCCAATCGTGGGGTAAGTTACACTTACAATTGATACCCGACGATAATATATTCAGATAGTGACATAATACCACTACAGCACGGGCTCCTTAGATTATTGATGACACACCCAATATGTATACTCCGCTGATTATGAAAATAATAGGAGTTTTAAGAGCGCAGAGTAACTTGGTGCACTCGTTTCCTCTCTTCCGTTAAAGCGCCCAGGGCCAGTGAAAGGATGCCGCTTCAATTCTTCAAGAGTTAATATACCCCATGCAAAAACGAAACGAAACAAACGTCGAGGAATTTTGGTCTTTCGCATCTGTAAGCTAAAAGAAGCATGGATGGCAACCGAGCATTGAAGGGGGTCGCTCATCAAGCGGTTGTCCGGGGTGCCTCTCCGGGGACCGACTATGCCTTCAACGTTCGGAATCTAATTCACTATTTGTGGCTAAAACCCAGGAAGAATAGGAACTAGCCTCGAGATAGGATACCGTTGAGACGCCTCTTGAGTTAGCGCTCCGAAACGGCGGTATCAACATAGCGCTATGCCGTAAGAAGGTTGTCAGGGGTTATGTTGCCAAGGGACTAATTCTAATTCGGATTGTATTCGGAATATACTGGCGCCGAAAGCCTAGCCGGGTTCGTCTGTATTGCTAGTTCTGAGTCTAGCACCCTCTCACACGGGTATGTCGTTAGTTTAACATCATATCACAGCGAGCTCCTGAGAGTCGCTGGTGACCTCTCATTCAATTCTATTTCATTTTCGTTGCCTTGAGCAACTGTGCAATCTCAACAACTTGACCATACTCGCTTACTATGTTTCTCAACCGATCGAACGCTATGTCTAACGCCTTGCCTAACGCCCCGAGGCTCAAGACAATTAGAGACTGGCCAGAATGGTCTATGAGGCTCCTCGTTGAGGCAACTATTCGAGGTGTCTGGGATCTGATTGACCCAGATGCGCCGGATGCACCGCATGTCGACCACATTAGGCCAAGTGCTCCTACTATGGCAAATATCAGGCTCCAAATTGCCCAAGAGCGGAAAGAATGGTACAACGAAAGACATGAGGAGTGGCGAAAGAAGCCTCAAGGTCCCGAAAGAGGAGACGAGCCAATCTATGACGAGAAAGAACCGACCTTGGAGGAGATCACCGCGCGACACCGCGTGGAGTCTAGCATATTCAATGCACAGGTGGAAGTATGGCGAGTAAAGAGCGATTCGTACTTCCATATTCTCGGTTGGATCTACGGAACTATTGACCCTTATGTCATGAGAATAATGACATATAAGTTGGTCGCACTCAAAGACTTCAATGTGCAAACTGCGGTACGCGTGTTGAGAGATGAGTTTGCTCCGACAGCAAGCCAATTAGCCGCGCTTCAACAGCCCCCACGCAACAGAAATGCAAGGAGGAGACGCAAAAAACTGACATAAGCTCATATTTTGATTGGCATTATATGACGTGAGAATTCTGCGTTCATCCCCCCGATGATTGCGTCCGATATTAGTGCGGCGTGCATATCTATAGAGCCGGGGCGGCACATCGTGGACATAGTCGGATAGGGCGGTCGCATAATGACAAAAGAAACACGGCGCAGGAAGGAGTTTTAGAGCTCGTTTACGTTTTTTCATTAGATCTAGACCTATCCTTGGATGTTGCACCTTGGTAGATCTGGTGCTAACTGGAGTTGCATTGTAACGTAACTCTACGTCGGCCCTCGCGAGTACGGCTTGCCGTCTTAACGAATACGACACCCCAGATTTACGCGGGATCATCATGATTACTTATCGACGAAGATCCGACGATTGCTTAGCTGCGGGTTGGGGCCGCCGGCACGTCAGACCGTTGTGACATGAATCTTATAGGGTGGGGGATATTTCGTGTCTTTGGCCTTCTCTCAGATTTCCTCACAGTAATGGATTTCTAGTTAATTAAGTATATATGTGGGTTTTAAGAACAGTCAACTACAAGGACTTAAGGGCCAACTCATGAACAAGGTGTTATAACTTAGACAGAGAATCACGAGGAAACTCGAAATCTCATTAGATCTGAGAGTGTAGCCGACTCAACAATAAATTTTATTTCCCGATTATCTTATATAGGTTATTGCGCTCTCATGTTGGTGAGTCTAACACCACATGATAGCTCTAGGTCATACCACCGAAGATAGGCTTTGAGTGCGAATTGCGGGTGATCCGGAATTTGACCAATTGAAAACCGAACGACGTCATGGCTTTGAGCACCAATTCACGGGAATAAGAAAAGAATACCTTAAATGATCGGTTCTCAACTGGGTGAGTGGTTTTCGTTTTCCCGCCACCTACTATGGGTCGCGCAATTTAGCCCATTTTAGTCGGGACTATATATCGCCTGCCGGTATGCTTACGCGTGACGGCGATGTGGGAAATGAGCTAAAAGCGAATACCAATAGCGCTGTTAGGAATCGAACCTAACTCACTATTTAGTCAGACGGTAGGTGTGGGATGGGGCACGTCATAGCCCATCTAGGTAGTCATCTCAAACATGCTTAGCAAAAAAACTTACGAGCAACACTTTTTCTAATTAGTTTACCGGTGCCGAACCTGGCCGGCCTTAATATCCAAACACCATAGTTTTTACACCTCATGTATCACCCATTCGCGTCTCCTAGTCCTCCCTCAATCCCACATACGGGTGGGTCGCTAGAATCGACCCGTGGCAATCGGGGAATAGTTGATGTTAGTGTGGTTCCTGTTTTTGTAATCTGGAAATGGCTTACCTACATCGGTCCAATAGAACCGCCGTTCTACCCGCATTCGTCAACGGTCAGAGAACGTGTTGTATACAATTAATGAGGCAACATGGGCTACCAGGGCATATATAACCCGTCTCATGGTCCTCACCGATACATGTTAAAGTAATAATCATCTAAACTCGATTTCAATCAGAGTCAATTACTCTCCTCGCTACGTGCAAAGACGTAATTGAGCTATATCTACCATGACTAGCCCCAGAATCCTGATCACCGGTGTGTCGGGTTATGTGTAAGTCAAAAGTCAAACTCAATAACGAAGACATGCGCTTAACTTGGTGCAGCGGCGGTACTGTCCTGTCACAGTTCCAGAATTCTTCGAGCGCGGAGATTAAAAGTGCTTCTCTTTCTGTACTCGTCAGGAAACAAGAGCAAGCCGACAAATATGCTTCCCAGGGTGTTAAATCCTTCCTCTTCGCAGGCCTGGAAGATGTAGAAGCCGTCCGCCAGCTAGCTAGCCAGTTCGATATAATCGTCCACACCGCAGACTCTACAAATCCTGCCGCTGCTGAAGCGCTCATATACGGACTCCACGATGGAGCGCAGAAAAGCGACGGCGGTAGCAGCAAGAAACATTTTATTCACTTGAGTGGCGTCTCGAGCCTGGGAGATTCGCCCGTCTCCAAAGCTCCCACAATCTCCTACGAATTCTCGGATAAGCGGGACGATATCTACAGCTACATGAAATGGCTCGAGAGCATCAAGCCATATTCCCAGCGGACGACCGACCTGAGGGTCGTCGATGCGGGCGAAAAGACCGACGTCAAGACATACGTCATCAAAGCGCCTCGGATCTTTGGCCGCGGTACCGGATTATACAACAATAAATCCGTTCATATTCCGATGCTCACCAGCGGCGCCATTGCGGCAGGGCAACCGGAGTATATCGACCAAGGCACCGGCGTTTGGGATGACATCCACGTCGTAGACGTCGCCTCGTTCTTCGAATTGTTGCTTGCCAAGATCTTGAAGAACGAAGAAATACCTATCGGGTTTAAACCTTACTTCTTTATTCAATCCATTAGACACTCATGGAAGGAGCTGGCAGAGGGGTTGGCCGAGGCTGGCTTTAAGAAGAATATTCTGAAATCGACGGCAACGCGGTCGATTGGATTAGCCGAGGCGGCTGCGAAATACACTGGCGGGGATGCTCATTTAGCGGAAATCGCGCTGGCGTCGAAGTAAGTAGTGAAAATTAACCCAATCGCCTCCCTACGTATTTGTCTCGGTTATACTGATAATCATATTATCGAACAGTTCGGTCACGAAGGCGGATCTCGCCCTCGAGATGGGCTGGAAAGCCCAGAAGACCGAGGCGGATTTCCAGCAAAGTCTTATGGATGATTTTGATATAATTGCTTCAAAGTGATTTGAATAACATAATATTTACGATGCAAGGAATAAAATAAAGAATCTAGAGGGTTAAATCATCACCATCATGGACTAGTTAACATACGCTTAGCTGTTGTGGATTAGGGGTGCAATTGCGATGTTAAGTAATCCGAATACATATAAATAAGAACTGTTTCACTTTCATGAACTTCTCTATAAGTCCACTTCTCCAAGATTAAATAAATAGAGTAGTAACCCCTCGATTAAGTAGATGGTCGCGATCGCAATCAATCAAAGCGGCTACTTCTCGACGTATACGCCGTAGTGTCCGATAGCAAAGTTCCGTTACCGACAGAAGGGATAAGGGGTTTTTTATTGACTGTGATTGCGACTTCATGCTCATTTATAGCATACATGGAATACACGCTTTATATTGGTCGCTATATAGTGTAATCGTCTATACCTGCCAATGTTAGCTAATTGATAGCCAATTTTAACCCGGGGTTGCAAGAACAGGAAATCCTACCCACATCGCTATAGGTTTATCGCGCCTTAGCATAGACAATGAATGATATATAGATAGCCTACTTGAGCTTCGGAAAAGAAAATTAGAGAAAAATAAACCAAATGAAGGAAACAACCCCAAAAAGATTTGATCAAATAAATACCAAAAGAATGGGTCTGGCCGGGGATTGAACCCGGGACCTCTCGCATATTTGCTGTAGGGTGAACCCTAAGCGAGAATCATACCACTAGACCACCAGACCAGGCAATGCAAGACACTTTTGAAATGCTTGCTGCTGCGATGTTTTCCCGATGCTTTGACATGCACCATATAGAATCGAGTCGCCGCCCACGTGAACCATATTGCTATCCTCATCCGATACAGGATATCAACCCCCATCAATCCATCAAGTTCAGAATTCATATCAAAACAACAACGTCGCATCCGGTATTCACAAAAGTGGATCGCCATCAATACCCGCCGCCCACGTGTTGGACAAGAGATGTCAGTCTACAGAGTGACTCGATGTCTAGTCGAAGGGGGAATGATCGCTTGATTATTCGATCGCCTGCTTGGCTGGGTATTTAGACTTTAGGCTCGGCACCACCACCCACCAACACCACCACCATGGCCGCCGCGTTCCCTTCGTTGAAGCCCAGATCAATGCATGTAATCTCGACCCTACCTTACCTGCCTACCTACCTACTCTATCTATCTAGTGTACCAAGCCAAGCAAGGCCAGGCAGCAAGTAGCTTATCAGGCTTTTCATTGTTTATTTTGGGGACCGACCCAATAACCGGGGCACTTCCCCCCAATCAAGAAAACCCGGCACCTCCCAGATAAACAGAAAATCAATAGACAGAGTAAAATATTGGTAAATAAATACCAGTACGGGAACATCCCTACACGACATCCTGCATTGCATAATCCCAGTCCCGTTATCCGGCACGCTGTGTGAGGAGATCGCTGCCCAGTCAAGGCCGGGATACATGCTAGGCTGAAACCTACGTGGTTTTCCCACTCACGCACACATACTCGCCCTCCCACTCCCAATCCCACTCTCTCTCACTTACTTACTCACACAAATACAAACACACATACGCACACATACATACACACATACATACATGCTCTCTCTCTAGCCCGCCGCGTGAAAGTCACAGCAACAAGCGAACGGGAAGTCCGATTCGCCGCGTCTCCGGTGGCCAAATCAGTGCCCAACACGACGTGCGTCGGAAGGTTCGAGTCAGGAGAGACGTGAAGTGCAGCACCAAGGCCTCCTCCCATTCGACTGTGACGCGTTTTCTTGTTATTGCCAGCGAGCCCGTTATATGTCGTTTATTAATGGTCCATTGGATGTCTCCGGGCGCAGTCAATACGTCGAAACATGAAGGCCATCTGTGTTTACATCCCACTCCATCCATACAAATAGCATCTCGAGGAAATGCCCTTTTTGCCTGCCTACTGATGCCGGAACCACCTGACTTGATGATGCGCGACGTGGAAAAGTGCAAAAATAATAATAATGAAAAAACAAGGGAAAGGCAGATGAATGGCTGTACACGAAATCGTGGATGAAAACGTAGTGTTTGTTATAAAGTATATTTCTCTCTTTTCGACAATCTAACTGTAACCCACTCACATCTCTCCCCCTCCCCTCCCCTCTTTCCACACTCCCTCTGTAGGCTAGCTCTGGTAAGTGCGTAGATATCTCGATGACCTAGCAGATTCGCAACTATGCCCCATAAACAGTCAAGGCAGAGCAAGCCGCACCACCGCCCCCATCGTCGCTCCTACCAGCCTCTACCCTCGAAATCACCTCATAGGCGCAGGGGGCGCAGCCAGAGCAAGCCATCGAGGAGAGCCAGGAGTAGTTCTGTTCGGCTTCATTCCCGTGCTGTCACGCCGGCTCGGTTCCATTCTCGTTCCCGTTCTCGCCCGCGACGGGCCGTACGCACCAGAGATATCCCATTCTATGTGCCACCGACCGGACAACATGCCCACGATATCCCGAACATAATCGCGGACGCTCTGCGGAAGCAGGACGAGGAGCACAACGAGGCTCTCACGGCCACGAATCTCGGGTATCGACCCCTCACTCCTCCCCCAGACTCCAACGTGCAAGGGGCTGCGATGGCCCCAGCCCCGGCACCGGTCCCAGGATTGAAGCGTCGGCCATCCTCATCCCCAGCCGCGGCACACGCTAGACGACCACGTCGGCGACGCCCACGGCCACGAACCCAAAGCGTAATATCAGACGGAGACTCGCCCATCCCACCACCTCGGCCGCAGCCGGCTCCGTTTTACCCTCCACGTCCCGTTTCGCCCCCATATTCCTTTTTTGGGATTATCAGAGCAAAGGCGGAAAAGGAGAAACGCGACAAGGAGGTCAAGAAGAAGAGAGAGAAGAGGGAGCAACGGAGGAAGAAGCAGGGAACGCCGGAGACAATCCAGAACCAAGACGGTGACGAGAAGATCAATTCCCCCAAGAGAGCCAAAGGTGCCGGGGCCAAAGAGTCGTCCAAACCCCCCTCACAACGAGCAAGCTCGGCCCCGCCACTGTATCAAGAGCCTGTTCAAGGGCTATCTCAGGACGAACTTAGCTCGGGAAGTCAGCACGGATACCACCCCAACTCTAAACACGGCAGACTGCGTCACAAGAAGCACCACCGTCGCTTAGGCGAGCAGCACCACCGGCGTAAGAAGAAACGGTCTAAATACGGCATGCGAGACTTCTTCGCATCATTGCGTAGGAAATTAGGGAATTTGCTGCGACTCACCCTGCCAGCAGCGAGCTCAGCCGCACAATCAGCTCCGCCACGTGTGGACATCAGCAACCCGACACCGGCAAGGGATTTCTCAGGTACTCAGCAACACATCAGCGAAAGCAAGTTTGGAACCGGCCGCACATCCTACCAGAACAGAGGACGGAGACGAGGGGGGTTGGAGCAGCCACTGCCGTACTTCATGCACGGCGGGAGATCGCCGGCCGAGTCGTGGCATTCAAAGTTATCGAGACCTCGGAGCAGGAGACGGTTTACTGCGACGGTAGAGTCAGCTCCGGGTTCAGGCGCGCCAAGTCCACACATACAGACCGAGGAATTCCCCAGCGTTGCCCAGACAGTAGCCGGGGTGGAAACCCAACGACTTTCTTATCACACGGGCTCAGCAATCTCCATCATCGCCCGGAGATTCATGGGCCCCTTTCTATCTGAGCCAAGCGACCCGTCTACTATAGGCAACGACCTAGGACAGAAAAGACTGAGCTGGCGAAGCCACAAATTACTCACGGCAGGATCAAGGCCTGCGACGCCACCATCATCTCGCAACCCGAGCCCGGGAGGCCGAGGGCGCAGTAGAAGTCGAGGACAGAGGGTCTCGATCCCGGGGGCGTACAGATCTTTCTCGAGCTCGAGCATGGGCCTCCGCAGCCTCTACCCAGACCGCAGAAGCCGCTCGGCCTCACCACCGCGGGTTTCATCCCCAGTTTCATCGCCGGTTTCACCATCCCCAATTTCACCGACCCCAGTTTCGCCCCCGGTCCCGGTCCCGTCCTCCCCAGATTACGGATTGGCGGATTTATTCGCTACGCCTCCGAGCGCGGGCAGCCCCGTCAGCGCCACGCCCGTGCGCATATCCTCGCCCGACTACAGCTTACCAAGACTGTTCGCCTCGACGCCAGTCAGCACGGGGTCGAATTTTGGTCTGTGGCGGCTCTTCGGCGACTGATGATACGGGCAACAGATAAGAAAAAAACACAATGTTTATAGGAATTTTTCGTATATAGACTAGGCGTGCATAGCTAGATCTTGTGAAACAAACAGGAATGTCGATTGTAATCCAATAGGGAGGGGGGACGCCAATAGCCACTGTATATGACACACAAACACACGCGAGGTTGAGACATACCTCACTCACTCTCTCAAGCTACCAAAAAAACTCCGAGTCGCTGGAAATGCATCTAAGAGAAAAAAACGCCGTAAGATGCTTGGGAAAACACGATGCTTAAACCCAACGCCATTTTGAAATGGCTGATGCCGCCCAACCTGAAAAACAAAACAAGCAAGAGTGAAACATGACAAAAAAAAAGAATGGAAAAGAGAGAAACTATGATGAGTTTGACAATCCCCCCTTTGCCCGATATCCCGTTTTTTTCATGTGCCTTTTAATCGACCGAACTCCGCGTCGGGGGATAGACGCCCGTCCTCATCGACGACCTTCCCACGGTCCCATTCCCGCACGCCGCCGGCCTTGTTCCACCGCACGTCCGACTCGTCCTTCTCGTCTCCTTTCTCCCACTTGCGTATCTGGTCCTCCGTGAAGCCCGCGGAGCGGAGCCGCTCCGCGCCTTGTTGCTTCCACTTCTGTCTGTCCCGGAACGCCTCCACCGCGTTGTCCCAGTCGTCGTCGCCGGCCTCGTCCGGGTCGGGCGTCACGTCAATAGCGGGGTCGTAGTCGGCGGCGAAACGCCCGTCGATACCAGACATGGCGGCATTGAGGCCGCGACCCCGTCGGCGGACGGTCGATTTGGGAGGAGGCGCGGGACCGATGAGATCATCTAGCGGATCGGAGTCCGAATCGGTATCTTTATTCGAAGAGGGGGCGGGTTTATGTGTGTTTTCTTTCTCTACGCGGCGGTGATGTCTGCGGCCGTCGTCTCTTTCGCGAGGAGTCCGTTCTCTATGGCCTCGATGCCGATCTTTTTGTTCTTCGCTGGGGCTCGATCTGCGGTCGCGGCGTCTTTCTTCGCGCCGATGGGAATGGCGATGGCGGTCGTGGGAATCGGAGTACTGGTCCTCTCTCCTGCTCCTGCTCTTCGATTTGACATCGTCCTCTCCTCGGTGCCTCGTCTCTCGAGACTTGCCCTTCCGATCGCGGCCGTGCCTGGAATCAGGCGAGCCGCGGTCGGGGGAGACGCTGGCTGATTTGTTGTTGTTGTCGCTCTCGTTGGGTCTGCGCCTCTTAGACGGGCCGCCTAGGATCGCGGCAATGTCGCCGAGCATGCGTTTCCGCGTGTCGTTAGGACCCGGCTTGGACCGGCGCGCTCTGCGCTCATCCTCGTCTCGCTTCCGCCGATCGGCTTCTTCGAGGTCGCGCAGTCTGGCTTGGGATTCGGCATTTTCTCGCGCGAGAAGCGCTCGGTTGTGGCTGTTTGTGTCGCGGATGATATTATTGAGGAATCGCGTGTTCGGTTTGGGCTGGTTTGCTGGACGTCTGGGATTGTGATTAGCAAAATGCGTCCAAGGCCAAGGGAGAAGACAGAAGACAGATAGTAAAGAGTGGTGGTTCTAGTCTAGCAATCCGTAATAGGTCGGCAAATTGAACGTTACCACTTACTTATCCGTGTTGAAGGCCTCCAGACCTCTGGCAGAGTACTTCAAGGAGCAGTCGCTGGCTTCCTTGGTCAATAGCTCGGCGACGTAATCGTCGGTTAAAAGCTCGTGTGAAGGTGGTGGCATTATTGATTATTGTTTATAGGATAGTTGAGGAGATGCAACAGCGAAAGGATTGACGGATTGGAGGAAGACTGACTGAATGACTCCCACATTACCATGCACATTAGGATGGGTTGCTGCTATAAGATAGTGGTTGCGATTGCGCGTTGCGTCAGCGGGGCGCTGTAAGTTGCAGTAGTACAGCAGTAGACCGTAAAAACTCGGATCGGCTACCTTTCAATTGAGAGCTTGGCATATACACCTTGACCAATATGTCAAAATCATATGTGACTCATTATTTTTCAACTTTTTTTTTTTTAATTATAATAATGAAAAATTCAACCGCTTTTTATATGTTACAACAGACAACCAGTAGGTAGTGCTCCATGTTCTGGTTACTACTGTGGACTTAGCCACCCTCGGGTCTGTCACGGCTTGACAATACACTACACTTGCATTGCCCAAACCTCCCAAAGGGATGTGTAATTACCACAGCGCCAGGTTGGTTACTAGTGTGGACTATCTGCCTAGACGGACTCTACGCATGGAAAGGTAAAACTATCATAGAAACAAGGTGCAGCGGCTATGTATAAATAGTAGGTAAATAGGTTTGCATTAGCACAGCCACTACACTAGCCGCGGCACTACACCAATCACACCAACCTTCACTATATTTATATTTATATTTATATTAATGCGCTTATACACTAACACCTATGCCTTTTTAATTTTTGATTTTCGATTCGTTCGTTTTCTTAGTTCTTGTCGAAGTGAGGAGACCTCTCAGCGCTTCATGTGCGCAACAATGGCGGTAATGGTTTCGGGCCTCGCTCGCTAGCCCAATGACGTTCAATGGCCCTCTACAGCCGCATCCTGATTTAAGGGTTAGTCTTTCGTGAGGCGCTATATATAAGAGGCAGTTGCCAGTCCTGTTACATTTCGCTAAATGTTCAAAGCTTCAAGTTTAATAGGTTCTACATTATTCCCAACTATTATTACCGCCTGTCTACAACTTTCAAAGCTGCCTACGACGCATTCCCCGCACGTCCCGACGGAGATATCTATCTTCCGTTGTATCATTCATCGAGTATGATTTCTCATAAAAAAAGATTATATATTGCGCTATACCCTAGCGGAGTTACGAATAATGAAGAAAGAAGGTCATTAAACGCGATGCCCCCTCTTCTAGCCTAGCCCAAACTCACCATTCTGCGCAGGTATCACTGGGGATTTCTCCTGGGACCTAAGGTTGAAGCCAAACCACAGGTTCCCGGCATGCGATACCATGTTAAAAACCATCCGGTGCATGGTTGGGTGTATGAAGAGACTCAGGTATCCAATGTGAAGAGCACGCAAAACCTCCTCATCCGCGTTATGATCGCCAAGGTCGAGGATGAAAAGCGCCTGATCGAGATACTTCGCGCCACGCCGGTAGTCCAGGGCGATCCGAACTGGCGTTGTCGCACATGGGTCGCCGACGCCCTATCAAGGATAGCGGGGGATGGTAAGTCCGTTGGTACCGCGCAGCTAGACTGGAGCAAGATAGAAGTTGTGGCTCGTAATTATGTAGCAGAGAAATCTGCTGTCGGGAGATACAATGACGTGGACACTCTTATGATGCCGAAGCCGACCTGGGATATAATTGAAGGAAAAGAGATTATACCTTGACACCAGGGCCGGCTAGCTTCGAGAAATAAATCTCCTCTAAGGTGGAGGACTATGAAAATAGTCCTAGAATTCTCCCCACCACTTTTGGCGAGTGATTTCCATCTTCAACTCTTCGGGATACGGGTCAAGAAACCTGTCGATAGATGTTTGCCAAGCTCTTCGGGTGAGATTTCCATACCATGCCGAAGTATACTCCCAATAACTAGGATACCATCCTGCGAATTCCCAGTCAATAATACCAACAACTCGGCTGCCACGGAGAAAAATATTAAAGGGGTTTAAATCTCCATGCGTAAATACGGGAGGAGGCCACGGCCCATCCTGCTTAGCCACCATTTCTTTGATTTCCTCCCAGTCTTGGTCGTTCTTACGATCCGGATGCTCTTCCGGCCGAAGATCCTCACGTAACCAAAGGTGAAAGTCCTGCACCGTCTTAAACGGCCCGAATCTGGGCCGAGATCTGGGGATCCGGGAGTCGCGTAATGATCCATTGATGCAACTCTCAACCCTCATGCCTGAAGGCGGTGTTAGGGCTCTAAGTTCCCCTATCATACCCCGAAGCTGCTGAAAGACGTGTTCCCGATCCGTATCCGATAAGGACTTCCAAACCTCCGCCAAAGGTTCCCCCTGGACGCGTTCCATGGTGATAAAGGCCTGGTTCCGGTAGACAAACGAGCAGTAGACACGAGGCACAGGAATAGAGGTCTTGGCAGCGACAAAAGCCATCGTCGCAGCCTCGCTAAGGTGGACAAAAGGGCTGGTCTTAACAACGAGATGCCTGGAGATGGCCACACAGGGCCCATCGTATGAGCGGAATCGGGCAACGGTCTGAAGGGCGCAGAGGGTCAAGTAACGGCGAAAGAGAGTGTTATTAATAGCTAGATGAGCAGTACCCTCGTGTTGGGTAGCAGTGTTGTCGATCGGGGGTATGTATGATGACATGGGTATGAAGTCGACGCCGAGAGCGTGAGCTGCAGTTTTGCTGACAAAGAGGATCCTCTCGAGAAATCGCCTCTAGGCGCCGACGCGGGCATGCAAGTTGGGTATCTGGAGAGAGGAGCATGTCAAAGGAATCCAAACGTACGAGAGGATACATGAGGAAGGATGCCTATAAAGTCTGTTAAATTGATGTTATGGAAATGAGTTCGTTAATGAGGTACAGGTATGTCACCAGGTGCTTCCCACTGAAGGTGGCGCGATATGCATCTATTAGCTTGCATCCATATATCGGATATCACCATACAAAGGTGCCCTTTACAGGTAGTAAGGTGTTTAGGTGCGCAAATTGCTCCAATGTATGTAAACTTATTGATTGCAAATAAGAGACTTAGTTGGCCCATACTTCGATATTACAAGGAACGATTCCTCAGAAAGTTTTTCGCAAACAAGAACAACGTTTAGCGTAACTAACAGGTACCTCTCTCCGGTTCTTAAAGTTAGAATAAGGCAATGAAGTGAGGCCCAGCCCAGGCTCGCCTCAGGGACAGGCTCAGTCTAAAAGCGGCGTGGTTTGGCTTGACATCCCTTTTATAAGGTTAGGTATCTATTTAACAGGTAGTTTTGCTGACTTAGCAACCTGGATAGGTAGAGATATGCAGGTATACAGAACCCACTCCATTACCTAGGTACAGTTTTCCTCTTTAGGATAACTATAAACAACCCACGTCCATAAACAGGGATTTTAAGTATGTACAGTATCCTCAACCCGCGACAGAGAATTGGTAAATATACGAACAACTACTAGTCAAGAAGCAAGGCCTGTCAGGTTGCTGTCCATAGTCCTATTTCTTTAGATTTGGATCTCCCGAAACCACTCATCAATCAACTAGACTCAAAAAGACAACAAGAGTCCTATCATGGCAACACGCACGCCGGAGCAAATCTTGGCAGAGCTTCAAGCATTAGTCGCGAACCAAGAAATTACCATCTTGAAGCTGAGCGAGCCCATTTCCACAGAGATTGCACAGCTACAACAGCAATCCCAACGAACATCAGACATATCAACTTCTTCACTTGACGCCACTACCCCTGCATCCTTAGAAGCAGACCTCACTCATTACCGGGAACTCTTCGCCAAGTTACGCTTCAGCTATGTAGAGCAAGTCACCAAAGAGAAATTCATCCGTGCCATCGTCGGCGATCCGCCGTTGATTGTCAGCCCTCAGGAGAATGTCGATCTTGAGAAGCAGAACCTAGAGGCGAAGGCGACGCTCAAGGCTCTTAAGACTGAGGTTGCAGACATGGTCGCAAAGCTCGAGAAGAAGGCTAAAGATCTGAGCAAGAAGTACGAGAGAGTCAAGACAGAGACCGCCAAAATGGAGGAGCTACCGGGCAAGCTTTCCGAACTTGAGAGCGCGGTCGCACGGCTCAGGACAACTCAGGCGTCGGAGCTAAATTCAAATCCTGAATTGAACCTACCATTGGCGAAAACGCTACAACTTGTAGAAGCCAAGGCACGTCAGAGAGACGAGTTGGATCGCCAATTGGAGCAATTGCAGAGTCAAGTCCCACGCAAGAAAAAGGAGCTCGACCGGCTGCACGCTGAGCTACACCCCTTGGAGACAAAGCGGCAGAATAGCATGGCCGCGGCAAAGGAGGCGAGGAGGCGCAAGGAAGCCGCTTTGGGTGGCGTCGAGGACGACCTTGAGGAGAGGGGCCGGTGGTACAGAGCTGCCGAGGCGGGGTTGAAGCAGATGCTGGAGATTGAGGGTTAAGTGACATCCTGATCAGATGTGTGCAATGCCGAGGTTTAGGATGTTCGACTTGAGTCCTTGGTTTCATGAAACGCATCTATAGGAATTTCTATGTCGCACAAGTTCTCCAGCCTCGCCCCCTGTGCCGACGAGGGCAGCTGAATATAGTCCTTAACACGAGTTCAAGATGTTAGAGTATTGTCGCCATTCTCGAAGCTAGGCATTTCAGCAAAGTACCCCGCAAAGCTTCAAAATACATCTTTAAACCTCCAGTCTATAGATAATCTGCGTCCCATCCATCCATCCTTCCTACTAGATCTCAAAATTTTACCGCTACAGGCGTCGCAAGCCCGGCATTAAAGCATTGGGGATTGATTTAGGAACATATGCAGGCTATTATGGTCGATGCATACATGGTGCCTTAACTTCATCAATCTACTAGTAACCTGCGGGTTGAACGCCATATCTCAACTACGTTATAACCTGGTCGCCTAATAGGGACCCAAGATGTTCACCCTAATAATGTATACGTGAAACCCACTACTACCATCTGTGTGTGACCTTTCATTTCATTCATTGCCACGCCCCGGTCCCGGTCAAGGTCGCATTCCTTATTTCTTCTAACCCCAGTATACCTCATCCTTAATACAACCATGAGTTATGATCCAATAGCATACAGACTTGTCGCTCCCCTAGTTCCTGCGTCAAGGTTCAATTGGGGGCCACGCATATTTGCTACCAAGTATTCCCCCGGCTGTCACTCGGCCCGGTAGACTAGCCAATTAGCTAGCAGAGGGACTCTTGATTCTAATCACGGCATACCCGATGCGTGAGGTAAGTTTGATGCTTATAAGACAAGGTTACGGTCACCCGCGACCGCGTGAACATTACCTAGCGACACAACTACCAGGACCTGCATCATCGTTCGATGGCAAGCACAAAATGTGACATTCAGCCGGATCAAGTCACAAAGGGGCATGCAGTTATCTCGGCGAAACCTGACTTGACGATATCCCTAGGGCTAGCCCATGGGCTCACATAAGTCCTTGGGGTTTTTGGCGATGGGCTAAACCTTCAAGTCCAATATGATTGGGCGAAGTGGTACTTACAGATATGAATAGCATCAAGTAAACTAGTTAAGATGCTACTGTATCACCGTCTACCAAAGGGACTTTCATGCCACTTATGAGTTAAGAGAGGCTGTTTCGTGCGATTCCGGTTCTCCTGCAGGTACATGCCCGGGTTACTGGTTCTTTGACTCTCATAGACAGAACCGTACGTACACCCATGTTTAAAAGTCCTAAAGTCTCGTATTTCAAAATGTATTCGGGTGTGTAACAATAACTTGTGTGCATATGGCATTTAACTCGTTGCTCTCATCCTGCCCTCCTCCTCTCTTGTTGCTTTCACCTTTCTCACCATGAATTAGACCAACCGCCACTCTGACAGATTAAAATGACCAATTGCAATCAGCTTTTTAATATCACGAGCCAGGCTGACATCTTGCAGGGGCCATTATCGAATTGCTCGGGCGTTGATACCATCAATATCGAGGGTGAGACAGACAGAACACTCACTTTCCAACACCTCACCGGAGTGACGACAATAATTGTCCTAACTACCCCTCAGCTAGAGGTTTTAGAGTTTCCGCATCTAGGCGATACCCAATTCATACGAATCGATCGAGCAACTGCCCTAACCACCATCTCACTCCCCTTGATTTCCGCCGACTCTCTTACGTTGTGGATCACTGGGGCGCTCTCCCTGACGAGCCTGACAATTGGGAATTCGACTTCTTTCGCGAGCCTCATACTGTCCGATGTTGCAAGTTCGGCATGGCCGCTATCCCCCGGTTTTGCTTCGCCAAATATATCTACAACCGGTTCCATATCACTCGATGCTTGCCTAAAACTAGACGGGTTGAAATCCGCCAAATCCTTGAGTATATCGTGGCCGAGCTTTTGCCCCTACAATCTGACGAATCTCTTGTCAGTCGGCGGGTTCACATTAGAAAACGCAGCCTTCATCAATACAGTTGACCCTATTGACTCTAACAATGAACCAACGACTCCGGTTCAAATCACGGAGAGCATGTCGCTCCAAAACTCTTTTGTTGACGATAATTCGCTCATGGGAGGAACGGAAATACCACTGCGCCGAATAGGAACAATCACCCAAGATTTGAATATTACTTCGAACGGGAATGTCCATATTGCCTATGATGGCCTAACGGATGTCGGAGGGAGCCTTTATATCAGAGACAATTGGAATTGCTCAATCAACTTTGATAACCTCTCGATGGTTGGCAACATATTCTTCACCAACAATACTAATACCGGGCTCCCACTGTTCCCCAACTTAACAACTGTAGGGGATATATACATTAGCGGATTCGTTGGGACGTAAGTTGATTTCTTATAAACTTTCGCAAGACATCGCATTGATATCGAATCAGCTCAAACGGACCAAACATCTTCCCAGCTTTGGAACTTGTTTCAGGCAACGTCACCATTGAGGCCCCGAACGATGCGTTTGACTGCTCAAAATTGGTATCGCAATTAAACTACAAGAAAATCCACAATCTGAACTGTAATGGGAGAAACTATAGCATAGACGCGTCTACGTCGGGATCAGGAAGCGGATCAGGAAGTGGACCGGGAAACGGGTCAGGCAACACGCCAGGCAACGTGTCGAGCCTGAACCTATCCAAGGGGGTGTGGGCCGGTATTGGTGTCGGGGCTGGTGCTATTGTGCTCGGGATTTTAGGGGCGTTCATCTGGGTTATCATGCACTACAGAAGCCGCGTGAGAAAATTAGAGGAAGAGAAAGAAGCGGCAATCCGGGCGTCCAATGAGAAGCCGTCGACCGAAGAACCCCGGCTACCGCAACTCTTCCAGACGCAAGAAGTAGATGGAGGAGGCATCTTCAGGGAAAAACCAGATGACCCCCTTGTGGAGATGCCCGTATACCCGACAGAACTACCCTTAAGACCTCAAAGTTGGGCTAGGTCAGAGGCGGGGGTTATTAGCTGGGCGAGATGATGTGTGCGATTTACTGCTCTCCATTTTATGCCCTTTAGTTCCATGGTGTTGCTGATATCATTCCTTGTAATTTAGTTACCTCGTCTTTCGAGCCATTCTGCTCAGGACTTAACCGTTGATAATTGATTATCCCAGATTTCAATATTACGTTGTGAACTGTGACAAAAAATACCCTGGCTGTCTCAATAACGATAGTGACAAGTAAAGGACATTAAAACCTCGAGGACTTATTATCTATATCGACTCAGATCACTGGGCCTCGGCGAGCTTAACCCCAACGAGTTGACACGCAGATTGCGCTCACAAGAACACTAGTACAGGGTAAGTCCTACTCCCCTTAACTGCATACACCATTCATACTTCAAGCATCGGCCTTGATCAAATCGGCAGCCTACAAGTTCAATTAGTTAGTATCGAAATAAAGGCACAAACAGGCTCCTAAATGCTGACTTACCTTCTCAGCGATAGCGTACGTAGTTTGGCACGTATTAGCACCAACTAGAACCGGCATGATACTCGCATCGACGACACGAAGCCTCTTGACACCGTAGACCTTAAGCTGCTCATCTACGACGCCGCCTAGTTTGCGAGGCATCATAGCGCACGTTCCGACGGGATGGAAATAAGTAGGATTGACACTCTGGCTCAAGAACGCTTTCAGATCTTCCGTCTGGTTGACGGAGGCAGGCGGTTGAAGCTGTCGCGGCCCGAGGTCTCGCAGTCGCGTCTCGAAGTAATAGCGCCTCGTGAAGCGTATGATCTCGACCATGATGTCAAGGTCCACGGGATTGGTCAGCGCGCGGTAGTCTACTATTGGCTCGCTTTTGAATGGGTCTGTCGTGTTGATGTTCACAGTGCCTCGGCTGAGTGGATGTAAATCTACGATTGTGCCCGATGACCCGGCGCCTGTTAACACGTGGTTGTAAAATGCGGTGTTAGGGGATCGGATTGCTGCCGCCATGTCCTTCATTTGCGCTTCGTATCCTAGAAGAGTGTGTCAGTAGCGCAATCGAATAGACTTTGAGAATGGAAGCCATCATCTCGTTGAAGTGCAGTTATTTATACAAATATACTTACCTGCAAGAACTGTCGGATGGGTATCCTTGGGCAATGAAGCGGCATAATCCAATTTCTCGAGCTTTGAAGCGATTTCCTCGAAGGCGTCTGGGGCAATGACTGGCATACCAAGCCAGGCTGCGACATTACCGACACCCAACGAATAGGGACCTGGCAATTTCAATCAATCATAAATCCATAACCTCCCAGATCTCTCACGGCAGCTAACATACCAGTCTTATTAGCTCTCCAGAGCTCCTGAGCCCAGTCGGAAAAATTCTTATTCGTGTACATGTCCGTAGGATTCGGATGGACGCTGAAATTTTGCACTAATATCGTCCTTGTAAATCCACACTGTAACGAAATCTCCGGCATGAAGGATTGCACTTACGGGCAACGCTCGTGAATACCGAGGGGTGGTCCTGGAAGTTCTGTCCAACGCCGGGAAGGTCGGCAACGGTTTCTATGCCCGCAGCTTCCAAAAGTGCACTGGGCCCAATGCCACTCTGCTGAAGCAACTGTGGCGAGTGAATTGCACCGGCCGCTATGATGACTTCCTTCTTCGCTTTGACGGTGAAGACAGCGGTCCTATTCCCGGCCTTCTGCTCGAAAGAGACACCGGTGGCTACTCTATCATTCAGCAGAATTTTGGTGACTTTGGACTCGGTGAGTACATCAAACCTAGTTCCGTTGAGGCCGTCGAAATGACCAGTTCTTGCGTAGGATCTTTCTACTTTCTCCGGGTCCATGAAAGTCGGGAACCAATACACCCCGGCCTTCCCCGATCCACTGTCTGGCGGAAACTCGACTCCTGGTATATCCCTGAACGCCTCGACTTGTGCCTCTTTGCCTTATGTGAGCAATAATTTCGGTATTGGATGTGTATAAAATCGGTCGTACCTAGAGCAGGCCATTGGAAACGTGGCCATGACGTGTGCACGCTTGAACTGTTACCCCAATAGGAGGCGTCCCAAGTGATGTTGACGGACTTGGCGACAGCATCACCGGGCGGTGAGAAAGCGACAGCCTTTTACATTTAGACGGATTTATATCTATAAGATTTGGAGAAGCGCACCTTCTTGAAATACGGCAGCAAGCCTTCCCATGACCAAGGCGAGTGTTTGCCGAAGAAGCTTCCCCACCGATCGTAATCGTCAGATGTAGCTCGGATGGTCATCATAGCGTTGATGGCCGAGCTTCCACCGACCAACTTCCCGACAACGACGGTGGCCGATCTGTTGTTCAGGTTTGGTTGGGGTACCGAGTTGATCTGATACGACCATGTTGGACCGATTGCTGCTACCCCTGAGAAGACTTGGCTGATTCTAGGAGAGTCGACTGGAGACAAGCATTAGCGAGATACGATCTCTAATACATATGGGAGCTAACGTTCCACGTACCAAGCTGGCCATTTTCGATAACCAGAACAGTTGCTATTTTACAGTGTCAACCAAAGCTAAATCGTTCTGATGAGTATCATGAGAGCTCACCTTTTCTATCTGCTGACAGTCGATCGGCTACCGTTAGACCGGAAGTTCCCGCTCCCACAATCACGTAGTCATAGGATGACTGTAGACTACCCACGCCATGAAGCGGTCGACCATGTAAACTACTCCGTGGGATAGGTAATCCAGCCGAGTGTACCGTCCCTAAGAGCGACGTCGCCCAAAGGGCCAAACCGAAGGGCAAGCTTGGCAACATTGTTGAATGCAAAGAGCGTCATGATTTGCCTTCGCAGGTACGAGCGAGTGCCCCGCGTTTATGAATATCTCTTCTCCCAGGGTAGTATGCATGCTGGCCAGCTAGAGCGTACTATGTTTGTAGCTGAGCGGCAGGCATCCCGGCTAATTGCCGAGTGAGCGCAGCTCCAAGGTAAGGCAGTTGAGCCGATTGGCTATATCCCCAGGAGCTATAGCCATAAGTCTACATCCTGATTGCAATAACCCATTTTCTCCGGGAGATGGTGTAGGGTCGTATATAAAGATTAAACCCAATCTACTTTTCAACTTATTAGGTAATTGGCGAGCAGCGTTACAGACGCCCACAAGCCGGTAACTTGCGCAGGGTTACGTACCCGTCGCGTTTCTAGTAACGTGGTATTGATTACGGAGAATTCACTCTGCTGCGACACGGGTCTATCAATAGACCAACCGCTTTGGTCGAGCATTATATATGATGACATTGGTATGCCGCACGTCAAGCTGGGTTTCATCTACTCTCCAAGCCTTATGGAACATGTGGGAGGACTCTAATGGCTATATAGGCTATCATCCGTGCCTTGTTGATCTTGATACTCTAGAATAGACGGTGAAATCACCTCTCTTCGTACTTGCATGACTTCAATACACCGCTGGCAGGGGGGTTTTGGATTATCGCTTGCCGGAATATAGCTCAACTTATAGATCTTGGTGAGCCATAGTTCAAGAGTTATTGGACTCCAGATAGTTCACGGTATTCATATTGAGTACGGTTGGGATAATATTATATACGCGAGCATTCTAATCCGGTGGCAACTCTTGATGGTTGAGTTACCACTAAGCACTTCCCTCAGGTTCTCTGGGGAATCGGCCGACGGCATAATGGAACGCTTCACTTGATGAGTTTGATGTAATTCTAGATGCTGAAATCTTTATGCTATCGAGATAGTGAGGTAACTAAGCATGGGGTGGTATAGACCGAAAGTGAAGACATAAACTATTGTACACTTAAAAGCTTGGCAACCAGCCCCTTTTCGTATAGGTGCTACCCACGCCAGCGCGATGTACCTGCTGTACAGCAATGCGACAGGACGCACTCGACTCTGTCCAGGCTTTATAAATGCTTTTAAATTTGTTAAAGTGTGGTAGGCTTTGTGCCCAATTGGGGCTGGCCTAGAAGGAGACACGAATGTATCGTCACACACTCATTAATCGTTAAGCAAAGATCATGGCGGCCGGAAAAAAGTTATTCCGAATTCGTATTCTAAAAGAAGAGCTGAAGCTATAGCCAACTTCCTCTTTCATCAATGTCCCATTACCGATGAGATCATGGTCCTCGGCCTGTTTCAGCGGTTCGGCTTAGGTGCGCGAAAAGATCAATATCCTGGAAAGCCCATTAGAAAATCCGGTATCTTAATCCGTGTCCTAAAACCGAAGGGTATACAGCGTGACCGGATTGATTGCAAACTCAAGACCATTGGTATTACCACTTGTGGTGATAATACTTACGATGCACTTTCTTATAGATGGGGCGATATAGCACACCCGAAATTGATTTACTGCAATGGGGTGCCTTTTAAAGTGCAGCAAAGTCTTTTTCAGGCTCTTCTCGAGATTTGGTCCAAAGAGCCACAACTCGAAATATGGGTCGATGCCATATGCATCGACCAAAATAACCCTGTGGAGCTATCAGATCAGGTCAAGATCATGGGCATGATCTATCAGAGGGCGCGGCGTGTGATCATTTGGCTTGGGGAAGCCGACGAATTCACCGAACTTGCGTGGAAGACTCTACTAGAAGCCTCGTCTCCTGCTCAAAGCACGGCGACGAATGATCTGGAGGCTCGGTTGGCGGAAATGGATGACCTCGAAGACATATGGCTCTCAATTCATAATCTAGGACAGCGAGAATGGTTTTACCGAGCTTGGACATTCCAAGAGCTGTACCTCGCACAGCGCGCAATGGTCCTCTGTTCGACATACGAGATGGATTGGGACAGATTTCATAAGGCTTTGAATCGTCTTGCTACAGTACTGAAACGCGGGGCCACCTCAACATATTCGATAAAAGCGAAAGACACTCTCCAGAGTCTGCTCGGTTCGGTTGAACAGCTCCGTGTATCTGACACGGCTTTCACACTCACAGACCTGCTTAGCCGGACCATACATCGCTCCTGCGACGAACCTAAAGACAAGATATATGCTCTACTGGGTGTCCTGTTCCGGAAAGAAGGATTAGAACATTTAAAGCTGAAATATTCCTTTCCGGTGGACTACAATAGCAATCCAGAGCTTGTGTATACAAGAGTCTCGCGTGCATTAGTTATGCGCTTGGCATGGACAGAGCCAGGTCGAACGAAATCGCAGCCGTTGGATCTGAGCATTTTACACGGTGCTGGTTTGGATGCGCATAACCGACGGTATCGAACCACATGGTTTAAAGGTTTAAAAGTTAACAAAACACCGGGTGATCTTCCTACATGGGTCACTGACTGGACTGACCGCGAGGCCTCTCTGTCGTGGGCCGAGAAGACCTACATCAAACGGGACAAATGGCAACCGATCATTAACACCGATGGTCTTAAGCTAGGTGCGGCCGTCAATCTGGATGAGAGCCGGGGAGAACACAGAGAGCTGCTGCTTTACGGGGTAGCTATAGCACGCCTTGTACGAGCTAACTCAGGCGTTGACGACCATGTAAGGTTTTATCTTGAGGAGCTACCGCGTTGCGTCCGCCACGGAAGCCTCTTATCTCAAGGATTATCCCGTGACGGGACAGAGCCTTATATAAGATGGACCTCGGAGATTCCTGTCGAGGATAAAGTTCGGTATCCTGACGACTCTCCTTCACGTATTTATTATCCGCCCAAGATTATGCGTGCGTTATTGCATCACGACCAGAAAACATGCGAATGCGCTCGGCCTCTATTCTTCCACACGATGATAGTCGCAATCCTCGCACTTGTTCCGTCGATTATCTTCACGTCGGCAGCAAAATACTTCCTCATCATGGTGTTCTGGGTCGCATTAAATGATGGCAAGATAATGGTCGGGAAGCCGTTAAGGAATTTCTGCCTTGACATTGTAGCGACAAGAGAACACCCTACCTTGGCCACTGAGGGAGACTGGATTGTATCTCTAGCTGGAGAACAGGGCCTATTCCTGCTCAAGCCTACCAAAATTGGCAAGTTTAAGTTAGTGCGCGGCCTTCTGAAAAATAGAGATATGAAGCCAAGTTGTCAAGTGTTCCGTATTGACGCCAGTGGGAACAAATTGGATAACTGGAGTTCGCAATACCAACGTCAAGGTAAGGGCCCTTCGGCAACACCATCTTGGCGGGATTTTCGGGTACTTCCCATTAGTCTCTCAATGATATAGCCGAATGATTATCGCTGTTCCCTTCTTCTCGGCCAAGTTGTAGTGAGTTGGCAAAGGTCAAACATTATAAACAGCGGTATGACCACTATCAATCATCTCTGCAGCGAATTAGATCCTTGAAAATCTATATTGTCGAATGGTAATGAATCTGTTCCCGAGGTAAACCTCTTCTTATGCTAGTCACTCGAAATTGAACTTCCTTAAAAGCACGATGTGTACGTCAAAGCGTGTCAATTGTTTTATTTATATTAAGAACGCCAAATCAACCTTGCCAGCATACCCAGTCACATTGAAGGTTACCTTATGTAAACAGCCCCATTCCATTGTAGTCAGCTTAGTAGAAAATCTCCGATTGATGCTAACCTCAAAGCGGTAGGACTTCCTAACCTAGATAGTCCGGGGTGTTCGACCCACAAGCATGTTTTTAGCTCGTCAGTTTACAACATCCTTTCCCCCTAGTGCTCGATCATACGAGCCATATGCATAGAGGATTATTACGCTTTTCTGCATTTTTCACGGGCGATGACCGAAGAATCTGCATCTTAAACATTATAAAGACTCTGACGAGTATAGAGAAACCGTAGCAGTCGAACCATGCGGGGACTAGGCGACACCTAGTGTTGATGAAAGCGAGAAAACGGACCCAAGTATCATGGATAACCTAGCACATATCAATTTCAATGCGTATTATCACTCGCACACGCTTCGATTATTGTTCATAACCTGCTTTGAAGCTAAAACCATCCATCGTGGGCTACCCCAATTACTCCGCACTTGACACTAGCACCACTAAATATTGTAGTCGTGTTCGAATGCTTAGGTGTCTCCTGAAGATGAGTTCGGTAGCGCCGGCGCTAGGAGAGTGTGGTGAATAAGTAGTCATCCCATCTTTATCTTCCCAAGAGATCTGGGAAATGAGATATTCGAAGTGAAAATGTGGTTAGAGCGTTCTATCGCTGTACCGGTCGAAAGGAAGCTAACCATGCGCCATTGTCGCGGTGTCAGACAACCCCAACATCACTAGTCTAGAAGTCGACGCTATCTCCCCCCCTTTCCCCACAACACTAGAATTCAGCTCCAGACCGTGACAGATATTGGAGGAGATGAACCGTCTAAGAATTGGGCCAGCTCTACCCCGGATCCAGTACCGTTAGTCGAGAATCCCTTCTCCACAATGTTAGTTCTGTCATCGTCTTACAGTTGGGGGATTGTAACGAATTATGTAGAGGATCTATGCCACTAACAACTAGCTCTTTGTACTAGGCCCTTCCCCGGTCCATCGATCTATGCTGATCCTCCCCAGGATGCATCAAAAATACGTACTTCCTCCGGGGAAAGGGAATCCAGAATGGGAGGTCCAAGCTTCTTCTTGTAATATAAGCTCCGTATATAGCTGACGATGCACTCCCATTTTTTTTCTTGCTTATGTCCTGACGGCTGTGTTACAGATTGAACCTTGGCCTTAAGTTAATTCTACCATATCACTTTGAAGCACCATGGAGAACGGCACCTCTATCGACACAATCGGGACCAAGCAGGAACATCTGCACGAGAACATGAGTCCAGACCATGCTATGAATAAGATCAAGACAGCAGGAAGCATATCTATCTCACCAGCTCTGTTCGAGAAGCTATACCTTTCACCCCAGAACCAGGTAAAGGGGCATCTAAGGCAGACCTTCGGAAACCCTACTGCAATGTCAGTGCCCGGTCCTTTCTATACCGCGCGTTTACGAAAGTTGGGCACTATAACTAACACATTGTAGTGGGCTAGCGGGCCATGTCATTTCTATCGGCCCTCTTGCATGCGATCTTATGGGATGGCGAGGAGCTGGAGGCGGCGGCGCGGCTAGCATGTAAGTAATATACCTAATGAGCCTTGCTTACCCCAAAGATCTCTCAAGACTCCTGAATTATACCGGAAGCCTAACGCATTCCTCACTTAGCCCGTTCTTCCTCTACTTCGGCGGCGTTCTTATGACACTTGGAGGTCTGCTCGAGTTCTTCCTAGGAAACACCTTCCCATCCGTCGTCTTCGTCTCCTTCGGCGCCTTCTGGCTCAGCTACGGTGGCCTGTTGCTTCCTCAGTTGAATGCGTATGCCGCGTATGCGCCCCCGGACGCCACCTCGATAGCCGAGGGACTGGAGACTCAAGGCTTTAACGCTAGTTTTGGTAAGCTTGACATCAAGTCTCACTATGTGTATTGTGGGAATTAGACGCTGACTGGTTTTCTTCTTATCGTAGGATTTGTCACGCTTTCCATGGGCCTCCTGTGTTTTATGTACACCATATGCTCCATCCGGACAAACATTGCCTTCGTCATCGTCTTCCTCACACTCCTTATCACGTTCAGTTTGATTACGGGAGCTTATTGGGCCCTGGCTGAGGATTACACCGGAAATGGGGGATTCGCCGCAAGGCTGCTTGAGGTAGGTTGCTCTCTGGCTTTCGCTATTTGGGTTTTCCGTGAGACCCTTGACATGACCCGCCGCTAACATTTTTGTGCTTTTCAGGGTGCCGGAGCCGCGTCTTTCGTCTGCACGGCGGCCAGCTGGTGGATCTTATTCAGCCTTATGTTCGCCTCGGTCGACATGCCATTCAGCCTCCCTCTTGGCGACCTGAGCACCAGAATTCCCGGCGCAAGCGACCATAAGCTCGCGCAAGACTAATAGAGTCGGCTCTCCATCATACGCATTATAACGGGACATAGCTAATGTTGGGTAAGCATAATGGATTCGGCCATGGGACCTAATAGTAGAATGGGGCCTTGCTATGTGGAAACATAGCTTCAAAATGGGGACATATAGCCTATCTTCTATAGGGGATGCTGTCATTATATCGATGGTGCTGGTCGTATAACCTCTTGGTATACGGTAGCAATATCGCTTGCAAAAATTTCTTTTCTTTCGAGTGGGGTCTATATTGACCCATCGAGTACTTTGTAATTGACCCTCAAAAATTAGGTGCTAGAATTTTGAGTTAGGTCCTCTGTAATACAATGCAACTAAGCGCAAGTACTGCGTATAGGGTGATCACCATAATTTCACAATTTGATAACGCATCTCCCACTTGAACGGGTCACCCAATTGACCGGGTCACCCGGAATTTATATATAAAAGCTTTAATACTTAAACCTTAATAACTTTACTAATCCTAAGTGTATAATAAAATAAAATATATTATTAAATTCGTAATTAAACAAAGAATTCAGTAGTATTTTTGTTTATTTTATAGCTAATTTATTAAGCGAGTTATTAAGAAATACGCTAATATAGCGCTAAACAGGG
Source organism: Xylaria digitata (assembly GCA_022495195.1). Classification (NCBI taxonomy): domain Eukaryota; kingdom Fungi; phylum Ascomycota; class Sordariomycetes; order Xylariales; family Xylariaceae; genus Xylaria; species Xylaria digitata. The sequence goes on along the minus strand of MU376941.1, from coordinate 837,131 downwards.
ATTATTTTAGCGCTTACTTTAGTGTATTGCTTAATAACTTATTAAATAAAATAGTTATAAATAATAGAAATATACTATGGAATTCCTTTTTTAGTTACAAATCTAATGGTATAATTTATTTTATTATAGGACTAAAACTCGCAAAGTTATTAAATGGTCACGTGATAAAGCATAGACGATTTTTGTATAGGTTTAAAGGTGACCCGTTCAATTGGGTGACCCGTTCAAGTGGGAGATGCGTTATACATAGTTTCTATGCTTTATTTACTTGTTGCGGCGTCTGGGAATGACAGTATTTTCTAAGTACGAAGTTCTGTGCCGTGTAACCTTATACTGAGTTGATTGGTTTCTCAACTAGGATTATGGTAAGGGTGAGTGATAGGTGCTTCCTAGGGTCTGAGTAGAATATAATGTATTGAGTAGAGATGATGTGTAAGAAAGGAAAGCCAAGACTCTAAGTCTTGGAGAAGAATCTAATTATAGACATGTGTGCCAGCTGCCTGGCAGCCGCCAGGCTGTCAGTGCGTCACAATGACACAATAACACGCGCTGTCGCGCGTGGGGATACACCCCCTATGGGGTCGTATCAGTGAGATTTAGATACAGGCGGCTCACATTAGCGCGATGACTGACTACACCCTCACAGTTTTCCCCTAAGCCGAAACACAAAATCAGCGGCGTGATGAACTCAAGCACAGAATGGGAATGTTGCTCGTAGCTTTACTCATGATGAAGGAAGCGAAATAATCCCTTGGATTGCGCGACGAAAGCTACGAAATTATTCATGACCTTGGGGCGAATATCTTGTATGGTTATTGGAAGCTTTGTTCTTGACAAAACCTCGTGATTATCTTTCTAACAGGTCAAAGCTCAATCCACGATAACCAAGGATAGTGGCCAGCACTATTCCCTGATCAAATCTAAATGCATATTACTAGAATCATTATGAAAATTTCACAGATCCAGTTTGTCTAGAATGCGTGGAGTACGCAGAAAGAAGATCCTACGTTTCTGTTTTCAGCGTTTAGACCACTCCCACGCATAAAACATATGCATTACATCTACAAGCTCTTCCATACACTATAGTATGCTCTAAATGGAAGAAGATCTTATACTTCTAAGATTATTTGGGGATCTTTATCTACAGTGCCGTCTTATTATTTTTTACCTTCCTATCGAATCCCCCTGCGGCCGAACGATAAGCTCCGTCAGCCCGAAATTGTCCCCCTCTGCAGAACGTAGTAGCGTGTTTAAAAGATATCATCATTCAAGACACCATCTCCTAGTCGTTTTCATGTGATGCAATAGTGCTACGCGTCGAATGTATACAGATTATACAGGCCATTGTACGGACTATCAATATAAGCATTTCTCCTTGACGTAATACGAATGGCCATTCCGGTATCCCAACTAGTAGGAGCCATAGCACCTCGTGATTTAAAAGGATCCATATTTGGAGACATTATTAATGAAAGAAAGGAGCTTCGTTATTTCAAACAACTTCTTACGAAGTCAGGTGCTACCTCACCATTACAAAAATATGATTCAGAATAGACTGTGACAGGAAGGTTTGAGTGCATCTCTCACTATTAAATAAATATAATACTATTATGGTTCCCTTAATTGATTTTTCTAATCAATGAAGGACCGCTGTGAGGAGAGCGGTATATTTCGAATACAACACACTACCGAGTTCATATTGGCTCTCGACTAGTTCAAGTGAGCGACCTTCTGTCTAAGGAATATTTTACCTTAAATTACTGTAAAGATTTCCGGTCATACCGCCTTAGGTTTATATCAAATAGTGATCTCATATTCGGCAACCACATCGTCGAGGCCGTACCCTGAATACGCGTTACCCCGATAGCATCCCTAGCTAAGAAAGGCACAGGTGTTGGCGGTTTTATATAGTCTCGCCACTTATCTTCCCTAGTGCAGCACCTCATTATTACTTATAACGAAATATTCGTGTTCTACTTGAAGCGGCGGGTCTAGGACTACTAGCTTACTTCACGCTAGAGTTGGCCGCGTCTCACTTAAGTTGAGCAGGATCGAAGGTACGTCCTTCTATACTTCTACTATTGACCGATCGGACGTAATCTCAATAGCTAAAAGATTTGCCGAAACTGACACCCGTCCCTTCAACGCCGACCTAATGAAACCTTAACTCCGACGCACCTCCTTTTAGCCATACTAAAGCCAACTCAAATAGCGCTTCGGCCTATAATAATGGGATCAAACCCCTCGAAGAAACTGTGAGGCCCCCCCTTTCTTCTTCTTTTTTTCTTTTTTGAAAAAGAAGGACTATCAGCTATATGGTCGGTCGATGGACAGGCAGCTGCCTGTCCATCGTGGTTAGCCATCAAATGTTCCAATCAGTGTTAAATGCTAAAGCGGCAATGCTTACCTAGGTAAATAATCGGTGTTGCCGGACCCTAAGGAAAGATACGTCTAATATCATCTGCTAGTCAGATAGAAGACTAATTGGAGAATAGCGAGAGGCTAACCCCCGACGCCCCTTTCGCACAGCAACGAACGAGATCCTACCCTAGATCGAAATGAATGTACTCTGCCCATCTTCTTTAAACCCATGGACGAAACTAAGATACGCCCAATGACGTAGGGTAGGATGAAGCTATATTCATTTCAAGCGTATAGTTTCTTTTTTTTGCAGTGTTGGTAATAAGCTGTGAAGGCCTCGCTTGCTTAATCTGCCTTCACGGGGCCACATACACCCCCAAATCTATTGGTAATGACGGACTCCCCCCTCTTTCACCAAGTCTTTAGTAGATAGTGTACTATCCACCTACATGTTCGTATAACGTTAATGTTCTTTGTTGAATTTGGCCGTGTGGTCCCGTGTCACGATCTCACGATGCGGACAAAGAGAATTCCTTGTGTATAATAGCAACGTAACTATGAGGGTATCCTAGGAACCTCGCGCATTGACGAGTGTCATATTCTTACCTATACTAGCAGTCCTGACATCCCGGGAGTTTTCATATGGTTAATACACCGGGACCATCTTTTTCGTGTTAGCATGTTTTTCTTAATGCCCACAACGATGCCTTAACTAAAATGGAACGGCTTGCTTCTCGTAGAAGAAAATATTTTAGGAATCATCACTTTGTAAAAATTAGGATAGCAGAGATAAAATAAAAAATAAAAAAATAGAAATTTCTAACTAGTTGTCGTTCCATCTTCTCTACCTACTATCCTCGAAAATACCCCTACGTATCCCAAATGAGCTGAAAGCGAATACCAATAGCGCTGTTAGGAATCGAACACAACTCGCTATTTAGTTCAGACGGTAGGTACTCCAGGGATGAGCGAGTACTAGTACCGAAGGCTTTCAATCTTTTCCTTGTCAAACCTTAAAACAACCCAATCCTCCATCACTCTTGCACCGACATGCTGATAAAAGCGCAATGCGCGCTCATTATTCTTGAAACAAAGCCATTCAATTTTCACGCACTCCGCTCTCGCCGCCTCCTTACTCACGGCTTCAATCAGCAGTTTGCCATAGCCTTTGGATCTGTACTCCGACAGAACAAAGAGCTCCTCTAAGCACACGCCTGGTGCCGCCCTCCAAGTAGAATAATTATAAAAGTAAATAGCCAACCCGGCAGTTGTCCCATCCGGGGCGACTATCAGCAGGGCCCAAGCGAATCGGGGAGCTGAGTCCGCCTCAGAGGCGGTTTTCGCATCGGATGACGCCTGGCTAAGGTGCAGTGTCTTGACAAGAGCAGCTTCAGTAGCCTCCACACGGGTACCGGGGCTTTGCTCTGCGGCCCCGGTTTTAATAAAGGACAATATGGTTGGCACATCTAGTAAATAAATCAGCTAGGAAAACTCAGTTTACCTATCAACCGACCTGCCTTGGAGTTGCGCAAAACGGATCGTCGGTTCGGACACCATTATGCCGTCACCAACGAGGTATGGGAATATTTGATAAAAACACCAAGGTACCCAGATAAGTTTCGAGTGAGTACTTATCAAGGCGTGCTTCGAGAGCTGTTGGATAGTGTTAAGAAAAAAATACTGGTTTCAAACTGCGGTTGCAGATGAAGAACCAACTATCTAATATTGGATTTTCTAAGGGGAATATATACCTTAGTCCAAGCAGTTAGTTTGTTAACATAAGAGTGCTGATGCAAGCTAATATTTTTAAGGGTAATTGATGTTCAATACTGGTTTAGACTGGAGACAGCGTGATTTTTGAGGGCGCGCCCTTTAGTATAATCGGCGGCATAGACAGTACCAATTTATCATGTGGGGTACAGTAGTTGGCTAAGTTAATTGGGCAATTTGTGCATTAGTTTATGTACGATTGGCCAATGGCTTGGCTGACTAGTTAGGTGTTCGGACGGGGGTAAAGTCTTGAAGCGCTCGATGCATGAGAAAGACGCCCCATAAATTGTTGTCCACACGAAGTAAAGCAATATGGCTTATAGTCATGCCAGAATAAAGGGGTGTGCACCGTGGAAGAGTATTATCTTCTAAGAACTAGTAATACAGACAGAGTAAAACCCAGCGAGTTGTGGTCGATCCTTGGTTCAATCATGTACTAGCCTTTCGGCCTTAACATATTCCAAGAATTAGCCTCTTGGCAATTGATTACCTGGCAAAGCATATGTCGCATAGCCAAACTTGATTATTCTAAAATATGCGAATATTGGTTTGTCAGCATGGTAGACTAGGATGACTTCTCATCTCGTAAATACTTGACAATGATAGGTCTGTAAGCCGACTTCTATTCAGATAGCGGAGCCCCCTTTTCCCTAACTCGGCTTAGCACCCTAGTCTGAGGTCTTGGTAACCTTCACCCAATCACTTCTAAGTGGTCGGAAACCTGATGAAAGCGAGGTGAGAAGTTACGTGCTCTTGCTTGCTCTGCTGATTGGGTTGTTGATGTTGACTTTTCTTTTTTCTCTAGCGTGTCTTCCCCGTTTTCTAGGTATGTAACTGTAATAGTGCATAATGAATTCCTGAATTCGATCGACTAAGCGCACCCTTTCCTTAAATATGACTTTATAGAAGGCAAGTCAATCATGGCTGATTAGCATCGGACTTTAGGTTCCATAGACGGCGGCTCAACCTTAGGGCCGACGGGATGATATCTATCGCCGATTTGTAACCGCGAGATTGATATAAGAAGCAAGGAAGCGCATCACCTCTCCTACTACTGCAATAATGGGGGCATCCTTTCCGTCACCCTCATATCATCAACATGCGTTCCTTACTCTACAACCTTGCCCAAGTGGCCCTTTTGTTTCACGCCGGAGCGGCAAGTGCTTTGACTGGAAACAATCAGACTGTTTCGACCAAGACGCTTGTTACAACCAGCGGCTACACTTACGTATACGACTATGCGCCGGCGACGAATGCATCAAAGCCTACTGTTTTGCTTCTGCACGGTTTCCCCGCATCACGCCATGACTGGGAAGACACAATTCCTGCCCTCACTGCACAGGGATATGGTGTGGTAGCACCTGATCTTCTAGGCTTTGGCGATAGTTCCAAGCCAACGGAGCTCGAAGCCTACAACCTGAAAGACATCGTCGGCCACCTAGCAGAGATTCTAGATGCAGAGGGCGTGAAAGATGTCGTGGGAGTGGGCCATGACATAGGATCTAACGTGCTTTCGAGGGCTGTGGCATGGATTCCCGAGCGGTTCACTAAGCTCGTGTTCGTAACCGTCCCTTACTCTCCGGCGGGCAGTTTCTTCGACATCGATGCTATCAATGCGCGAAGTCTCGAGTTGCGCGGGTACGCGCAGTTTGGGTATTGGTACTTTTTCAATAGCTGGGATACGGCTGATATAATATCTCGTCATGTGCGTTGATCCCATCCCTAAATAGCCAGACATTACCACTCTTTTTATGATCATTTCTGGCCTCAGAGTTTTGCTGACCTCAATCGCAGCTCGAGTCCTTTTTCTCGCTTGTCTGGTTTGCCAACGCATCGGCGTGGGGAACCGAATTCGCTAATATTGGGGCTGCGCGCGCCTGGCTTGCGGCGAACAGGACGACGGAGCTACCCTCCTGGGTAACTCCCGAGTATAGGGACAGATGGCTGCGACTCTATAGCCAGCCAAACATTACCGTCAGCACCCTGAACTATTATCAAGCTCAATTACGTGGTGTTTACGCGACTGAGGAATCGGTACTAACGGATGAGGACCGTAAGTTGCGGGTGCCTGTCTTGGGCGTGGGCTCGGCTAAGGACCAGGTTTCGACGCCTGACCTACAGAAAGCTTCTTTAGAGCAGTGGGCGGTGGCTGGATTTGAGCAGCAGATTGTCGATTCTGGACACTGGATAATGCAGGAGAGGGGAGACGAGCTAAACGGCATTCTCACAGAGTTCATTGGAAGGGAGTAGTTGAAAGTCTTCATATCCTGGAGAATTACAAGAGAGGCTGCTCGTTCATAGGATATAATTTGAAGTCAATACCTTACGCGTAGTGGTGTTTATCGACCTACCAAAATGTGGCGAATGATTCACGTTTCCCGAGTCGTGCTGAGCATTCGACACTAAACTTTCAAATGCTATTTAAAACTTAAGGCGTTTATAGATTGTACTAAGGATTATATAATACGTTGTAATGCTTTTCGCCGAGAGGCGGCTTCAGCTTCGCAAACAAGATGATTCTTAGTTCTCTGAGACGTGTTCCATTGATGGACTAACGCGATGCTGACTGAGAAATCAATAGATTCTGGAAGAATAACACTTATGAAACCTTGCTATCTTAGGAATTGGACGCTATGTTTATTCCCCCTGCGCCAAGCCTGAATATTCTTTCTAGAACCGAGATGACCGAGCGTGCAGCATTTTGAGTACTGAAGACCCTCGGTTATGTGGTCATTGGCTATGCCGCGTGAAAAAGCCGGGGTAGTGATCGTATCAGCTAACTGAAAAATTTCAGTCTCTGGCTGCGCATCAGGCTGGAGTTGATTTCGTTAATTGGTGCTAGGTAGTATAAGATAGGAGTTGGAGTCTTTAACACTAGCCGTTACTGTGCCGTTATTGTTTGAGCCTCGAACCGTACGTTTATGGGACTGATACCAAGAGTTCAGTGTTTTGATATCGGCTTTTGCTTACCTAGTCAAAAGGTTGTAGGAAATTTGGGCATGAATTATTAGCCGCCTGGCTTCTTAGGTAGTTCTGAATGCGATTCCGGCCTCACTTCAACTACTTCCACTATAGATGCATGTTCGGCATCCCGAATATTGAGGGATAACTTGTAGGTCCCTCGCGAAGTTTCGTATACTATCTCTCTTGTTGGTTTGCCAGATAAGAGGTCTTGGCTGACCTGAGTTGTTTGTTCAAGTATATCTTCTTTACTGGCATATGAACCATTTACCAAGGCGACGGCGGCGTCAATCTCGATTCTAGAATCCAATAATTTGAGGTATATGACAAGGTACCGACACTCCTGGGAGTGTTTACTATGGTATATAACTGCATTGGGCCTTCGTTGGCGGAAGCGGATAGATACTGTGCCGTTTTCTTGGAGATCGGATAGGATTCCTATTCCGTTTATAAGCGTAGCGTCCTCGAACTTAAAGTCTCTTATTATTCCAGATAGCCCCTGAATGACGACGAGCCTTCCAGGATCTTCTTCCATCAAGGTAACGGAGTCCCACGGGCTATTGTCGCCCGCAGTTACTAAGATTTGTTTCAAAGCGGCTCGCTCGACTATATCATTGCTAGAAACCTTAACCAGCCCAATATTGACATCACGCGCATAGCGTTCAAGAGGAACATCATGGTTTAGAACAATGGCTATGCGTGAATTGGCATCGGTGCCTTGTTGGCAATTAAGAATTGCGAGGACTCTCCTTTGTATTTTGCGCTGTAAGTGTGGAGGGTCGGGGATCAGGTATTGCATCGATGACTCCCGCATTAAAGAGAATAATGGAACGGTATGGCAATCTTCTAACACTGGCAAAGAAATTCGAACGCCCCTGTTGGTGATTGCGAATGGTAGGCTACCTGCGTTATCACCCATTGGGGGTTCAATGCTTCTGTGAATAGAGTGGGAGAAGGTGAACTGAGCAGGGCACGAAGCCAGTAATCCTTGATCAGTCCCCCCTTGCCACGCGAATAGTGACTCGTCGTCTGATTCTTTTATTATCTCCTCTTGAAGTCTACGGAAGGCTCTCCTACCTTCACCGTAGAGAAGGGGCATTGTCACACCGAAGAGACCGAGAAGGCAGTAAGCTTCATCCTCCAATCTGGTCGTCTGTCTTCGCGAAGCCCACTAGTCCATTGATTCAGTATTTAGGCTCTCAGTAGGGTGAAGGTGGTATAGCGTTTCTCAGAGGGACGCGTAGTTCGAGTGAATCGAAAAGGGTATGGAATAGTTTATTACTCACAGACATCCTTTGACTGACGCTATAGTCGCTAATGTTGCGGAATCTAAGAACTTGCGTAGGGATATGAGTAGCTTGAGCAACGGCTTGCCTTAGATCGAGTCGAGTGCCCATCCTAATCCACCCGGAAGAGAAAAAGATCAAGATACCGGGAGCAATCAATTCCTGCAGTGTCCATCCGCGAGTCCAGTACCGACTACGCTTAAAGCTCTCCATCTCCTCATCCTGGGCGTCCTCAACATCGGCAAGATACGCATAGCAAAGCGTAGCGTTTTCATACCAGCGGCACATAGAGTTGATGGCTTCAGACAGCTCCGCAGAGCTTCGCTTGTCAATACAGCAGGTATCAACCCACTATCGTCATCATTTACTTTACATCAGTGAAAGCCCGGCAAGCGCCGAAACGAGTTGACATACAACATAAGGGATCCCATCAAACCGAGCTTGTTCGCAACATGCTGCAATCTTTTCGTACCCTTTAAGCGATGTTGCTATGCCTTCTCTCATATCTTGAATAGTCACCTCCTCTTCACCCCAGGTGTGGGACAGGATGGCATATCGCGGAATTTGGTTACCATGAAATTCGCTAATAACTAACGTATGGACATTAATGAGTCGCATAATGATGGATGTATAAATATTCTGAGCTGTAACTCACGTCTAAATTTAATGCACAAATAAGTAGAGTGAATCAACAAGAAAACATGGTTGCAGATGACTTATGTTGGATTATGCACTGAGGCCGCCACTGTGAGGAGCTATTGAGCCCTGTGGAAGGATCACTCATGTGGCTGAAAGTGTGGCTAGTTAGTGTGGCTAGGGGGCCACCCTTCCCTATACTAGGAAATTCCGTACTGCAATTGGCTACCGTTGACCTGCAGTAGCTACCTAGTATGGCTGCAACGGCAGTGATGAGTAAAAAAGGGCATGAAAGCCTCTAGGGTTAGGGGCAAATTAGACTATATAAAGGACTTACATAGCCTTGGTGGCTGATATTTCGTCTCCCAAGCGATCGACCCTGCTGAGGTTGCTCTACTCGGCGACGCGAAGTGTGGTTTCCTCACCGATTAGTGTTGAGTTAAAAATAGGACTATTTCGTGTTGAAACGTCGTCAGTATCTGAGTATTGTTCCGTTCTATCCGTAGGTCTGCTCTTATACTACATTAGATAGATTTTTCCAGTCCGCCTTCTACCCTGCGCGACAATTCCTTATGATGCAACATGAATCCGCCGCAAGAAGGCCTAGGATTCTATGTCTTGATGGAGAACTTGAAGCGACATGTACATATAATTTCGGACTACTCTTTATTAGGGGTATGTACAATGCATAATCAAATGGAGAGCAGGGAAGGTTCAAGTCTGACCAGTAACAATCTGCACTCTTGTAAGTATTCTCCGAGTGGCCTGATGACCCCGGCTTTCCATGCTCGGTCGTAATTCTCTACAGTATACGAATATAGCCAGAAAGCCAATCATGACTGCATTTCGGTGCCAACTTCGCATCTCCTTTGGGCTTTAGTGAAGGTCCCAAACACTGAAGTTGGAGCTTGTACAGAGCAGCGGCCCATCGCATCCGTCTGCATCACATGCACATAGTATTAACTGTTCTAGAAAGCCAGGGAACTTGAGGCTCTGCTTGTAGAACGAAGCATAACTGCGGAGACTCAGAACTAGATGCTTGAGCTATGCTCGTGTAACCGACGATTGATCTAGTAGTCAGGGCACCAGAATCTTCATAGTATAGGCAAAGCTAATGGATATTCTTAGTAGTTATCCGACTACACGAGCAAGAGTCGTCATTATACAAAACATCAACACTCTCAATAGCCTCAAGCACGCTTATCTAAGTCAATAAAGCTCTTCAGGCTCACCTTACTGTTTCCTGAAGAAAAAGGCCTTTGTGAGCTTAAGTAGGTAGCCTAAAGGCCAATAGAAATCGCATTAATTTTAATATATCGGACATCTTCGAGGAATACGATATAGCTTCGGAAGTGGGATTTGATCTTCCATATAAATACCTTTCAATCGAAGAAGGGAACAATGGTCGAGTCCACACACGTATCTACCCTTAGACCAGTGCTTCACAACCGTAAAGCAGCAGGTCATGGAGGTTTATAAGTGGGGAGTAGTGGGATGCGAATTCCGCTTCAACTATCCCGCGCAGTCCGAATATCGCAAATATAACCAACCGACGGACTCCGTCAAAGAAGTTGATGCTTCTTATTAGAGAGCAGTCTAAACCTTGTTCTTGGTATTTGTGTTATTGAAAATGCTGAGCTCGAGGGGCTGCATTGAGATGAACGGGGGCCGAGTGGATTCACTGTTCTACTGAGATGTGAGACCCGTGCGGAAGCCTTGCTAGAATATGCTCCGTTCGTGTGGGCTTTTAGCCGTAAGACAGGGCTGAGAGATGCTAGTGTACCGTGACTCGGGCATGTTGGCTGGGTCTACAGAACTGACCAGGCGCTCATACCTCTACACCGTACTACCGCTCCTTGGAAGCCCTAAGCACTAGGGATATCGTTGAGACGCAAAAGAACTGCATATTTCAAATTTTATAGTGTAGTGTACATAGTAACTAAAATATATATTGAACGTGACACAGTATGCCGTAGTGTGAGTAACGATGATCGCCTTCTCTTAGCTGACTGCGGATCCGTCCGCGTAAGCCTACGGATGCCACGGGAAATTTTTATACTGTACAGGATAGCACGGGCAGAACACTGATAGGCCAACATCCTTGAGATCAGCTGTGGTGATATGAGTCCTGCATGGAGCACAGCCACATCTGAGTCTGTTGAGTGTAGAAAATTCGCCTTTTTAACATTGCTCAGTGTTTGATGCACACCTGGAGATAAGGGCGCGAGTCGCAGACCAAATACCTATAGTATACACGACCTGTATGGAATCCAAGGATACGGCTCTAGCTCATTGATCCCCAGAGCCATCGACTTGGCGAAGGGCTGACGTCATTCCGGTAATGCACGAAAGCGCCTTGGCAAAAAAACAACGCTATGTTCGCGCATATGGCAAGTTCCGGCCGACAAACGTACTGAATACTGACCACGTCGAACGCGCCGCTTTCCTAACCACGGGATGGTCAGCACAGAATCATCAGACTTCTATTATTAGTTTTCCTTACGAGGAACTGATAGGCGTAAATGCGGGAATTTTCTGTGTCTGTAACTAGATACAGTAAGCCTATTCCGGAGCGAGCCTGATTTCCCGTTTAGTCTTCCGTAGCGTTCTCGTGGCGACACATCTGTGAACGCGGATTAAGGTTATTCATGCGGTGCGACCATCCAACGTGCTCTTCACAATAAATAAGCTTATTTTTATAATTTATTGCCCAATGAACGCGAAGGAACTTTGGAAAAGCGAGCGTCGTTTACTACGTACCTGCCAGTAGGATTCTGCTGACACACACGTCCATATTTGAATCACACCATCTACCTGTCTAACTTAGTGTACACTACGTGAACCACTTTTGATAATCGGCGCGACCGGCTTGCTAGCTCATATAGGGGCTACTGATGGCGACAGGAGGTGCCATATATCCGGGTTCTGTCCGAAATTCCCCTACCCTGGTCTGTGGGATGACCAATGGCCAAGCTTTCTGCCCGTCCGTCTTATCCTGGCGACCCCGGATCTTGGCCTGCAGCCGACGATCCTTTAAATTGGGACAGTGGAATACGGTACCTACATGAAGCGACTCATTACAGGAAGCACCCCTCTGCTTATAGTGCCTAGCTGTAACACCCTAGTCGTAGTAATGTCGATAATGGCTTGTCTACTGGTTGACAGAACGGTGTGCTAATGGCTGTTCCTGCTGATGAGAATCCATGGTTAGTAATTGGGGCGGATAGGGGGAGATAGATATTTAAAGCTTGAGAGCCCTTTCAAACTTATCTCTCTTCTCATCAGGTTTTCTCCCCAGCCGTTCACAATGAAGTTCTCTAGCATTGTCTCTAGCCTGGCTCTTGCCGGCGCCGTTGCTGCCCACCCCTCCTCCTCATGCGACAAGCGAGGCAAACATCCCACCACCACCATCGCTGGCGTTGAGGTCATCGACACTCCTATCGTTAGGGACGTTCGTAAATTCATCGAGGAATATTACAAGGACTACCAGCCATACCTGACCAACCATCTGTATCGAACATGGCTCTTCGGTGCTGCCGCGATCAACAACAATGCTACCTTAAAGGCTTCTCTGGACCTCGAGGTCCACGCTGTGGGCAGTATGCTACACGATCTGGGCTGGGACAGTAGGTTCTCATGTGTACGGATTGGTCTATTTGAATCGTGACGACTAACGACTTCTAGTCAAGCCCCATTCTCCCTACGTCACGGCCGAGTATAGCTTCGAGGTCGACAGTGGTCGCTTTGCTATGGACTGGATCAAGAACTGGACTGCCGTCCATGGAGGCGCCAAGGACTGGGACGAGGTCCGTCTTCAGAAAGTCAACCTGGGTATTCTATTACAAACATTCGTCGGTTCTAACGAATTTGTATTCCCCGAATCTTACTGGATCACCAAGTCCGTTGGCTTTGAGTTCCCCGTCGGAGAGTCTCCCTTGATTGGATCGGAGAACTACGACAACATCTGGAAGGCCTATTCGAACAGTACCATGTTCCGCGGTACCAACTTCACCTTCACCAACATGGCCGTGTATAAGCCTGCTGCCACTTACACGACCTTCCTCTCGGAATTCGGCCTCCATTACGTCCCTGGATACAATAATACTGCCAACACGCTCTTTTCTCTCATCCAAAGTGGACTTCAAGCCGAGATTGCAGAGTTCCCCAACGTGTCCTTCGTGCAGAAGATTCCCCCTAATAACGCTAACCCGCTCGAGTAAATTTTAACTAAGAGACGTTTCTACTTCTTGTATCCAGCTTTCCCTCTTCTAAAGGAGAGGTAAAAGGAGTTGCCTAAGTTTTAATGTATATAATTGTCTATTGACTCGGGTTTCGCCTGTGTACACACTAGCTTTGGCCACCCATAGCACCCTTGACATACCATGCCCTAGTGCTATAGATTAGAGGAAATTTATTCACTATACCCTTAAAGTGCCTTCTTTCATAAAAACGTAGTACCAATTAAATGACTCCTTATACCTGGCAAAGCCATCTAATTGAACAGACCCTGCAAATAATCTGATGCTAGCTGGTATGACTAGTATGGGATAAAGGGGTCGTTTTGATCATTAAACCTTACTGCAGGATAAAGTCCGGCTCTGGGGCTGTAATGAGGAGTCCTGATACGCGTATTGTAGGATAGAGGCAAATACCTCGTCCTTCTCCTCGTCCTCCTCTTCATCCTCCCCTTCATTCTTTCCCTCTAGGAATGGGTCCTCCAAGCGGATACCCCGCACCGCAGACATGAACTTATCAGCCTCCTGCATAGGCATATGGCCAATCCTAATCGCAAGTTTACGGAGCGTGGTCTCGCGGACCCAATTCCCAGGTGTAGGGAAGAACGGCATATTGGCGTATTCGAGGCGATCTCTCCTCCACCCATGTACCCCAAACTTCTCTCTACGGAGCAGGTTTATTGCAAAAGCAAAGTATAGATACCGCATGGATGGGCGATGGTTAGTTAAAAACTTGAGGGTCCTTCCGTGAAGAGCCCGACCTGTCGGAATTAACTCGTCAGGATCAGGTTCCTGCACACGCTCGTCCTCGTCAAGTACGATAACCATAAGATCTTTGCCATCCTTCGTTGGAACAATAGCTATCCTGGCGTCGTCCAGCATTTCCTCGTATTCTGTTAAAAGAGGTATCCCATTCCTGGTACTCCAAATATGTCCCTCCGAATCATCGGCAGGTCCAAACAGATGGACTGCTGCTGGCTCACCTACATTGTATCTAACAATGTGGGCGGCAGTAATCATCCCGGAGTATCGTTGGCTGATGGGACACCACGCTGACTTGCCCACACCCTTCTCTGCACCGTAGGCCTTCATAACGACTTTCCGCCAGCGAGCTTGATGGTCCGGATTGCGGGGGTTCTTCATCGTCAAAGTGGCTCCACTCGGCTCCTTTAGCCGCGAGGCCAAAAAGTCGATATAGGACCAATCTTCGGCATGGGCCCGCTTATTCCATCTCTCGGCGTCGACCTCCTTAGCAGCAAGCTCATAGGTCGATGTACGCAGATGGACTTTCTCGACAAGTAAGTTGCCGGCCTGTTCTTCTAGCCGCCGAACTTCGGCTTCGAACTGGCCTCGTGTAATATCAAGTAGTCCTTCTTCGTAGTTCTCCCTTTTTCAAGTACGAATTAGTTATTGTCCTTTAGTCAAATAGAACGGATGATTAGTACTTACTTAAGCTCTTGCAGCGTGGCTTGTGTCCCTTCAAATGCGAGATCTACTGTCTTTAGCCTCTGCTTCACAACTTGAAGATGATACTTCATGTTAGTTTCGTCGTCGATTTCCTGTCCCAAGTTAGCTTGCTTCGATGGGGATCCAAGGCTAGTAGAGCTAAGCTGCGAGAAATTGCGCTTTTCCCGCCCGTAGGCTAGAAAAGCAGGCTGGAGTCGCTCTACGCTCGCTGGGCTCAGTGCCTTTCGGACGTCGGGTGAAAGCATATTCTCGGGAGGGAGGCTAGGTGAAATGGTAGGTAATACATATGGTCGGTTCGGTCGGGGCGTCCGGGGACTCGGAGTCGGGCGGGGGACGGGATTGTTGGAACGAGATGCTTCGGAAGTTCGAGGGCTCTCCTCCATAACTCGTTTCGAGTTCTTGTTCTTCTTGGAAACCATTTTAGTCTTGGTCAGACGCACAGTTGTATTGAGAGAATAGTGTGATGTGAAAGCGGAACTTGGACTAGCAAGCAAAACTTCAGGTCTATGGCAATAGAAGGCTGAGGCTTGGGATTTCGAAAAGAAGTGTGGGGGGGTCGTTTATTTATGTTTATGAGCGACACAGTTAAGGTTTGCGGGGCCGTGGTTGCTGTGCACTGAGTTTCTATGCAAGTCGGATTGATGTAGGTTGTCCAGGAGGTGCTACCCCAGGGTGTTCCTAGCAATGTACAGGTAGCAACCAATAATTTGAGTCTCCCCTTGGATTCCTCATGTTACTTTATTCCATTACTGTGGAAGGTACGGATGGGATCAATTAGTCCACCATACCATCAACAACATCGCTACCATTGATTGCCTACATTACCTACACAACATCAATAGCACCACATTGCCTACAGTTCATATACCCGACATCTCATGTTTATATTGGGCTTTTGCCCTGTTTTATTGGTAATATGACGAGTATATCTATTAGTCCTACGTCTGTATACGTTTTGTTGCATGGGTATATTCGGTTTATCTCCTGTTTGATGACTCTTATGTTAGGTTTGTGTTGTATGCGTTATGTTTATATTGTTTTTCTGTCTTGATATTTACGTTCTGGTGACTGAATCGTGTTATTCATGCCGCTCTAGTTGTGCGTAGAGCAAGCTACCAGATGGAAAAAACAATATTTACTGTCCTTCGTACCTGTATAGGTTTATTAGGAGTTAGAAGCTTCGAAGATAGCGACAATATTTCCGTGACTGAAGGCGCCTATACAGCTTGTCTGTCTAAGGGAAGGGCACCAATGAAAAACAGTGCAGCGAACTTTCCAAAGAAAACACGTGGCTACCTTACACTCTCCTAAGAGGCACCTCCACCTACCGTCTGAACTAAATAGTGAGTTGGGTTCGATTCCTAACAGCGCTATTGGTTTTCGCTTTTAGCTCATTTAACGGGTGGGAAAGTGCGCCGATTATGTGAGAAGCCTTTTAGATATACTTGACCGGATATTAATGCTTAGGCAATATGGTTTACGGCTGGTGAATAGGGTTTGGCCATCTTATTATTATTATTTGCGAATTTTAATTATGACTAGGCAGATTCTTACCTACAAGGCTTCCGACGTTTTAAGTAGTTGGGCTAAGGCAGACTTTGTACTAAGTTGAACTTATATTTGCGAAGCTATGCAGGGGTGTGAATACCGACCTTCTAACATGGCGTATTATTAGGGGCCGCGTGACCAAATTTGCTATCTGTGCCCTATTCTAGAGACAATGCTGCTTAATGATAGTTTGAACCGCTTTGTGGCCGGGTATTATCTCGACCTGCTTGTTGACCCGATTACGCGCAATTTTTAGCTAGCCTAGGCCAAAGCGGAGTTTGTGTAGAGCCTGCGGTAAAGTGAAGCATTTTTAATCTCTGAGCTATTTTATAAGGCAGACAGACGAGTGATTGTGGGAACTCTAAGTGACATTAATCTTAATTATATTTCTGCTCTATCGGCGTATCCGTTGTTTTGTTACGTTTTGACGCCTGATCTAGCTCCAAGTAGCAGGCTATAAGGCGCCCATTGTGTGAAACAGGGGACTTTGGCCTCGGAAAGGTAACCTGGGTACGTTACTTTGTCGCTCCTTATTCCAAGTGGTTGGCTTTGCAGCCTTGAGAGAGGCGCGTAATGGAAGATCTTGCTTGTGAGAGGTTTGATAACTAATGGGATAAGCCTGTGGGTAGTTGTGATTTTGCCACTGAAATTTGCTTCGGTGGAGAAAGGTTTAGGGATAAAGAGGCTGGGTGGATGACCTTAGGATGAGCCTTTAGCTAGTTGAAGCGGCCTATAGAGTCAACCGTACTAATACGTTCTGTGGGCGAGGGTTACTACTGTTTTAGCGGTTGCTAATCAGCTTCTTACCCAAGATGTGACCTAAAAAGGGGTTAAAAACTTTTGCGGCTAAATTATAGTATTTTAGTAAGAATTGTCCTTCAACATCAATGTGGCTTAACCCTCTTTGACGTACACCTCTCTCCTTAGCTCATCTCTAGCACAGGCCCAATTAATGCTTGTAATGCGGCCATGTTCGTCAGACTGGAAGTAGATCTTGCGGAATTTCACTGAGAGCCGGGGGAACATGGCTCTCTTTGCTTCCGCGTCTCGATCACGGTCCTAAGAGAAAAAGTCATCGTGGTAATGGTGTAGGTCATAATATGTCTCTGGGAGATCATTCAGATTCATCCTCAGGCCGCTTCCAGACACGCTCACAACCAACACCAAGTTCCCCATTTCATTGACGTACCAACTCTCATACTGTATAAGAGGCTTGTGAGATGTCCCGGTCTTTCTTTCGGCTTCCAGCTGGACGGCTGTTCGAAGGGGGCCTTGGATAGAGGTCTCTTTGCATTCTCTAACTAAGGAGAGAAAGTCGACTTCATCCTTTGCGCCTAGTATCGTGTTGAGAATTAAGCCTCCAACGTAGTCTGGAAGGTCTGAGAAGGCGAGAGTGTTGCCCAAGATAACAATCACAGTCTGAGTCTCGGGAATAAGGTGCACTGAGATGAGATAGCCCGGCATGCTTCCATTGTGATATAAAATCCTCGTGGGTGGTGCACCTTGGCCGATGTTAATCCCGATCCAACCAATGTCCGAAGGGAACTCCGTTAAAAACCATCCGAGGCCGTACTCTGTCGAACTTTTCTTGTTGTGTGAGGTGAAAAGCATATTGGTTTCCTTAAAGGGATTTCCCGGCGTGCTTCTCATGCCGGAATTCTTCTGATCGTTGAAAGCAGTGAGCAGAGAATCGTATAGTCGAAGTAGATCATGAAGTGAGCTCTTTATCCCGGCCGCTCCACACATGAGCGTCCCGTTGCCGATGCGAGGGCTTTGAACTTCAAATGGAGTACCGTCAGTTAATGTGATATGAGGTTCAGCGAGATCATATGTAGGAGGAGTTTCAAAGGTGGTGTTTTTGAGACCTAGTGGACGGAAAAAGGTCTCCTGCATAAACTCCTCGACGCTCTTGCCCGTGGTCTTTTCGACGAGCAAGACGACCATAGCGTACGTCCAGTTATTATACTTGATGGTAGTGCGGAAATATGCCGTCTTGTTCAAGTCTCCAAGGGCATTGATGGCCTCTCGAGGCGGGAGAAGGAGTTCCTGTTGCATCTGAGCCCAGGCATTCATTCGCATAGCAAATCCCATACGATGTGCCAAGGCATCAATGAGAGGGGCCTGGGACTCCACGTCCTGATTACGCTGATGAAAACGGGGTTCAATATCAAGATCAATGAGAGGAGCCTCCCATTTAAGCTTTCCTTCGGCAACCAATACCCCAAGACCTGCAGTCACGAGCGCCTTAGTAAGTGGGCCTTAATGATAAACCGTGTCGCTGTTCGGCGGCACTTTCGTCCAGAGGTTGCGGTATCCGTAGTGGGATATGTAGATGGTTTCGCCTTTCTGAAGCACTCCAACAGACAAGCCTACATTTCCGGCTTCGTCACAGAGCTGCTGAATCTGTCCATCGAGTGCGGCCAGTCGTTCGCCGAGATCCGCCGGTGAAGAGCCCATTCTACTGCGAAAAAAAAAGTTAGCGACGGCGAACGGATATCTCTCGATGGGTCAATCCTCACCCGAACTGAAATGGAAGACCGAATTGAGGTATTGTCGTAAAGCCTGCAGCGTGCCTGGCAAATAAAGCAAGCCGAGTAAGCTTCATATCAAGTCGCCCGGTCACCTTAGTTTGTAGGCCGTGCAGACTGACGTCGCTAACTGCATAGGTTTTTAGTAAGGGAGGTACCTACATTTATATCGTTACAACCGCACTAGGGACCCAAGTGCCGAGGGAGTCCTTCAGTGAACGAGGGCGTAATCGGACGCCTTGTTCCGTAATAGGATGATAATCCATCAATCGGTGAGATAGTGCATAATGTCAGAACTAGGTGGCTGGGATACATAGCGATCCACATGCCTGACTGTATATAAACCCCTACTCCGTCGTCTATTCATGTAGTGTAACTTAGACTTCTAGATAATCAAAACGGGATTACCAAGTACCACCCCCGACACATAATGCAGTTTTGCCCAGCTACAGTGACTAAGTGCATACCATGTACCGTAATGCAGGTGGTGCCGCCACCTGAAATGCCCTGCATGGTAATTTGTGCCCTGTTACGCGCCTGGAGTAGGTATTATAAGCAGCGTTCGGGTACCGTAAAAGGCTTCAAGGATGTAATGTGAAAGATCGCGATGGGTTTCAAGCAGTCATGGAAAATCTTCGCAGGACTTACAGACACCGAGCATCCGCGTCCAAATTACAAGAGTGGATCGCCCCGAATCTGCAACACTTGATGTCGTTCGAAAAGGCAGTTTCCTTGTCAGCTCAGATATCAACGCTTTCTACTTTATTATGGCCAGGAACCATGATTGTCTTCCAGGTATATCCACCCAGTGACCAGGCTCAGCACACGCGCTCAATTGATGGATCTAGGCGGCCTGCCGATTCTCGACTCATCTCAAAGACATCTTGGACATATTTTCTCGGTTCTACGTCAGTCTCCCAAGATTCGATGAGTATCTAGAACTCTACTCGGGCGACATTAGTTTAGCGTATAATTTACGAAACCTATCTCGCGATTATGGGCAACTGTGCGTCCAGGCAAGTAAAATTGCCAATATTATCTACAAGAATGACACGCGCTAACTCTTTCGTAATAAGTGAACATATTGAAGAATATCGTTTCCTCTGGCCCTGAACAGATGTTGAAAAGTATTGTCGCATCTATGGAACAGCACAAGAAAGAATTCAAGGAAGAGGCAGACCTGATCCTCCACCGGCAGATATTTCACAAACAGAAAAAGACATCTTTGGTGCATTCTGGGCCCTTATTGCCAACTTGCAAGAAATCAACTTTCCTTGTTAGAGAGCGAAGAGATCGGAGATTTCTTGACCGGGATACTGTATTAAATGTGATTCACAGGAGCCTCTGCTCTCCAAAAGCTTCACAAAATGCAGAGGCAGGACCCTTCCTATTCCGTAGTCTAGGCGGCATTGGCGAAACCTCAACCGCCCTTGAGTATGCGTATAGATACAGAGATCGCTACGATTTCGTCTTTTGGCTCGTAGCCGAGACGAAGCAAGACTTGATGAGATCATGGGCACAAGTTGTTGCAAAGATTCGATCTTTAAGTCTCATCCCGCTGGGCCCCGAGTCCGGCGAGGAGAATGTTATTGCTGATTATCGGGAGTGGTTTGGAAGCACCAGTGAGAAATTCTTATATCAGTTGAGTATCCGAGTTTGGTGTCGAGTTCATAGCAACGTTAACGTCGGAAAGACCAAAAATGGCTTATCATATTCGACAATGTCGAGGATTGCAACTCACTTTCCAAGTACTGGCCCATATGTGCCAGTTCTGATTCTGCAATCTAGCTTCTATGGCCTCGTCTGACGTTTGATTAAATGTGCCTAACATGCCGACCACTCACCACTATCAAAGCTGCAACACGAATGGCTTCTACTCCAAGCACCAATTCAGATGCGACGTTCATCCTAAAGTCTTCTATCATAAAGAAGGCACCGCAGGATACCCTCAGAGATGTAAGCAATGCCTTAAGTGCTAAATTGCGCGCTGCGCAAACGATGCAAGAATTGCATCCTGAGGACACGATCGATACACGCGGCATCGACCCAGTTCAACACGTGACCCTGTTAGCAGTAGGTGGTTACAACTCGATTTAGCTAGTGAAGCTGCATCAAGGAATTGGAGTAAATTGCGTACCTTTTACATTTGTAGGTCAAGCATACCTATTAAGGGAGACTAGAGCACGCCGGCCCCCACGAATAACATAAACGGTGACGAGGGCGGCAAGGACGGCCCCACCCCCACTAACAGCCTACCCGTCGACAGGTTCGTTCTCCGCCTCCCTTGCGAGGATGCCTTAGTCCCCAATCAAGTGACGAATGAGGTCACGTTTAAACGGTTTGTCGCCTCTAGGCTCCCACGGATCCCAGTGCCCCGGATCTTTCTGTTTGAGGCGACAGATCATTACGACTCTTCCTTCATCACCGAGGAATTCATCCACGGCACCACTCTAAGCTCGGCGTAGATGCCTTGCAGCTCCGTTCAGAAAGAAGCTTTCGCTCGTAAGTTAGCTACAATCACCGTCGACCTTGCTGAGGTACAATTTGGTGTTATCGGCGGTCTAGATGCTGCGACTTTCTCGTCAGCCCCTACGGTAGATGGCCCCAAGCTCTTCAAAGGACGCCACAAATTCCACAGGAATGAATGCTACACTATTGGTCCATATCACTCAACCAAAGAGTATATTTTGGCTTGCTATGATCGTGAGATCTACTATTATTCCAACGTGTCGGCAGACATTGACACCAGCTTCTTCGAGGAAACATCTGTGCAGGCCTTTATAGATCAGCTGCAAGCGAAGCGACAAGCTCTTGCTGCGGAAACCATCGATGATGAGCCTTTTGTTTTAGTTCATGGAGATTTTCACGGGCGGAATATTCTAGAGCGTGATGGCCGCATTGTACCCGTCCTAGACTGGGAGTTCGCAGGGTCTTATCTGTTGAGCGAAATATTGTCGGGCGGAGACGTTGACGTCGTCGGCCCCGATAGCGAGGAGCTAGATGAGGAAAATACGGTCTGGGGCCGGAAGGTTCGCGGCTATATCATCCAGGAAGTGGAATCGAGAGCCTGGGACCGAGATAAAATTGATATGTTGCTGGAAAATGGGAATCGGGAGCTCGGTGAAGCTAGAACAGAGATGCTCCCTTAACAATCCTCCTCTACTAAGCCTCGCACGTTTCCCTTCTGCAGATACGCCTGTGGGAGGTTCTGCCGTGCTTACACAGCTTGTACTACTCCTTATTATTTATGAAGTATGATTCTTAGGCGGTGGCTTTCAATCTCTCATCTTCATTGTCCTAACTGCAAACGATTACGGCCCTCGGCGCTGTGTCCTTCCCGTCGCCTTCATTTGCAATATGATGTATTATGTTTACACTATGACCTTGCTTGCAGCTTCTTTTTAACCAATACCGCATGAATCTCCCTCTATAATAGTATGTAAGTCTGAAACCTTGAACATTTTCAATATTACACACTAGGAACCCTCCTAGGCCATTATCACGAATACAGGCCATATGATTAAAAGTAAAGTAAAACGTTAAGTAGTCGTTATGGAAGGCCCGCATTCGGTATTTCAGTTTCTGGCCCCCTTTCCCACTTCAACAACCCTAGGACCATAACCGTAGGTGATACCTCTGGTAGATCCTAGCCAGTCTGATACTTCTAAAAGCTTCTCGAAGGGGGACTAGGCCCAACAACCAATTACAGATAACTAACTACTGAGCTTGATGTGCGAAGCATATAGAATCAATGTAATACCGACGCTGAGGTGGCTCGTTACACAAGTCTCTATTTGCCCATTGTAGCCGTTCCCGATCACCACTCCCTCGATAATACTCTACCACTAGTTCCCTCTTTCGGCGGCGATCAGTATGTCACATCACGCACTATATTTATCATGTAGGTGAGGCTCCTAATATGCTGTAGATAGGTTTAGTGTATGCAGGTCCTTAGAATTAGTTACCAGGTTATGTATATTCATCTCCCCGTCTCATTTGGTTAAACGTCATGCTTGTAGCTTTTTATAGTCACCTTCCTATGTTCATTCCCCAATATCCTAGCACCGGTCCCCCAAATTGAAGGAGTTGGAGAGGTAGTTGGTGCATTAGTCGCCGTGGCGGCGGCTGTGCTGTAACCCTGCAATTGCATCCTGCAGAGCGGACCGGCCTATAAACGATGCGATTCAAAGATTTCGCTGCTCTGAAACGGTCGGGTGATAAGTATCCCGGCCAATGAATGTACCGGCCCGTTACATTGCATGCTCCTCTCTATCCAGCTCAGGCACAGACATTTTGGAAGCGACGATAGGGCCGATTCACGGCATCATCAGAGATCAGTATAGATGACCTTTGGGGGCGGTGGCGACTGCGCAAACCATTCCCCGGAAGGGGAGGAGACATCATTTTTCATCTATAGAACTCATTTATAGGGACGCCGGGTAACCTAGCGGCAGTTTCTACTCTCCCTGTCCTCCTCTTGGCTCATTGGCGCCTCTTTGAACGGCGTACAAGCACCGTAGTGGTATTTACTTACGTAGTACATCTAGTATAATGGATGACTTCAACCTTGGAGTTTTGACAACTACCTTCAAACCCGCTCCTAATTGCGATTCTTTCGTCTCTGGTCTCATTTATACCCAGACACTAACGACGAACGGTACAACCACCACGAGCGAATATAAGTACCACACACTCGGTCTAAACAATACATCGCTATGTTACCCGCCATATTATCATGTCGGAACTCAGTTCTACTACTCTCCGGCAATGTGTCCGTCCGGTTGGTACCCGGCATGCGGTAATTTTGGGAGCGGGACTGTTCCGGAGACCCGCGCGACATGCTGTCCATCGTAAGTTTAGATCACTTGCCATAATCAATTCACTCGTTAGTAGTTGTCTAAGTCGGCCATTTACTAATGGCATTCATCAGAGGGTATGGCTGCATAGACCCATCACAACAAACAGAAACATGGTCAACCCTTTCTTGCATCTCATACGCTCAATCTAGCATTTATGTCACCGTCCCCGATGATGCGTACCAGGTGTGGAGCAGAGTAGTTCAGATTCAACCGATAATCAATGCGGCGGCGGTCAACGTGAGATGGCAAGCAACAGACTTTGCCACTACAACTTCTCCCTCGACCTCTGCACCTTCATCTTCACCTTCGTCACTTTCACCAGCATCTTCAACGTCGTTCACAACCTCATCACCTACAAAATCGCCAACCACCTCGAACACCTCGATACCGATACCACCAGTACAAGGACTATCAACCGGGGCCAAGATAGGCATAGGCGTAGGAATTGGCGGAGGGGCTCTGGGTTTTCTTCTAGCAAGCGCACTCTATTTCTTGCTTGCACGGCGCAACAAGAGACAGAAAGTAGGCGAAAAGTCGGGCGATATCCCCACCAGCACCGATAACAATGACAGTCCAAGTTTGTTGAAGCCTGAAGTGCCTGCAGAAGTGTGGGCGCTACATCAAGCCGAATTGCAGACCGCAAATAACACCCACGAAATGGGCACGCCGTCTAATATTCATGAGATCAACAGCTCGACGACACCCCCCGCATACCCATCTCATAATTCGCCTTGGCGCTCTGCACAGACCTACAACAGCTGGGCTGCACATGAGATGCCGACGGATTGATACAGGGGTCATCATCCTTCAGTAGTGAAAGCGAGCGAGCTGACTGGCGCGACTGCGGATACAAGGGACAGTGACACGGGGACCCTGGTGCTTCAACAAAATACCTTGCATTGACCTGCCTAACTATATCCCAGCCTATAAAAAGCCTTGATTAAAATTGATCATAAGGGAGGATTTCTCTATGTCTACGTGCCTGGCTAATACCTTGTGGTCTTACCGCCCCTAATGAAAGTCAACCATAAAGGAAAGGCTTAAGCAGAATGGAAAAGATTCAATGACCTAAAGGGGATCTTCATCCAGACTTGTGAGGCACCTTAGAAGACATAGAGGACCAACGTCGGCGTTAGGACAAGAATGTGGACTTTGGGGTTATCTTCCACTGTTCCTGCTATTCCTAAAAAAGATATAGGCATGCTCACAGCCCGTCATGACTATACTATATATAAACCTACGGCAGGCTGACTGCGGCTGAAAGGGGTAACATCTCGCAATCGACATCTTACGATCTTGCTGTGATTTGAGATCATAAATGAAAAAAATCCTATTTTGTTTCAAAATTTTGAAAGTGAATCAATATTCTTATAGCATATTACAAATCAAATCAATCCGGTCGCAGCCACCCTGTATTATGACTAACTACCGTTCAAGCAACCGTATTATAGGGGTCAGCGGTGTAAAAGGGGCGAAATTATCAAGCAGTACAGTTCAGTATCATCCCGAGAGACATATCGACCGTCAACGTGATCCCTCGCCTCATTTTGCGTTCGCCTTCGCGAAGCTCGCCAGCCCGTCCAACCAATCCTGATGTCCATTGAGCATCCTATTCGGTTTAGTCGCCGCCAGCTGAGCAGCAGGCTTCCCAATCTGCGTCTCCTGCGTCAAGATACGGACCGCGCCCCAATTCGTGTCTTCGACAAGCCAGGCATGGTAGACATCTATCGCCGAGTCCTCGTCGCCGTCCTGCCAGGCCCGCCACGCAAGTCTACCCGGCGTGGTGGGCGAGGGCGCGACTGACTCCCAGACCTCCGATTGAAGCGGAGGAAACCCGAACGTCGAGAAGCTGAATTTGTCCCCCTTTTCCAACGCAGGGCCAGAGCTTGGAGGAGTGATTTCGGCGACGTTGTCATAGTAGGACTCCCATTTTGTGATGTTGTTCAGGTAAGGCCAGACTTGCTCTGTCGTAATGCCCTTGACAAAAATCTCATTCGATACGAAGTTGTCGGTGGTACCGGGGAGATACTTCTGTGGCCATATGATATGAGAAGACATGTTGTATAATAATGAAGAGAAGTATTGATTCGCCTGAGAGGTCGTTGTAGCAGTAGGGTTGAGTGTCTCAAATGATATGCTGCATAATGAGGTGAACACTACCCCTTCCTCAGACTGAGTGGTGCAATGGAGTTTATATACACCTCCAAATGGTATAGGATACTGCGAATCATTAACTTTACCATGGTAGCTATGGCAATGTTAGTATCTTGAAAAGTGCATTCCAGAGGGGCTGCATCGGCGTTATCAACATCTACTTGCAACCGATTAATAAGCTCATCACCTTTTATCCACAGTGCACTCTAAGGCCGTTTTCAAACTAACACTTTGCTAGCAAGTCCTAAAAAATTCTTTCTGCGCCATGATTGCAACTAAGCCGATCCACTCGAATGGATATAGGAACACGCGTCGTGAGGCTATATAGGCCTGATATAAACTGTTGTCGCTGATATTAGGCGACTATTATCAGGGGTCATACTGTGAGTCCTAGAAAATATCCACGCCGAAAGCGCTAGGTTGGTATGCAAGCCGCCTAGGTCCACTTAGTCTAGTAGCCCTTTCACGAGACATTAACTATGTACTTATAGCACATGTGATACACTTAGATCAATAAAGTCAAAATATGAATATCAACATCATGCGGAGAGTGATCGTGATCATTCCACTATAGGATGCCAATCTCGCTCATTGTTCGCATGGATGTGAGATGCGCGACCTAGCCCGGATTTCCGCCCAGAGGCATATTAGCCTCTGGCGCAGTACCTTTAAGGCCAATGGCCGGACTTCTGGCCGAATCCTACAATCGAATTGGAATCTGACGTAGGGAGGGGCACATCATCTTTACCTAAGACACCTCATTATAGATGTCGTATAAACCGACCGGATTGTAGGCGAGTGTGGATCAAAGCTTTGATATGTACTTTACCAACTAAACAAGATAAACAGTCTGTTTCTCTGTCTCAAAGTTCTCCATACCTCTACCATCCATGAATCCATCCAAGTAGCAGTCGCCTAGAAACTCATGGCAAGGCTGCATGCCCAATCCAGGCACTTCTCGCATGCCTACAGGTCGTAGTATAAAAGGGGTCTTACCACCAGGAAAGACGAAGATGCGATCTCTCTGTGGGTGGATGAATCCAGACATGGGCGGGCCGAGACCCAGATGACCTTTAGTGCTTGTAAACATCTTCCTAGCGGTAGTAGAAATCTTGACCGCATATCCAACGTTACCTACCGCAGACTCCCCGACATTATCGTTGCCACTTCCATTGGTGGGCGGTGGAAGTCCCGTCTCAAGTTCACTAAGACCCTGTGCCCGGCACCAGAGGTTATACGCGGCCTCTTCCTCATTCGTACTAGGAGTCAAGGATGATATAGGGGGGATGCGCCTAAGCGGCGCCTTGAAGTCTTCCTGCACCAGTACCCTCTGTTGGGTCATGATAGTATCACCACATAATGAGCGCCAGAATCGATCTTTCCAGTGAACACTAATGTTAGAAATATCGTCTTTGGCCACTTCATTATAGAAGTCCCTCGTAAATGTATACCAATCTTGCATAATGGATCGTTGGGGTTCTTCGTTCACGCAAAGCATTGGTTTGGATGCACTTGCGATAGTATCAACAAGACACCCTTCAAGAACCAATATCTTTTCTTCGATCACTAATAGAGAGGCCCTTCGCCCCGCACAGGCATTGTAGCATGGAAGTTGTTTTAGGTATCTGTCGAGCGACCCACCGAAAGTCATCGATTGTGAGAAGTCGGGTACCCAGGATGGTAACCCCGTGTCAATATTTCGAGGGGCAAAGCCTGGTTGGCAAAGGATATCAAGAGACGCGCTGAACTCTATGATATTGAATACCGCTTTCGTGAAGACTTTCTCATAACTCATTTCAGGGCTATAGTTAGGGACTATCAGCGCCCTTGCAGCTTCTCCGGTTTTGGCAGAGTGCCCCCTTAGGAGAGACAGAATCCCGTAGATCTTATCTCTCGGATCCGTGGCTTCGCGATGCCGAAAAGTCCACAAGAGTGATTCTGGTTGAAAGAGGGACAAGACGTGGGACGTATCATCAAGATCACCTGAAGATTTAGGAAGATTGAAGTCTTCATAGTGACAGTATTGATGCAAAATAAGACAGGGCAGTACGGTATCCACAAGATCGTTTAGCATGTCATTCACCCCGGGAACATTAGCGCAACAGGTCGTTCTATGTTTTTGGAAGTTGGAAATGCCCGTAAGAAAGCGCCTCCACGGGATTCGAACCGGTCCGTATAGCAACTCCGAGTCCTTAGGCAAGATGCACTCTTGGACAGTCCAGATCCGGGTCCACCACTGCCGAGTGCCAAGCCAATGCAGAGCCTGGCGAGTGTTCGTTCGGAACGTCACTGGCGCATCTTTCGGCTCGTACTGGAGATGTGCAATCCAATTGAGATGCGACCCTAGACCGAGCAGCATCAAGAGACAGCTAACTTGGTAGAAGCTATCGGCTTCTAATGCAAGCTTACCAGTCTCGTCCAGTGCTGTAGGGTCGAATGTGGGATCCCAATGGTCCGGCCGTGTCTGTCTCATTTTGAAGTCGACTTCGCCTGACCTCAGTTTTGCTTCAGGTACTGAGCTTCGTTCTTTAGGGATTTTAGCATGGGGTAGCAGTCCTGCGGCTACATCGTTTTGTTCCTTGCTAATAATGGGTCGCGGTTCGTCCGGTTCTTCACCTAGCCACAATAGTCCATGGGCGGTTTGGCTATATATGTCCCCCATGAGCTGCACTTGACGGCGTTTCTCTTCGGTATCATTCTGATTGATGCATACCGCATCAACCCATAATGTTCTACTAGCTCCATTACCCCCCGCACCCGGTATTTGCTCTCTCAGCCTCCTTAAGGCGGCATGGAGGTTTCGGGTAGCTGAGAATGCGATGCCGTTGACGTCGACATCTACGACATCGTTCGGGGAACCCCATACGTAAGATAAAGCCTAGTCATATTGTGAATATAGCCCTGATGGCAATGACACGTGCTTTATCTAGCGTACCTCGTACTTCGGTTGGTCGTCTAGAGAGACTACGCGGAGCTCGCATTTGATTCTATCATTCCATCCCCCGTCCAACAAGGTTAAGAGGCGAATTTCCTTCTTCGACGGGTTGAGGGGAGTGTACTTCAGGCTCGCCATTTTAACACAAACTTGGCTTCGTCATCGCGTGCGGGGGTTTGATACCCAAAACCATTAAACCACGTTTTGCGTGTAGTATGATTTCTAGACAGCTAATGGCGGCTCCATTTGGTGCACCTATTACCGTTGAAAGGCAATCACTTTCAGCTAGACTATGCCCTTATAATCCGAAACGTGATTGGCCTGTCTGCCTACTCGCCGTAGGAGATTCCATGACGGTGAGCAACGCTATCCTAAGTCTTCAACGTGTAGTTAAACATGACAGGCTGTGAATTTTTCTTCTAACAGAGTACAATTTAAGCCTTGGAAGTCGAATGAGATATCTCGGAATAGGTAACAAGTTGAGGAGGTACCAAAGCGCACGCAATTATATAAGCCTTCGTTAAGTCGACATATGCAGCTAAAGCATCATTAATAATCAAATAGGTACCCAATCGTAGGTACCCACCGTAGATGGCTCGGCGATATTGATGCGGCACCAGACTCTATTTCTAGTGGTAATCCGTATTACACATGCATAACCTTAATTCAGTAAATACAACATAATGAATCGTGTATTGTTTAAATTGCTATTTCTTGGTTTGTCGGCCTCGCAGGTCTCCGCTTCATTGCGTGTAGACTCGCAGGTAGTTCTCGGTTCCTCGGAATCTCTCGACAACGACAATGATGTTCCTGTTCACGTAGTCGATGATGCCATTCTAGCCGCTCTCGACGCCTATTCCGACCCCGTCGATGCGCTTGTTTCCCTTCGACCTGAGCTCACCGATGAGCTTGCCGAACCACGTCTCCTCCACATCTTCGGCCATGACACGCCGCGATGGATGACCGAGGGCGACAAGTTGCGCCTTCGCCGGGAGGGCCGTAAATTCAAGGACATCACCGACTATCAAGATGATGTCGATGCCTCGTGGGCGGGCCAGGCGCATCTCCCCGAACTTACCCACCAATCGCTTGTGAAGCCACTCTTTCCAAAAATCTCGACTGATAAGATGCGCGATGTCTTGACACACCTGACGAGCTTCTACAACCGATACTACGGCGATGTATACGGAGAGCAGAGCGCCCAATGGCTGCACGACCAGATCGCCGACATCATCAAGACCGCGCCCTTCCACACCCACATTTCCCTCGAGTTCTTTACCCACCGCTTCCCGCAGCCGTCCATCATTGCGCGTTTTGAGCCCAAGGTCCGCAACTCGTCCCTTCCTTTGACCATCATCGGCGCCCATCAGGACTCGGCCAACTATCTCTTTCCCTTGCTACCTGCCCCCGGCGCCGATGACGACGGCTCCGGCACTGTCAGTATTCTTGAGGCCTTCCGAGTTCTCGCCCAGTCTGGCTTCCTGCCCAAGAATGGTCCTGTCGAGTTCCACTGGTATGCCGCCGAAGAAGGAGGGTTACTGGGCAGTCAAGCCATCGCGCGCGACAAGAAACAACAAGGTGCTACTATTGGCGTGATGCTCGAGTTTGACATGACGGCCTACATCGCACGAAACTCGACTCCCGAGTCCATCGGCCTAATCAAGACAAGCGCCGACGACGCATTAACCGCCTGGGTCCTTTCATTGGGCAAGGAGTATATATCCATTCCTACCGCGGTTTATAGCCTCTTCCCTGGCGCCGGCTCTGATTACATGTCATTCACCCAGCACGGATACCCATCCGCATTCGCTTCTGAAGGCAACCCGCTGGTTGACGGCCGCTACCCTGGGGATTATGATCCTTATGTGCACACCTCTAAGGATACTATGGATGTTGATGATGCTCTCGGTTATTTCTCGTTTGATGTAAGTTTCACCGCCTTGTCTAAAATGATAATCCTACTAACGCCTATTTTCAGCATATGGCGAGGTTTTCCGAGCTTGCTATTGCATTTATTGTCGAGCAGGCAGGCTGGGATAATACCTGGCGTTAAAGCTCAACGAGTCAGCGTTTATGTGTTGTCATTCGGTATTAGCTCGTGGCCTGGTGTCAGTACCATCTAGGCAATCTCAGTAGTTAAAGCCTGTGCTCTGTATTGTTATATCTGTATGATCTCAGTATAGAAGATATCGGCCCCTAGGACCCAGTGGTAGACATAAGACTCATACACCTGTGCGATAGAAACTTGTCCAAAGGCCCAACCTTTTTTTCATATCGTCATGGTAGCAATCATACAGCCGAATACCCGAATACGTGATTGGGCCATATTCGCCAGTCATTATTAACTGACGTCTACCATTAAATCTCACAATCACCGACAAAATAGCCCAAGCATAGGAGTAAAGCCAGTCAATAGCTGTTTATTCTCTGTCGGATACAGCAGAAAGACAGGCTGTATCATACTGCATGGTAAGCCTTATTACATCATAATGCGTATCTTGGCGACATGAGGCATATATAATAGGAATAGCTCTATATACACTACGCATACGTAAAGGGGTATGTAGGTAGCTCACCCTGTAGGCCCACACTGTCATACAAATGCCAGAGAAAGCAGCGATGACTTTTGGTCGCCGAACACCTTCATTAGGACATTTCAGCTGGACGCTACCCTAGGTACCCTCGCACTGGTGTCTTATTCCGGGTTAGTTAGATCATCACACCCACCAAGGACGGTAATTCGTAAGAAGTAGCTCGGGACGATCCGTTTGTAGATCAAAGCTAATCCACGCGAACACGAAATACGATTGGCTTACAGGCCAGCACATGCTGTGTACGCTACATTAGGTATCTCAATAGCTCTATGCGGTCCTGTACATCCTACCTATCTGCTTTCTCTAACACCTTTTCTGCAAAGATCATAGGTATGACATGAGATATCAGTCTCATAATATCGAGAAGCTGTGTCTTGGGCTCATACGTCCGATTGGCACGCATTCAGGTCATCGAATACGTCAATGATTAGGAACAAGATGATCAGGTGCAGCGAGTGCGGCTCTCATAACCTCCACCATTAGCAACAGTCTTATTCATACTAAAGCAAACAGCAATCTCTAAAATGGCACTTGTGGGTACCAGGTACGTAAATCGCTACTACATCCAGCAATCTGGAGCTACGAAGCGTCGAGCTGCTCGATATCGCGTCTGTCTTGGGTTAGTTCACCAATGTTGATCCCCGCACCAAGTGAAGTAAGTGGCTTAATGGCATCCGTTGTATTGGTACGCCGATCATAAATGTAAAGGGCAGAAATCGCCGTAGTGATCAGGTCTCACTTTCGTCAACTCTCTCAAGAGTTGTTTGATATTCAACATTATTGTGTGCTTCGCTTCATTGACAGGATACCCGTCAAAATGGAGAAGAGCGAGGGCGAGAGAATAGAGAGCCAGTCCGAAAACGAGAAGCGTAGGCTGCCGAGATCCCTACGTGCTCTGAGAAACTCAGAAGATGCGAGAAATCATCCTCGAACCCTCATAATCTGTCTTGATGGTACCGGTGACCAGTTTGACAATGATAATAGCAATATCGTTCATTTTATCTCGTGTCTTAAGAAACACTCTCCCGAGCAACAGGTGACCTACTATCAGTCTGGTATCGGCACGTATGACAAGGGAGGCTTGAAAAATGGCATTGGCGCGGCCATGGATATGGCAGTAGGCAGTGGACTGGGTGCGTGATGGCCGGTCCAATATACCGCGACAGCAACTTGCTAATATGAGTTCTAGGAATTCATGTTAAAGACGCGTATAGATTCCTGATGCAAAACTACCGTGAAGGGGATAAGATCTGCTTACTGGGCTTTTCTAGAGGTGCATATACGTAAGCTTAATAAATATCTCGTCGTCTCTCTACAAGAAGACACCGTATTCACCATTCTACAGAGTCCGATGCCTGGCTGGGATGATTCATAAAGTTGGTTTATTACCCGCTAGTAATGGATCCCAAATCAACTTTGCCTACAACTTCTACAAAGACGACTCAGACAACGGAGAATATCTCGCCGGAGAGTTCAAGAAGACATTCTGCACCGAAGTCAGCGTCTACTTCTTAGGCCTTTTCGACTGCGTAGCCAGCGTTGGCTTCTTCCCTCGGAAGCTCCCGTTTAGCAAGACAGCCACGAACACAGTTCACTACTTTCGGCATGCGATGGCCCTCGACGAACATCGGGCCAAATTCAAGGTCTGCCATTGGCAACAAGAGCAACCCGGTTCGACACCTAAGATGACGCGACGTGAAACCGTCGATTTGACGCCAGCCGGTCGGTTACGTCGCCAGTTCAACCTCGACTGCCACTTTAAGCACCAGAGAACACCCCTCGGCATGAGCAGCAAGCAGCCAAAAGGGGCATCAACAAACGACCAGGCTGGCGATTCTAGAGATGAAGCTTGGGATTCCAAGTTCAAAGCTCAGGAGGAAGCAAACAAGCGCTATAGAGACTTCGTCACAGACGCCCTCGAGGTATGGTTCATGGGCGCACATGCAGATATTGGAGGCGGAGCCGTACGAAACGAGAGTCGTCACATGTTGTCACGTGTACCCCTTCGCTGGATGATACGGCAGTGCTTCGAGTGTGACACGGGCATTTTATTCGACATGGCACGCTTAGCGGAGCAGGGCCTCGATGTCGTAAATCTTTGGCCCGTATATAAGGAGCCGACCAAGCCAACGGCCGCGCCCTCACCTCGACTTATGACTAAGTACAACAAGAAGACCCCCGCTCCGGTTCAGCGACGCTCGACATTTCTGCCTATAGGGCCCGAGGGATACACTATTGACGACGCGCCAACGCATGAAGATTTAAACTATATCTTCCCTTCCGAGTCCGACGAGAACCACTTCGACGCCATGGAGCCGCCGAATGACCAGCTCAAGATCGCGAGGGGCTGGTGGATTCTCGAGATCTGGCCGGTGAAGATCCGCGTCTTGTCCAAGGATAAGGAAAGCTGGGAGAAGCGAGTTCGGTTCAATTTGGGCCGGCACAGAGGGATCCGTAACCGTCAACCGAATATGCACTGGACTGTGCAGAAGATGATCGACGAGGGGAAATACACTCTAAAGACACGTCAAACTAATGGTACTAAGGTGAGTGGCTACTAAATCTTTAGGCTATCTTTTCGCCGTCCCCTCCAGAAGCCGTCCTATGTTTTCAAACTCGTCATAGTATGGGCATACTCAGCACTCGCCCATTCCCTCCAGTTTACTAGTTACTAACTACTGAGATACAGTGGCGCGAGGTTGTGTGATGGAATTTAATCAGGATAACTCAATTCATTGGGTGCCAATGTGATTTTAACGAACCCACGTGTAATTTTGGAATAATTATCGCTCTTGTTGATGAAGTTGGTCAGTGATCTACTCAAGACTCACTTGAAGTGTCATTCAGTACTTAATTCAAGCAGTCAGAACACCCCTCTTGGACGTACACGAGTGTAAGACAGATATTATTAGGTCAAATTCGATATACGAGACAACCTTCCGAGAGCTTATACAAAATATTCTAAGATAATTAGTACCAATTAAGAGAGGGAGAAAAGAGGGAGGAAAAAGAAAGTTGTTGCGTAAAGCATGAATTAGCCATAGATCTTAGACTATCTAGTACCTAGGTACGTATTGTGCGTGCCCGAACACGAAGAGAAAACACAATACATTCCAAGCAGACAACATATCACGTAGTGACCCCCCCAGGAGGTAGAGGTACCTAGGTACCTGGGTAAGTTTTGAGAAGGTAAATTCTCAGGAACTTGCACTTGCCAAAGATAGAAGTCACTAGGTTGATACACGTATCCAGGTATATGTAGATATATATGCTTAGGTATTAAACTGACAACTACAGGGCTAGGTAGGTGAGATGGGAATACCTTTACTATAGGTTATGTAGTGAAACGAAACATTCAATTACCTTTAGGGCAACCAGGTGTTGACACATATAGAGATAGGCTACGCTTCCACATAACTTAATTGCTAAAAAGCAAGAGAGATTATTGGATCGTAGTATAAATGAGAAAAATAAATGAAACTTTGTTTTATTTCTATATAAAAAAGCATAAAAGTTAAGGTCTCTCTTCTCCGTTTTAATAGAAATGGTATATATATACCATTTTCTTTTGTTAAGACCTCTTACTTTTCTAGGTCGCACTTATATAGCTGGGCTTCGGTATACGCGGTTGAGATACTTTGCCTTGTTTCATCATCTCTGTCATAGAATGGAATTGCAGCACCGAATCACAACACTACTAAAAGTACTAAGAGACGTTTTCAAGTCGGGAATTTAGCCTTATATAGTCATTTATACAATTAGTCACGAGGAACTGTGACAATTTATATCGCTATCGTAGGTAACGTCACCTATTCTTTCTCCTTCCGGGTGTTCGTTTTGCGAGAAATTTCTCAGTAAGTGAAGCTATCTGTCATACCTTCCAGGCCGGAACAAAGAAGGTGTTGTGCACATAAACATACCTCCTGGGTACGTATCAGTTGCTCTTCGCGTAACAACGAATGTTTATCATGCCCCTATACTTGGGCCATGACGCTATCCCTACCTCTGCATGCTAGCTGTACCAAACAATAACATTGTTGCGGTTGTTAGTGCCATTGTTTGTGCAGTTTCAACAAACAACAGCAACAGCACTCCACAAACTAGGTATAATCACTCATCCTAGATATGTCACAACATCAACAACAAGTATCATCAAGATCGATTGTATCTACTAATACAACAACCAAAGTGACTAAAAGCACGTCGGCCTATACTTAGGTACCATTTCTGCTGCTATTACCTTTAACCAAAACAGACCCTTCAAAAAGACAAAAGGTATTTGTTTCATCCTCTCGTTTCGTTCCTTCTGTTGCCCGATTTTTTTCAATCGTGGCAAGGCAATCACCGCTCGCGCATGCACGTCACATACATGAGGTGTTTCCCCAAGAGCACCACAACCCGATCTACCCCCGCTCTCCTCTATAAACTAAAGCCCCTTCTTCTTCCTTCCTTCCTCCTTCCTCCTTCCTCACTTTCTCATCTCCTCTTTCTCGCAGGCATAGCTTGAAGCAGTAGGTACCTACCTATTTCTTAGCCATGATCTCTTGACCTTGCAACTGCATACTCCAACCAAGTCATATCCTACCTTCAACACTCCAATTATACTTTCCAAGCTCGCAACCATCTCTCGATTCCCTTGTTAGCCACCATCCACCCGCAACACCTTCCATTGGGCTAGCCCTAGGTAGCAAACTCAGAAGATACGTTGCCTAGAGAGGTGAACCTGTTCTTGCTCTACCTAATAATCCACAATCACGAATCTAGCGCTAGGTAGTTCCATTCTACCTATCCTATACTCGAGGTCCCCTCCCGCTGAGGGTACAGTTATCAGTTTTCTTTCTCCTCAAGGTAAGTAAATCCAGTTGTATGCAGTTCTTTACTACGCCGAAAACATCCGATTTCGGTAATTCATACGGTTAATGACTAGATTTACAGCCTTCAAGATCAACTACAAGTTACAGCCGCATGATCTCCGTTGGAGTCGTTCTCGCCATCACCCCTCTTGTCAGTTGACTCTAGCGCAGGGAGTGGGTTATTTCTCTGTTACACATCTGAGGACATTTGCTAGTAATTTCACACGGGCTCAAAGGTCACGCAGAGACATCTCTCTTCTATCGAATAGTATTACCTCCTCAGTTTAGAGGTACTAAGTACCCAGGTAAGTACATGTACTTCGAGTTACGGCAGTTTCCTCCTACTCAGAGCAATACCTCGTGGTGCCTTCCCTTAGCGTTGAAGTTGTAGTTC
This sequence comes from Xylaria digitata, assembly GCA_022495195.1. Taxonomy (NCBI): domain Eukaryota; kingdom Fungi; phylum Ascomycota; class Sordariomycetes; order Xylariales; family Xylariaceae; genus Xylaria; species Xylaria digitata. Next base: position 800,550 of record MU376941.1, on the reverse strand, counting down.
CCTATGCGTGCCCCCGTACTCTCTTCAGTACATACCTACCCTACTCACCTTATCTTCGGGTTGCAAGACACGGTGAATAGATTTCTCCGTGTAGCGGTTTTGCTCTATCACTCCCCTCCATCCTTTATTCGCCACACCTAACTCCTCTCAACCCCAATATTTCTGGGGTGCACACACAACAACACAGATTCATATTATATGTACACTCTCTCTACTATTGACGATTTGTCAAGTCCACTTCCTCTAGAGCAAAGAAGGTGCTTTGTATATTTTCAGCAGTGATCGATTACCTATCGATGAACTCTGAGAATCTCAGTCAGGCGTCCTCTTTCTCCAGTAGGCCAGCAGGCTGCTAGTACTTGCAACAGCGGCTAAACAACACTTCGTCGTATTAAGCCCGTACATCGACACCTCTAGCGAGACTCTGACATAACCCCCTATCTCAATTTCATATATTTCCTTTTTTTTTTTATATCACATTTCCAGTTCCTATATCATAGATTTACGACAGCGTGTCGGCTAATGAATTCAGAAACAAGATGGAGCACCAAGGCTCCATAATCAGACCGGAACATAGGGTAAGATTCTATCAACTATTTGTCACCATTCCCGATCAACGCACGCTAATATACATGAACTTAGGAAGAACATGAGATTATCAGACATCATGTCAAATTTGAAGGCTCAGCGGCTGCCGAGCTTCCCGAGTGGCAAACCTACCCAGAGATTCCCACTGCTCGGGACCTCAACCCCGACTGGGACAGCCAAGAAGATTTGAATAGAATCAACAGTTTGCTACCCAATAATTGGGAGCATCCTTTTCCTGACAAGAACACCTACATCGAGACTCATTACCGCCTCCAGCGGGAGGAGGCCATCGCACTATTACGATTCTCTGTGAAAAAGTACCGCGAGGACCCTAACATGGTAGACGACGATGAGACATGTGTCTACACCAGGGTTAGGCTTCCCATTCAAAGTTGTAGATTTTGATAGGCTGACGCTGTCCAAACCAGGTTTTCATTCAAGGATATTTGATGACCAGGCTAGGGCCCATGTGCCGAATACAATTCTCAACTGAAAGGGCAGGGAAGAAAATTCGCTGGACCCAAACCCGGCGCTTAACCACTGGAAGTCTTGTGGCTATATCCACTGCTAAAGACAGCTTCAGGACAATTTGTATGCCAGCAATTATTGCTGACCATACCATCCAGGGCGGTCTGGATCAAATTCCTCCTACGATCCAGATCTTTTGGGCCAACCTGGACGATGCGATCCTAGACCCCACTGAAGAACTAGTGATGCTTGAAACCCGCTCCGGGTACTTCGAAGCCGTACGTCATTGTATGGTAGGGTTGCAACATGTGGCTGCCACAGCTACGCCCATAGACAAATACCTAGTAAGCCTTGACAACAGCGACTTAACGGCGCAGTATGTGCGGGAAAACCCTAGGATGAACATTGGATCCCTAGTCCACCATACACCAGGTTCCTCTACCTTGCCTACTGAGATCCTGCGCCAAAGACTAGCTGAGACAAGAGAGTCACTGAGAGATTATCCGGTAATGGACGGGATCAACGATCAAATCTCGCCTTATACCAATCTCGACAACTCTCAGCTTTCCGCGGTTCATCGAATTCTTACTAAAGAGCTTGCTATCATACAGGGCCCTCCGGGCACCGGCAAGACATTTACCTCTGTCCAGGCCCTGCAAATCTTATTAGAGAGCCAACAGGAGCGGGGTAGCAACGCCATTATTGTTGCCGCCCAAACCAATCATGCGGTAGATCAGCTTTTAATCCAGCTGATCAATATGGGCTTCAATACGGTCCGTTTAGGAGGTCGAACGCAAAACGAAGACATCAAACGATATAGTATGTACAACCTGCGTCGTCATGCTATGCTTCCCCGGGCGCAAACAGTGGACAAAGACTACAGAACACTTGAAATGGCGCGGAAAAGGACCATTGAACGGGTTGAGGGAATTATAGCAAGCGTTTTCTCCGATGAATTAATTGACCCCCAAGTTCTCCAAGCTGCAGGCATTATCACACGAGAGCAATCACAGTCTTTACTAGCCGAGGATGGATGGGCGTGTGCGTCATCTGAAGAGGAATCACCGTCTGGCCTGCTTTCCCAGTGGCTGGGAGACCAGCGGATTGAGGCGCCCGCTATAGACGCGAGGGACCCAGATTTTGACATCCAGGAAAGTGACGATTCGGCGGACTTTGACGCTGAAGATTATGATATGGAGCTGGATGACTGTATTGCCGACGACGACGAGAGCAGCGGCAGAGTTAATGGTAGATGGGTGCCCATCAAACACCAATGGACTAGCGCGAATCCTCGACACTACACTGAAACCGATCTAGTTATCCGCAAAGAGCTGAAGCGAAATAATCTATGGGATATCAACCAACAGTACCGTGGTGCAATATATCAGTACTGGCAGCGAGAGTTAGTACGTCTACGATGCGCCGAGTTTCGTGCCGAGCTAGCAGAAAACACTCGAATATGCAAAAACCTAAAGGTCAATAGATGGCATAGGGATTTGAGGTGTATGAGAACTGCCCAGATCGAGATTGTTGGATGTACCACAACCGGTTTATGCAAATACCGTGGGTTACTCGCTGCACTCCAGCCACGAACAATGCTCATCGAAGAGGCCGCCGAGACTAAGGAAGCCAGTATTCTATCAGCCTTATACCCATCAATTCAACAGCTGATCCTTGTCGGTGACCACCAACAGCTCGCCCCATCTTGCGATACCCCCTTCCTGGATGAGGCCCCTTACTACATCCGTGTTTCGATGTTTGAGCGGCTTGTAAAACTGAGAATGCCGTACACAATGCTCAACATGCAGCGCCGCATGAGTCCTCTATTACGAGAGCTTCTTAATCCATTTTACCCAGATTTGCAAGACCACCCAGTGGTAAGCCAGCCAGATGCTCGTCCGCCCGTACCAGGCATGGCACAACAGTCATACTTTTTCCATCACACGTGGAGTGAGGGTACGGATGAGAATTTAAGCAAATTCAACAGTATAGAGGCCGAAATGATTGTAGGCTTCATTGACTACCTCCTCATGAACGGTGTCAAGGGGACCGAAGTTACTGTGTTGACCTTTTACCGAGGACAGCGCAAAAAGCTCCTTAGTGAGTTCAGGAAGTTGAAGCACAGAGAACCTTTCAAAAATGTCCAGACGGTCGATTCGTATCAAGGCGAGGAGAACGACATCGTGATCTTATCCTTAGTTCGTAGTAATGGCCGTGAGGGGCCACATAAAGCTGGCTTCCTCCGGGATAGCAATCGAGGTGTTGTTGCCATTAGCCGCGCTCGCCGTGGCTTTTACATCTTCGGCAATATGATCAACCTATATCAAGCATGCATGGAGTCGCGAATGATGTGGGGCCAAGTTCAAGAGATTTTCCGGCGGCAGAACCGGTTCAGTTATGATGAGGGATTGCCCATTATTTGTCAACAACATAACAGGACTACCCGGATTAGCCACCCAGATGAGTGGATTGACCATCACGGGGGCTGTACGGAACCCTGCGAGGAGAAATTTCAATGTGGCCATGATTGTGAGCGCCGTTGTCATTGGTATGTCTATTTGCAGTTGTTCTGTTGAGTACTGCTTGCATCGCTAGTAATTACTTCCTGACGAAATGCTAATGACCGCTTCAAGGGTCCCCCATAGCCGGTTGGTTTGTATGAAACCTTGCGAGAGGGCGCTGGCCTGTGGCCATCCTTGCCAAAAATATTGTGGCGAGGATTGCCGTTGTGACTGTCCCGCCTTCACAGGTGCATACCCTAACGACGAGGCATGGGATGATGATACAATCCTATCCGAGTCCCACCAGGGCTTAACTGTCTCAAGAGGGTCTGCTGCACCATTCATCGGGAGTGATGGGCGTATTGGACAACTCCGCGGCAGTCAATCACGTAGCCGTCGGGGCGGCTTTGCACGTGGCGGCGGAACGGCACAGAACTCTCGACAATTTGGGGCTGGGAGTCAGCATTGGGCAAATTTTGACGCTCGACAACACGACGCACAACGACGACAAGAGTATCACCAATCTTCAAAGCCTATATCCTCTGAACCCCTTTACACTTCACCGCATGGTGATCGGGACAACGCCAACACGATCAACCCTATCATAGAAACATTCCGTCAAGTCACGCTGAATCATCACGGTAAGCGCAATGTCAGGGAAGGTGTTGTTTCTGAGAAGAGCGGAACTCCGTCGCCTGAAAAAGCCCGGAACGGGTCGCTTGAACACGACAATGACCTGAAGCGATCTCGACTTTTAGAGAACATTCCGAACTTGAGTAATATGTCGCACGTCGATGAATATATATATCCGAATCCGACGCAAGCAAAAAAGGTGCCAGCTGGGGATGAAGTCGATGTGAGCGTTCCCAGAAGCCTAGGTGCACCCAACATATACCCCCCTTTAGCTTTTACTCAGCAGCCCAGCGCTACCTTGGCAAACCAGCCGGTTCTACATCACATCCTTGACAATAACACAAATCGAGCTCATGTGGAAGAGAACAGGCCAGAGTGGGAGGATTCTGCTAGCACTGTGTGGGAGACGTATGATGGGAGCTCGGACCCTCGTCATACGGCTGTAGAAAACGGGGGTGACCTTATTGACCTCTAGAGACCGAGTGAGGAAGATTTATGCTATACTGTGCTGTTCAAATTGGCTTCATAGTTTTGCGACAGAGCTCTTTTTCTTGGGGTGTTGTCGTTTAGACAGTTCCTAGGGCCAATTCATGATGAGGTTGGTTAAAAAACCTCGTTTTTTAACAACGATAATAAAAGTAAAAGTACCATGATTATAAGTGTATTTTGTAGCTTGTACTAGGTGTCATGTGAGAATAGTTATCTCTAACTTTATGTCATGAACTGAAGTACTTAACCTAGGTGCTTACAGCACACATCCAGAGAGTATACACACACCAAGCGCATAAACCCCATACTACACCCACTTATGCTCTGGACCGGTGTAGTTGCTTGGTAAATCTTGGTTAATTACCTAATCAGCCTACTAGTCATAGTATGGCTTATGTAAGTAACCCTGGCAACAAGTCTAGACAAGTGGGCCGGCCTACTTGGGCCACCCCCTGTCAACAACCTGCCAAACATAATAGTGCAACATCTTGCATCACATCACATCGCATGAGTATCTATAGAACAAATCGCTGCAATACTTCCTCTTAATTGTCATTCGGCACGCTATTTTATTCAAGGCCTATGCGCTTTTAAACTTTTCACTTTCCTTCTTGGCTAAATTTTATTTTGCTCTCATCACCTAGTTCGAAGATAAACTTTGATTAGCAAACTACTCAAGTATTTATCCCAGCGTGTTGACCGATCCTAATATTCTTGCATCGCAATCTTTATTTCTCGTCCCTATAAAACAGCCTTACACAGCAACATACTATCAAGCTCCCCTTCCGTGTACGGTCGCCTAGATACTGGCTCTTGGTCTACACTTGGTACACTACAATTAAGGCCGTCGAAACTCAGCCGTAAGAATGGACGACTTCAACCAAGACTCGAATGCTAGTTCCGACAACGAGCACGATCACGATGACGACCTCACCATGCATGATGTGGACGCCGACGAAGACAATGAGAATCAAGACGCCGACGAAGATGACGAGAACGAACCCGACAATGATCACGATAATGACGAGAATAATGATAATGAGGATGAAGACGAGGATGATCAGGATCACCACGAGTCCGAGGAGCTGCAACAGCGGCATAAATCACCCCTCCCTGCGTCTCGCAAGTCAGCGACGCCTGGAGACCATGCCACGCCGACATGGCAACCAACCGTCCGCCCCGAGGTGCTGACGGCCAAGACCTATGATATCGTGCCTACTATGGCCGCTCCTATGGCTACGAGTATCAATGCTATTGCCATTACGCCGGATCTGCGCTACTGGATGACTGGCGGAAGTGATGGTTATATTAGGAAGTATGACGGACCAGCCACCATCAATGGTAAGACGCTCTTAACCGTGGCCCAGCGGCATCCCTTCGTCGACTCGGTCACCAAGGCTGGCGTGCTCATGTCCTACTGGGAAAACGCCGAACCACAATCCTCAACGGCGCGTCAGGAAGATGTTGTCCTCAGCCCCGTTTATAGCTTGGCTGTTCACTCCCAGGCGCTCTGGCTTCTCTCAGGCCTCGAGAGTGGAGGCATTAACTTACAAAGCGTCCGTCACGATGAGGGGAAGCGCATCACATGCTTACAGAAGCATACCAACGCTGTCAGTGCGCTCACATTGGCGGCCGACGAGAAAAGCGTTCTGAGTGGTAGCTGGGACAAGAATATCTTTGATTGGGACCTCAACACCGGCGCCGTGGCTAGGCAATTCGACGGAAGCGGGGGTCAAATATCAGCCATTGAGCTTAGACCTACGAGTGGCGCACCCATACCACCCGAAGCAAGCGAAGAGATGCTTCCTAGTGACACTTTCTCGAGTAACAATGGGCTGCCAACGACAGGCAATGACCTTGATTTCAAGCTCGAAAGTGAACTTAGCGCCGGCGTAAAGAGGGAGACGAACGGCTCGGGGGTCAACGGGTATTCTGCACCGGCGGGTGACGCGCCGCAGAACGCAGCAGATCGGCCGGATAGCCCTGCGCACGATAGTCTTTTCGGAGGCAGTCCAGGTGGTGGCTCTGACCTTTTCGGCGACAATGATGGAATGGGAGCCTTCGGAGGTGACGATGACAACGAATTCTCTCGAGCTATGATGCAAGATTCAGCACAGGATAACATGCCTATGAATGACTACAACATGCCTGACGCTAATTTCAACCCTGAAAATGGCCCAGCATCCTCCATCTTGCCCCCGCCTGGATCTCAACAAAACGGCACTGATACCTCCGGCAACCCTACAGACTCCAACACAACGGGTCTTGATACAACAAACGGTACCATGTCCGCCTCCATGGCTTCGACACAAGACCTCTCAGGAACCACAGCGGTCAATTCCTTCTCTATGGACCCTCCGCTTCCGACTCTGACAGACTCGTTCACCGGGCATGAGGGCGAACCACCACAGTCACCTTCGACTGTATTCGCCGCCCCGCCCACCACCCAGCACGACACAACCCAGACATCCGACAGCACATTTCTCTCCGCATCAATCGACGGCACAATCCGCATCTGGGACCGACGAATGCCGAACCCCGTAGCGCGAATCGGCAACCGACCTGGCATTCCGCCCTGGTGCATGGGTGTATGCTGGAGCCCGGATGGGAACTGGATCTATGCAGGCCGAAGGAACGGGACGGTGGAGGAATTCAGTGTAGCGAAAGCCCGCGGCGGCCGTCCGGGGTGGCAGCCCGAGCGCGTGCTCAAGTTCCCAGGCGGCAGCGGGCCGGTGAGTTGCGTGCGACCGATGCCGAACGGGCGACACCTGGTCTGCGCCTCGCACGACATCATGCGTCTCTACGACCTCAAATCCGACAACTCCTCCAAGCACGCGCCGCCGCCCTTCCTCATCATCCCGGGCCCGCCCAGAGCAGGCGTCATATCGAGCCTCTTCATCGATGCCTCCAGCCGCTTCATGATTTCCGCCGCCGGCAACCGGGGCTGGGAGGGCTCGTCTACCGAAGTGCTGATTGGGTACGAGATCAACGTTCCGTGATCGGAACGCGGTGAGATAAACAAACGAAAGAAAAAAAAAAAAAAAAGGCAACTAGCTATTCGCATCTTGGCTCTATGGTTGAATTGGGCGTTTCTCGGGTACTGGATAAGGGAGTGAATGAATGGCATTTACATCGTCCCTCTGGGCCACCCGACTGGATGGGGAATATCTGGCCGGCGCATTCGGGGTTAGGATGGAACATGTCCTTTTTCTTAACACGGTTGATACCCCCTGTTTTGGTTGATTTGGATTCGGCGTTGAAGGGGAACAAAAGTTACATGCCAAAACTTCGCAATATCCAAATAGCATCTTATAACACAGTCAAATACAGAAGTGGGCATTAGGTACTGGGTGCATTAAAAATTACTTGATTTGCACGTGGATAGGATTATTATACAGGATGCCGGTTCCTTGGCACAGCGCAAACGTATATATGGTGGCTAAATTCAAACTAGCAGCTAACTATCTGCTTATCCTGCATTGCTCCGCAGCAACCTGTGGACTGCGTTATCCGGCTTGGTAGATGGTCAAGGCATTGATGAAGGGGTTGAGCTGAGTCAGGTTGAAGGGCGTCACCGGCAACTCACGGTCCGTGACAAGTAGGAAGATGGTGCCGTTGATGGAGGGGTCGCCCTCGTAGGTCGATGTGTTGGGTTGGATCGTGTACGCCGAGTTTCCGCTAATGTTCAGCAGCGGCGAGTACGTAACGTTGAGTTGTGAGACCCAGGCCGCGAATTTGGGCTCGCCGGCCGTCGTTGACGTTACGTAACTGTTGTTCGGCCCCACTGCTTGACCTGGATCCTCCCATTCTAGGAAGACCTGGCGTCCGGGATACGAGAGCGGGTTTGTCCTGTTGTGCGTGATGGCCGGGCTGCAGTTCTCGCCTACCTCCGTCGCGTTGACACAGGAGTCAGAGTCCATAAGGCCCTCTGTGCTCAGCGTGTTAGCGTAGTCGCCGCGCGTCTCATTCCACACATTCGAGCCGTTGATCCGGGCTGGATTCGGCTGGTTGAGGATACGCAGGGCCGGGTAGTTCCGCCAGATCAGACGCGTCTGGTTCTGTGGACACGATGAAATGTACGGTGCCAGGAGCGTCCAGGCCCACGACTGCGGCACGCCGATCTCGAACCACACAGGCATGGGGAACAGCCCCTCGAACTGCCGGAATATCATCTGCTGCCGCGCTTCCGTCGAGATGGACTGCAGAAGCAGCTGCCCGACTTCGCGGGCGTCAAGGTGGTTGAGGAACCCGTATACGCCGGACTCGCCCCAGCGCGTCAACTTCTGCGAGAAGTCGATGTACTCGCGCAGATCCATGGACGGGTAATTGTAGGTGCACTGGACAGGAGCCTGCGGGCCGAGCATATTGGAGAGGAGGGTAGCGTGTCCAGCCTCTTGATCCGCCATAAACTCTAGCAGATGTCTGTCCTCGGCCGTCAAACCGATGCTCTCAAAATCCTCAACCGAGTACGTAGCTAGGCCGTAGTGGAAGAGGTCTAGCTCGATCCACTCCTGGTAGAGCCCCAAGGCGATGGACTCGTAGTCGAAGTCGCTCTGCACACGATACACCGGTTCGGAGCCATTGGTGCCTAGTCCGCCTCCCGGAGTGTACGGTGCCGGCTGAGGTTGGTGGAGTTGGCCATCAGCAGGATACTGCAGCTTATACGACTCGGGGGGCTGTGCTGGGATAGAGGCTGCTAGGATTGTCGTCGATAGGGCGCCTGTTGTTGTCGGCGGAGGCCCTGTGTATGGCCCATGTGAAGTTACATTCGTGACGGGGACAATACTGGCTGTTACCGACGGGGCTGATGTCACTGTTGTCGTTGGATCCGAGACGACAGGCACAGCGTGACAGTGGAGGGAAAATGCTAGGGTTAGGAGGCTCTGGTATGTTAATACGTTGAAAGCTGCCATAGTGGGCATGCCGATATACGGTAGTATGTTAGGTTTTAATTCAAAATCTGCAGAGTCGAAACGAGGCAAAACATGTTATATACATGATAACGTCCCTGTCGTCATCATATCTACGTACCTGGCACAAACGTCACACAAGAACTTTCTGCAGAGTTGGTTACGTACCATTGCTACAGTTGTCGTCATAGACACCTCCAGACGGCTCTAGAGTCGAGGTCGGCGGGACTGCTCGAATGATTAGGGCTCCAGCCATATGACAATAGAAAGGAACGTGCCGTGCCATCCAGACATTTGGTGAGGATTGGATTCCGTGATGGTTACGTCGATGTGGATCGCTCAAAGCGTATGATGGCGAGACCACGCCATCCCACCATAACTAGTGCCTCAACAAGTTCCATACAAACCTCGCTTCTTCCTAAATGAGAAGTGGTGGGATATTTTACTCGACGACAAGTCAGAGACAAGTCTACTAATGAGCTCTACTAGGTAGGCTAGCGAGGATGCTACACTAGGCGATAGCAGCATCTTGATGTGTTCCGCACGCTACATCTCAATCATCTGGGGTGGGTTTCAGCATTTGGTAGTGGCCACGGGCACTATACTAATTTAGTTGCGCTATGCCCTGTTAGCCGCGTGCTTTAGCGAGTTGCGATGGGTAGCGAAGGATCTTTGGGATTATTTATATCAAGATCCAAGGCTGTCGACCAGTAGATCTAAATGACTTGCCACTTTAAAGTACTTGCGGACAATACGGGCGGGATTGGAATCTAGGTGGCAGCGTGGAGGTTCATGACTCATGATCCGCTCAATTTGTCTTGGTAGTAACTCATCGAAAGAGATGCGAGTGCTATACATAGTAGAGTAAGATAGGTATAGTATCGTCCTTCATTAGCGCATTATGACGGCTACTTTTTTTTATGCTGTTATATACTGAAAGCGATGGGTTGGTATTGATGTTGTAGGTGGTACGGAGAGTAATTGACAGGCATCCACTGTGAGGGGTAGAGATGGTCACTCCTGTCCCGGTGTCTTCCCTACAATACCCTTTTACGAATTATCACCTACCCATGCATAGATCGGGATCAATAGGGCGAGCACTCAATCTTTCAAAATCCACTAGTACTCAAAACTAGAAGTATATATTAAAAAAAAGGCAATGATTTGGTTGTAGGTTAGTCCCTGTTGAACAATTGTGTGGATATTGATGTTGGAAGAGAGATGGAGATAATTGACATGCAGGCGCCGTGAGGGATAATATACCTACACTATCCTTCGAACCGTCTCACACCTCCATATATCACCACCGTACCCAATCCGGCAACAGATGGTGTATAGTTTGCCTACCGCCTGATAGAGCTACCTAAAACGGATTTATACCAAGACATACAGTGTCTTAGTAGGTGCCTACATAAATAAGGGATGATCTTCCAATCCCTCAATTTATCCCCTCTCTAGTTCGTCGTCTATTATAGGAAGGTCCAGATTTGGAGAAGCTGCAATATGATCGTGCACCGCATATCAGGGGTGGGATATTCAAACATGAAGAACTGCTATTTGAACATGAAGCTAAACCATAATCAGCAATGCGCCCACATTTGTCCAAAACTAACCTATTTTGTATGGGAAATGGGGCATTCCAAGACACATCCTAGCGAGCACTTAATATGACAGTCTGTGATGAAATGAGCTGTGGCTTGACACCCAATATATCTGTAGATACATTAAATTAGCAGAGATCTCCACCAAAACGGAAGTATCACCAGGTTCAGCCAAGATCACCGTTTTGCGACAAGATAATGACACAAGTACCAGGCTCAAAAAAACACCAAGTTGGCGGATTTCTCGAGTTCTCAAGTGAAGGAAGAGTGGAAACACTACTAAATTTATTAGCAAACGCGCTGTATGATGACAATTGCTTGGAATGACCCTGCATGCTCCTCAAGAAAAGTGACATGCCCGTATATCTTGACGCTAAACACACCCAGAACACACCTAATTTCACCTATGTGACGGTCTCTAATAACGCTTCCCAGGTGTCGGTTGGGGGTTCCAGAGGCATCGCGAACTTTGCAGCTTTGCAGAAAATCGAGTTTTCGAGTAAAACGAACGAAAAAAGTGTGCTGAAATAGCTGAAGACGTGAGGAATCTCGAGATGTGATTATTTTAATAGATATCGTGATGCGCGATGGTGTTGTTGATGATTGAAGGTGTTGGTTAAAAAAAGGGTAGTTGTGGAGATGAATGCAGGTGGAAAAGAGGTGTGTGTGGGGGAGTATATAAGGGTGTAATTGGCTATTGGAAAAGTGGGTCTTGAGACACCAGTGCAGTCTATGTGGCGCGACCGTATGTGTTGTGGGAAGCATGGGTGGTGCTGGAGGCTGTTCTGGAGCTTTTACAAATTAGGTTAGTTTTGGTGGGTTTTCCAAATGATGTGGAGCAATTCAGCACATAATTGGAGCAGTTGCCATTCTTGGTTTAGCTTCATGTTCAAATAGCAGTTCTTCATGTTTGAATATCCCACCCCCGCATATCAGTACATACAGTGGAGAGCACGACCAGGGCCTCTACCGACCCGCTCGACTTTCGGTGTGAAGGTAGTATCATGTGTACTTAGCGCATTAATTGTTGCACGGCCTTCGTGATAGCACATCTCCATGTGCTCCTGAGGTCATCGTACACCTAGAGCTAGTAGTATTGGTAGATACAGCTGGCGTGGCATAATTGTCACGATGAGAGCATTGTCCTCAAAACCCTGGGGTTCCCCACAGCTTGCCCTCCGTTTTCTTTTAACCTTCCCCCTCACGGCGCTCTGTGCCGATGACAGCGTCCTTCGCTTCATAAACCCCCTAATCGGCAGCACGAACGGAGGGAATGTCTTTGCGGGCGCGACAAGACCATACGGGCTAGCTAAGGCGGTTGCCGACGTCGATGGCCAGAATACCGGGGGCTTTTCGACCGACGGGTCTAATGTCGTAGGTTTCTCCGCCGTCCACGACTCTGGGACCGGAGGCAACCCGAGTCTGGGGAATTTCCCTCTTTTTCCTCAGCTCTGCCCCGACGATGTGGTTAATAACTGCGATTTCCGCATCGGTGATCGCGCGACTCCGTACGTTGCCAACTCAGTCGCTGCATCGCCCGGCTCTTTCGCCGTCGAGTTAAAGTCTGGGATCAAGGCGTCCATGACCTCGAGCGAGCATGCAGCGCTTTTCAGATTCGAATTTCCGTCTGGGGATAGCGAGCAGCATCCCCTGATACTCCTCGATTTGACGGACCTATGGAAGTCCCGGCAAAACGCGACCGTCAGCGTGGATCCCGAGACCGCTCGGATGAAGGGTGACGGCACGTTCCTCCCGAGTTTCGGCGCCGGGTCGTATGTCATGCATTACTGCGTTGATTTCTTTGGCGGGGACGTCTTTGACAACGGCGTCTGGGTCAACAATCGCGGCGGGACGGAGCCGAAGGAATTCTTCGTCACCCGGGGCTTCAACCTCTTCTATCTCGAAGCGGGAGGTTGGGCGCGCTTTTCTGGGCTCGCGAATAACACCTTGACGGCCAGGGTTGGTATTAGCTTCATCAGTGCTGACCAGGCATGTCAAAGTGCTGAGACGGAGATTCCTAGTCCCTTGGATGACTTTGATAGGCTCGTCCAAGAAGCCGAGAGTGCGTGGGAAGAGAAATTGAGTCCCATATCTGTCAATGCTGGTGGAGCGAGCGATGCACTTCTGACAAGCTGTAGGTGAAACGCCACCTCTTATTCACTATCTTACGTTGTTTCATATCTAAAATTAAAATCACGACTAACAGAAACGCTGCAGTTTGGAGTGGCATATACCGCACTATGATCTCACCCCAGAATTACACGGGTGAGAATCCGAAATGGGATAGTGGCATTCCCTATTTCGATTCTTTCTACTGTATCTGGGATTCTTTCCGCGTCCAGCATCCTCTCCTTACCATCTTAGACCCCGCGGCGCAAGTACAGATGGTCAACTCGCTGCTAGACATGTACAAGCACGAGGGTTGGCTACCTGACTGCCATATGTCGCTATGTAATGGGTGGACACAAGGTGGCTCAAACGCGGATGTGGTGCTCGTGGACGCTTACGTCAAGAACCTAACCGGCATCGACTGGGAGCTCGCTTTGGAAGCCATTATCCAAGACGCCGAAGTCGAGCCACTTGAATGGGCGTTCCACGGGCGAGGTGGCCTACAGAGTTGGGCGAATCTAAACTACATCCCGTATCTAGACTTCGACCCGGTAGGATTCGGTACGAATTCTCGAAGTATATCAAGAACGTTAGAGTATGCATACAACGACTACTGCTTGGCTAGCCTAGCGCAGGGTCTAGGCCACACCGACCTCTACGACAAATACGTTAGGAGGAGCACCAATTGGCAAAATATATGGAAGTCAGAGCAGACTTCTGCTATTCGTGGCAGGGATACCGGCTTCACAGGTTTTTTCCAACCGAAGTATCAAAATGGTACATTCGGATTCCAAGATCCTATCGATTGCTCCGCACTCGCGAGTTTCTGCTCGCTGACGTCAAACCCGAGCGAAACCTTTGAGGCGAGCGTGTGGCAGTACCAGTTGTAAGTAATCTATCCTTTCTCACGAGATAAAATAAAAGGAGGTCGACTAATGATAATATTGTCTAGCCTAGTACCTCATTCCATGTCGACATTAATCGAGTTCATGGGTGGCGAGGCACGATTCATAGAAAGGCTGGATTTCTTCCACACATCCGGGCTCGCAGACATTTCCAACGAGCCAGTTTTCTCAACGGTGTACCTATATCACTACGCCGGCCGGCCGGGTCTTTCCGCCAAGCGGGTGCACACCTACATCCCATCGGCGTTCAACGCGACCAACGGCGGGCTACCTGGTAACGATGACTCGGGCTCCATGGGTGCGTTCGTGGCTTTCGGGATGCTGGGGCTGTTCCCGATCTCGGGCCAGGATGTATATCTGATCTCGGCACCATTCTTTGAGGGCATCAATATCACTAACCCAATCACGGGGAAGACGGCACAGATCAAGACAGTGGGCTTTGATGCTGGGTATAAGAATGTGTTTATTCAGAGTGTGACTGTCAATGGAAAGGCGTGGACGAAGTCGTGGATCGGACATGCTCTCTTCACTGAGGGCTGGACTATAGAAGTGGTGCTCGGAAGCCAGGAGTCTAGCTGGGGTACCAAGCTGGAGGATCGTCCGCCTAGTTGGGTTAAGGGCGCGAAGAGATCTAGAGATACCATGGTCTGCCTTGAAGTCTTTTGATACCTCTTTTTTTGAATAATTATCAAATCACTGCTAGTGTGTAAATAAGTAGACACGGGTATTGCCAAGACAGTTTCCATCCTACTGGTAGACCCCCATAGCACTTGCCTATAGACCCCGCTCCCCTAAAAGCCCACTACCCCAGACGCACCCAAGCAATTTAGATGCCTTGATTGGCTATAATTATGGTGTCTGCTCCAAGTCTATGTACCTACTGTAGTACTGTAGTACTATCTTAAGTACCTAACCTATGTAAGTACCTAACCTAAGTACCTTAAGTAATTCCCTGTATGCAAGGGAGTGTGATGTCGCCTCAGCTTCTCACCATCACAGAGCATTGCAATAAGACAGTACTTTTCTTTGTCCGCGCTCTAACAACAAGATTTACCACACACCAAACCGTTACCCAGTAGTTTCAGATTGGAGTATTATTTCGTGAGGTCCCGTCGTAATCCTGCCTTGCGCCCAAGAACAGTTTCTCAATCGTTCATGATAGATGGTCAAGGAAACAAACAGCGTGGAGAAGGGGCGGATCCACCATGAGCAGTTCTACCTCGAGGAAGCGCAAGCTCCCATCTACATGGAATGGTGATGAGCCCGACAAGACCACTACGGCCAAGAAACCCCGAAAGGCATCGAAGAATAAGAAGACACAGATTGAAAAGAAGACGGTGGATGGTGAGAAACGTTTACGACGGTCAGCTTTTCCCACTCTGAGCTTCTTCGACCTAGTCTTGTCATATTCGATGCGCTTGAAAGCTGACACAGCTGCTGCGACTTAGCTTTCGTGCAAAGGCTCCAACCAGCTTCGACGTTGTTTACCAACGAGCAACTGAGCAACGGTCCGTGTTTTGTTCTCACTAACTCTTGAGTTACTGTCCCCCCTCACTGACCTTTTACCGCCGTTAGGTTCTATGTGCTTAACAGATCACGATGCGGCACCTCCGACTGTCCAGAGGAAGAGATTGAGATCACAGGCTCAACCGGTAACATCTACAAAGTACACATTGCTCAACTGCCGTCTTGCGATTGCCCTCACGGCCGCAAGGGAAACCAGTGCAAACACGTCATCTTCGTCAGTCCCCACATCATTCCTTTTAGTGTCCACGTTATCTCATGTTGTATTTGTAGGTCATGTCCCGCGTTCTTCGCGCACGCGCCGATCTTGTCTATCAGCTTGCCCTCTTGTCTGCCGAACTGCGTGAAATCTTTGAGGGCGCCCCGCCAATTGAGATCGACGGTAACAACCACAGGAAGGACCAAGACCCAAACCGCAAGCAGATAGAGGGAGACTGCCCTATTTGTTTTACTCCATTTGAGGATACCGAAGATACCGTATATTGCCGTGCCACATGCGGCCAGAACATGCACAAGGAATGTTTTGAGATGTGGGCAGCCACAAAGCGTCAGAGTGCTCGTGGTGCCGTTACCTGTCCTATGTGCCGAAGTGAATGGCAAGGAGATGAGGACACGGTCAAGAAGATTAAGAATACGGGAATTGCAGGTGCCGACGGCTACGTCAACGTCGCCGACCAGCTCGGCCTCAGTGGCGTAAGAGGTATGCCAAACATTGAACTCTCCATCCGATTCTATTTTTCTCACATAGGTCCAATAGATGAAAGTACTTATTACTCGGGGCCTCGCCGCCGTTCGAGTTATCAGGATCCCCTTCCCGCTTTCAGATACAGATCACGGAGATAAACCTCGAAATCACCCAGCATCTCAAAAAGATTTTGACCTACGGCATAACCCCTAATTTCTTGGTCGCGCGGTTGAGATTGGTGTTTCGCCGCAACCCAAATTACAACGCCAGCCTCTCTATTATTCATAAATATTTTCACCAGCCCCTAAGTTTATACTGAAAGCTCCAGAGATATTGATGTTACTATATGGTTACTAAGCTTTGCGACATCCTCTTTTAGCTATATCTTCCTTGAAAGGTTAGGATACCATTGCGTGGCACTATCATTCACTTACCGATAGCACAGCGCTTGATCATGAGAGACTAGAAACGTATATCAATCCGATTTTTCTCTTTCGCGATAGAAGAAGAGGGATGATATAGGGATAACACACTCAAGCTACTAGTATCATCTTAGGCATCACAAACGGAGGTATTAAAACAACCTCTTCTATAATTACTAGAGGCGCGGGGCAGACATCAAGCAATATAGCTCACGACCAAGATCTAACTCACGAGGCCTCTCAGCTACTCGCACAAATAGGTGGATTTAGGAGGTCAGTTGCAATGGACTTTTCTTCACCAAATCAAATTACATGATTATAATTAAAAGGCACCTCAGACCCGTATCCGTACTGATCACGATCTAGCCCTTGTCCCACTGCATATTCAAAGCGCCCGGTCGTATCAACAACACAAAAAATCAAGTATATCCCTAGTAAATGGTATATAATTTTTGAATATGGCAAAATCCATCACCCAATGGTATTTTAGTGCTCTCCAACATATTTATATTTCAAGTAAAAGCCCCAACATACCCAAGGTCTGCTGTTGGCCAGTATCTCACCAAAACACTCTCTTGAACCAAAGAATAACAATGCTACATAGTCTATCACGGTTTGGGGTTCCCTTGCTTCGGTTTCTCGGTCTTCCTCTTCTTCTGGGGACGTAGCGCTGCGGCAGGGTTGGTATTAGGGTCTGAAGTGCTCGGCACTCTTGGGCGTTTGGGTCTGGAACCTCCAAACTGGCCGCCCGGAGCCGAGAACGCAGGGGCCTGCGGATGGCCAATGAGTTCGGCGCTAAGGTTTAACGAGGGCTTCACGCCCGGCGCTATTTGGAATTGATGAGGCACTAGCACGGGAGGTTTCCATGTAATTCTGGGTACCGGCGGCGGCTTCATGGAGGAAGAGTCGTCCCCTGTTAGATCTATGACATCTGGTGGAGAGGTATCATCCGGCGACATAGAATATGGGGAGGCATAGCCAGGCGCACCGCCCAAGCCGGCTGGGCGTTTATCCGGCTCGTTATTGCTGTTATCGACGGGCCTCATTATATCGTCGGCTTTCGCCAAAAGGGCGTCTTGCCGGCCGTCTTCTCTCAGATACTTGACGCACTCGATGGATACGCGGGCGTTCCAGTCCATCTGGCGGACGCCGTCCCACGCACACCGCCCGATCATCTCGGCGCGCACGAAATCCTCGTTGAACCAGCCGCTCAGGTCCCTCCAGAACCTTTCGCTGTAACCAGCGCCGGCCTCGTGCATCTCGAGAAGGCGGTCCATGAGCTGCTTGGTATGCCAGTAGGCCCGCGGGCCACACGAGGTGCCGTCCTTCTGGAGCGGCACCCATACCACCCTGGAGTGGTCTCTGGCAAAGGTGAACGCCCCGGCCTTCTCGAGCCAGGCCTTCATACGATCCCTTACCATCCTCATCCTCGCATTCTGGCGGAACGGGTCAAGAACAGCCATCTGCGCGACATGCGACCATTCCTCCTTTTTTGTCTTATCTTTATTATTCGCGGGGGCTGGCCGCTTCTCCTTGTGCAAGACGATAACGACCCAGTGGTTGCCTTCCGAGCTGACGGGGAGAAAGCTCCACTCTGTGGTCTTGATCAGGGCCAGCGCGCGCCTCGCAGGCATCTTGATGGCATTGTGCAAGGCTTCCCTGCCGGCACTGCCCCTGAGCCAGATGTTGGGGGTGACGCCGGGCTCCGTGAGCCCGATCTTGTCCTGCAGGGACTTGGGCAGCCCCCAGCAGTACGCCTTGTTCGACACCTCGATGGCGTGCCCGTTGAGCCATTTGTCCCGGCTGTAGTTGAGGCTCTGCAGGCCGCGGATATCGGGCCATGATGCCTTCGGCTCCTTGATCGTGTCGCCTGGTATGTCGATGTGCTGGATCGGGCACGATGCCGAGCAGATATTTTGCGCCGTCCGGTAGTGCAGTCCTTGACTCATTGGGAACTCGGCCTTCGCCTCCCGCTTCTTCTTGCTGAGTAGGGTATCTATTTAGCTTTAAGCCGGAGAGTCGAGTAAACGATAACGAACTCCTGATTTCCTAATTTCCTAGTTTTTCCCCTTGAAATCTCTAATCTTCAGATTTTCTTTTACACTCTCCCCTTTCACAAAAATCCTATCGAAATTCAACTGATCAAATAGTCTGTGTTGCGGTAGATTGACCTTTCCTTCATTCCTTCCTTCCTCTCTTTTCCTCTTATTTGCTTTTATATACGTGCAGCAATGCGATCAAGTAGGTATATCATATGGCGTTTTGTCCAGAAACAATCCAGCTGTTTGGAAACACGGGGCATATTCAACGCGCCGGCGCTTGGTAAGTACGCAGCGCCGGCGCAACAAAGACCTTTGAAGCCCTATGTACTCGGCGTCTGCAACGGGACACGCCCCCTTTCATAAAGGGAATTGCATTCGGGGCCGTTCTTTCAAGATTCATTGTGGGATGCTTGCGGGCTGTCCCTTTGTTTTCCCTCTCTATTGCATATTCGTGTCCTCTACGCTAGGTAGATATGTGCCTTGTGTACTGGCTAGGTTGATAGTTTTTGCATACCTCTAATGGATACATTTATAACCCGATGGTAACATTAATATTAGCGACGCTATTTACAAGCTTTATGTTACTTGGTATTGGCTTTTTTTCTTCTCTCTCCATTTAAGTGTGCACAATCTCTACCCTTATATACATACTACTTAGTATTTGGGGAGTTTATTCATGAACCTATATGTCAATCGACCATGTTAATGGGATTGTTGTTGGCATTCTGGCCATGGGCATACAAATATTATAATCATATTTCCGAAGTCAGACCCGAAGCTAAATAATGCAGTTCGACAATACTCTATTCTCTCTACTTTATACTTTTTATACTTAATAACAACCCGACAATGAGTACCTAGTGGAATGAGATAAATGACATAACGAATCTTATTAGGGATACGTGGCTGCTCTGGAAAACACCGTGGGAGAAGCTGTCTAATTTAATCACGTACATGGATGCTCTGATATTCTAGAGTATAGGGGTATGGTATTTTAGTTTATCCCGGCTACCCTACTCCGGCCGGGGTAAAGGGGGAACCTTAAAGGTGGCGAGAACTGGGAGAAGCTATGAAAGTCTACGCAGCTTCTGCTACATGCTCTAACATTTTAGAACGTAGAGCTTAGAGTAGATTGATGCGTTTTGGTGCGCGCGATGAGGGGCCGTGAAGTCCTATTCAGCACCAGTATGCATCCATCACAGCACTAAGGGCGTCGATCGATTGAGTTCGCCGTATACAATAGAGACGGCATAACATGAACTCGAAGTTCGGTATACGCCGCGCGATTTTGGCGATATTATCGTATTGGATGTTTGAATATCGCGGCTCGTTGATCTAGTCACTAAGGAGGGCTTAGGTGATTGATCAAGACATAATCTTGCTCTGATCCCCGCCTTTAGGGTAAAGTCTAGGTCCTGATTGCTTATCGCTGATAAAGTTGGCTTATTCGCCCTCTGGGATATAACATGGTAGCCGTTGTTATTTCCGGAAATACCTTGGCATGTTAAAAGGCTACTGTAGCGATAGAGTCGAGGTTAAAAAAACCCATGATTAATCCCCGGACTAGACCTGAGACGCCCTTACTCACCGTCTAACTTGGCTCAAGGTGGAGGTTAGTTGATAGATGCCGCTGCTCACGGCTGAGGTAGGATGAAGACGTAGTGGGAAATCAATAATCCCCGTCAACTTTCGTCTTTCCGTCGCCAGTGAATTACAGTGCTAGAAAATGTAGTATCGGCCTGATTTTCCGGAAACTTAGCCTTGACACATAATCGATCTAGCTCCTTCATCCGAGCCCAATCTAGGTTCTCAGCACCGTGAGCACTAAATCAAGTTAGCTTAAGAGCAGTATTTGCGTACATCTCATCATCAGGAGATGGCTAAGCAAATACGGCGGACTTACTCTTCCCAGATTTCATAAGAGGTTCCAACGAACATCGCAGGAATGTGTGTGGCGATGACTTGAGAGTAGATATCTCTATACAAGTGAACACCGAATGCCAGGGTTTCGGGGTCAACGAGTTGAAAGCCGATAGGAGATTCTACGACTTCATGGCCTAGACTCTCAATGAAGGCCTTATCAATGGAGTTCAATATGGGTTCCTGAAAGACACATCGAATCCGATAGCTTGCTTTGCTTTGAAAGTGCTCGACGATGGCGAGGAAGGCGGCTAATTGGACGTGAGCCTTGCGCTTCTGTTCCCACGCACCATCAGGGGGATCGAAAGTGCCCAGACCGAAGCAGACGGCCTTGGTCGCGACACTGCTAGTGTCATTCGTGCGGCTTGACAACAGCTCTTGAAGTTGTCCATGGGAAGGCGAAGACTTCCACTGGCTAGAAAAACGATCGTAATCCTGCTTTACTTGATCGAGTGAGAGGCTTGGAGGACCGACGACCACCTTGCATGATACGG
The DNA here is from genome assembly GCA_022495195.1 of Xylaria digitata. Taxonomy (NCBI): domain Eukaryota; kingdom Fungi; phylum Ascomycota; class Sordariomycetes; order Xylariales; family Xylariaceae; genus Xylaria; species Xylaria digitata. Next base: position 779,259 of record MU376941.1, on the reverse strand, counting down.
AGCCAATCGGGGTGGGTTTCTTCCGTGAACGGCGTCCCTTGCGGCTGTGCACTTTCACCCATGCCTCCTGTGGTTCGGAAGAATCTTCTTCTGCGGTGAGTGACATGGTACTTAAGGCCAATCGGATATAAGTGCCGTCAATGGTGATAAGAGTGAATGAGTTGGTTTCTCAAATCAGTAGATGTCAAAAAGGCTTGGCGGCAAAAGCGTAGCGCTAGACTTCGATGGGTTATGCAATTAAAGGCTGAGGTTCCACTTCATACAACGATTTTCTAATACTCTTGATAGATGCATCGTGGTACTCCAATTCCTCATACAGTCGAGAAAGGAACTCGTCTTCATCTTTGGAAGACATGTTGGAATGACGAATTGATTCTCTAGTAAGATCAACCTCTTTCAGCAACTACAAATGATATGCGATTTCATACCCACCAAGGTAGTTGGTTCTTGCGGGAAAGCGTCGAGTTGCTCCTGCAGATAGCGTGAATGCATGCACGGTATTTCATCTCGTACTGCAACCTGCACCAGTGAGATAGATGGCTTCATCAATCAATGCCAGACATCCAGGCCCGGACCCCACTGGTCACGAATAGGCGACCGAATACGCGGCCGGTTCGGGAGGCACCCGTGTGTTTGGCTTTCCTCTTGTTGTACAGACTATAGCGCTTGCATATACCGTTAATCACGATGAGGTTAGTGGCAAACTTATCCATCTTTCAAAGGGACCACATGAGGCTGTATCTTGCATTGAAGACATCAAAACGACCGCCGTGATTCGTCATCGTTATCGTCAGATTATGTATGCTTTGCTCTGTCATACCCAGAATCTGACCTAATGAACTACAATAGGGACGCGATGGTCAGACTCTCACTTTGACCGGACCAAAAATAGTCTTGGGGGTTGGCTATCTATCTACTACACTACACACTGCATTAACACTACCACACTACACGGGCAGAAGCACAGGTAAGGAGACAGTCTATTAGGTATCTGGAATAGCTCATCAATGCCCTGCAGCCCGCCAAGCCCTGTGCAGACCTCCCGCTCGACTTATTCGGAGAGTGGAGATGATGGGCAGACTGGGCTTCCCAAATCAGATAGCTCAGCGCTTAATCGTCGTTTTCTATGTGATCTGACTGGCCACGCCAACACCAAAGACCACCGACCCTTGAACGACACCCTGTAGCTTAGCACCCTCTAGACCTCTCGATGCCCGTCCGAGGTTACCATTGGCTACGACGCTCACGAATCACGCCCCGCTGGCCGTCGATGCTCAGCGGCTCGCTGTGCCTCGTCGTCGCTCTCCCATTGGCTATCTCACAAGCCGGACGCACGTCGTGCACACCGTCCAGCCATCCTCACTGGTCCATCGAGGCTGGAAATGCCGCCCAGATGGATAGACCCTGGACTCTCGGGGCGGGGTGGTATCTAGTGGTCATGCAAGCTGTGATGGAAAAGAGAGCATTGGGGTCGCCGGTTGGGCCGCGCTTCCATTCTTAATGGCGACGTCTGTCCTCTACCGCCCAGCCTCATTTCTTCATCGACTTTTTTTCATTCTAGTGACCTTTTGTTTGAAGACCAACCTACCTGTAGCTAAGAGAGGGCCGAATCAATTCTTTCGCCTCCATCATCATTACTGCTGAACTATCAAATTGGGGTAGCCTTTACTGGTGTCGCGTCGCTTTATCTCCAACTCCTTCTCAAGCGCGAATTGATTTTCACGCCGACAATTCCATTGAACTTGAGGGAAGCCAGTGTAATCAGTCATTGTCAAGAGGCTCTATATTGCGGGGCGCCATATCAAACATACAAAACCCACCACCGTTGTCCGTGGTTTGAGAGGATAGCCAGCCGAAGGGGGGACTGTTCACAAAACAGCCCTTGCTTCGCTGTAGGGAGGGATTTCACATCAAGTCTTGGGCACAGGAGCAGAGCAACCTCCTAAAAATATCAAAATGCTACCTTCACTATTTCTGGCCGCGACAGCCGCGACGTTAGCGTCAGCACACACCGTCATCACATATCCAGGATGGCGAGGGAACAATCTACACACGAATGAAGCATGGCCTTATGGCATGCAGTGGGAATATCCATGTAAGCAACTCTCATCAACATCCTGCGCTATCCACGATCATACAAGCAACTAACACGTGACACAGGCGGTGGTATTAACCTGACAACAAACCGGACATACTGGCCGACAACGGGTGGCGCGATAGCCTTCCAACCGGGCTGGTTCCAAGGCCATCAGACCGCATTTCTGTACGTCAACATCGGTGTCGGCACCGAAGGGCCAGACGGCGGCCCGATAAATATGTCCAATCCCCTACTCGCTCCGTTCCAGCTCCTAGGTCCTTCAAACGGTCCCTTCCCAGGCACCGTTTGCTTGCCGCAAGTGCCACTGCCAGCAGGTTGGGTCATGAACCCGGGGGACAACGCGACGCTCCAGATTGTTGAGATCGCAATGCATGGCGCCGCTCTATTTTCGGTATGTCGTTGACTTCCATTTCCTCTCCCTCTTTATTCTCTGTGCGACTATCTGTGCTTGCAGAAAGCATGGGGTTGAAATCCGCAGAGATTATCAAAAAAATCACCCTCGACGAACAACATAGCTAACCCATCCGCGTCTCTAGTGCGTCGATATCACATTCGCCGAACCCGGCGACGCGAGAATCCCAGAAGTGAACGAGACAAACTGTTTCAACAGCTCAGACATCGGCTTCGCGAATATCTACACCGTGACGACGACGCCCATCGGCGCCGCGGCAAACATGAACGTCAACAGCGCCTCTAGCTTCCGCGCGGCCGCCTGGATAGGGTATCTGCCCGTATTAGTAGGGGCGGCGTGGCTGCTGATGTAAAAGAAACGAACGACAAAAAGAAAAAAAAAGAAAAAAGAAGAGCCTCTCTCCCGCCCCCGCCCAACCCCTCGACTTGATATCATTGAGCGAGCGGGTCACCTAGCAAAAAAGCAGAAGCAAACAAATCAACAAACGAAACACCAAACATACCAAGCAAGACGGACCGAAAGGTTAGCAGGTCATTCGACCGGATAGAAAAGACCGGTCTAGCTTGGGGGAAAGGGGACGGGGGGAGGGGAGGGAAGGGGAATAAGGCAATTATTCAGCGGAAAGAAAAACAAACCTTTATACCCACATCCATCTACATTCTACCTGTACATTGTTTTTTTCCATCCTCATTTTTATTACATAATAGGTTATACCGCCTTTTTCATCCGGCGTCGAGGCGAGGCTGGAGTTTCGGAGGAAATGTGCTATGATACGAAATAACCTGTTCTACTTAGCAGCCTTGAATTGAAACCAAAGTTAATAATCACCATCACCCTTTCCCGTGACGATGTATGAATGAATAGATAGGAAATATGCGGTGATGACACGATCACGGCACGGCACTGTGTGGTATCTCTACTTGTTTTCTAGAAGTTATTCTAAACATAGGAGACGGATCATCCTCGTCCTGGGGATGCGGGATGTGTAGCTTAGCCACGGCCACGAATGCGAAGCCGTGAAATTGATATGATTCTTCTGTGCTATATTCCCCATATTATAGACCCCCGGTGCGTATAGCGCTCCAAACGAGGAAACCTCGGCTGGGGCACATTTGTTTGAAGACGCGCCGACTTGGTGATAGGGGTCGCAATCACAGCGCTCGCCGCCACCCATCGCGTATCATTCACACGTTACTGCCAATTCGAGATTAGGTTGTCATACTGTATTTTCTTTCTATCGAGATACAGCTAATCTAAACCACAGAGGTGCCGGTGATAGGCCGAGCGCGCCAAGTCCCATTACACCTCGAACAGTCTACCGTCGGATGTCTCCCGGCCGCAAGACTTTAGATGCACTAGGAGTCGCTTTCTCGGGTGACGAGTGAATCGACTGGCAACTCGTCGTGGACCCTCTGGTGAAGTAAGGTGCTATTTCCAGTGCTATTCTCGCATTTCTCTTTTGAAATAAACGCTTGCCAAATGTCTGACTGTTCAATTCTATCCCATAGACATACCACTACAGAATGGGGATAAAGGAGTTTCCACGCACGTGGCCTCCCGCCGCAGCCAATAAGCCACCTTAGGCTAAGAGAGAGAGGCACTCGTTTGCTATCGTTTGAACTCTCGCCTCGGATACCCTGGCTTTGGCTGACTTGATTGAAGAGGATAAACTCTTTGCTTCAGGGGCAGCCTTGCCAATCACGGTGATGAGTGTCCCAACCGCTACGAGCGCTCTATAAATGACTTCGGATTCATTTTGTTTCTGGAGGATCAAGGCCAGTGGTGATATCAGCCGAATCTGATTCTCTGCAGATATGCTGCCTAGTTGTTTTGAAGCTAAAACGGCGTAGTTAATAGCAACCGTCGTCAAAGCGAGCAAGAGATTTCGATTGAAGGGGCCAATGGCAGGCTGGCCCTTGAGTCCAACTACTCGGCCGATAAATGTGAGGGCGCTAGAAACCTCAGTAGGCTGCACCAGCAGTTTTCTCCCTTCTGCGGTCTTAAAAAGGTTGGCGATGGTGCGCAGCGCCATCATCACACTGTTCTCGTTGATTTCACCCCCATCGGGAAGGCCTTCGAGTGCCGCGGAGATGGCTATTTTGACTAGGCTATCGTCGCTTCCCGGTGATCTGAACTTGGCGGCACCCGCCGATGTCGCAATACATCGTAGTAAATCTAGAGGAGCCACTCTGTCTTTGTAGTCCCATTGTGTGCACATCATAATAACCAAACTGACGGTGAATTCATCTGTCACCGGTTTCTTAGACTCCAATGTCCGTTTAAGAATATCGAGGGTATTCCGTGCCGTAGGGTTAAGAGAGATGCTTTTGCGACCAGCGGCTTCAAGCTCAGAACCAACACTCAAAATCTTCTTGAATATGGCTGTAACGAGTTAGTACAGAATGGAGAAGAGGAAGAGTTGGAACGGGGGTTACTCACGCTCATATTTGGCGGCAGTGATGTCTAAATAATCCCGGACTGGCAGGATTTTCGGGGTATTGGTCTCTCCGCCAGGTCGATACCGCGATTCGGTGCCATACGGATCCGGCCCTGAAGAATCGTCGTCTCTTTGCCCAATCGTTGCACCCTCGGTATTGGAGATAATGAACTGCGCAACCTGGTCTAAAAAGTTCTGAGAAAGTTCGTTGTCATCAATGAACTTTTGCGCTCGACTGTAAGGATTTTCGGATAGGTTATAGGGTAGCTTAAGAGATGGTTGACCTTCCTCAATGGCAACATCGAAAACATAGTCATAGGACTGTCCGTTATACTCAACCTTTCGGCCGCTACTGCCGACGGTGTTCACAACGGTACCGATGTTAAGCCATTGTTGCTGACCCACCGACCATTGGTGTGCTGTAACAGATCCATCATCTTCCTTGATCATTTGAACCTGACCGTCCTTGGTGCCGGATTTTGTCTTGAGGAACTCCGGTCCAGGGAGCTTTTCTTTGTTTACATTGCCAATTTGCTGTTGGGGAATGGAGGAAGACTTGATAGACTCGTCAAAATGAGCTAAAGTCTCGGGGCTAGCGACACGCTCTGCGCTACGCGAAAAGATGCGGACTATGCCATCGCTGGCACCCGACACGATGTCGCCAGTTGCTGGACATGCCGCAACAGACCATACTGAAATAGCGGGATGGGTAATAGTCTGAACGCATTCGGAGCCACGCCATATTCGAACCGTGCGATCCTCGCCAGAGCTGACAAGCTCCCCAGAGGGCAGTGACGTCAGCGAATATATGAAACTTTCGTGTCCTCTGAGTTCACCAACATTCTGGCCGTTGAGCTTCCATAAGCGTATAGTACCGTCATTGCTGGCGCTCGCAATGTCGGCACCGCTTGGGTGGCCTTTAGGAACTTGACAAAGAGCGCGCACGACGTCTGGTGTATAGATGGTGGATCGGGCCTCGACTTGACCGGCGACGGCCTTTCCGAGATCGAACACACGGATATTCTTATCGGCACAGCCTGTAACGATGAGTGTTTCGCTTAGAGGCAGGACATCCCAAACAGAGCCCTCATGGCCTGCCAGAATAACCTCAGTCTCCCATTTTGCGACGCTCCATATACGGGCAGTACTATCCCAGCTCCCAGACACAATGAACCTGGAACCTGGAACTACGGCCAACGCGCAAATATTTTGAGCATGGCCTATCAGTAAGCGCTCGGCATTATCTGAGGGGCCTGCAGTGACAGATCTAACGTCAATGATAGTATCATTGCCAGCGGATATCGCCAAGCCCTTGGGGAAAGCGGAAGAGGGTGGCAAGCAGGCCAGGCTATTGACAAAATCGGAGCCCTGGGTCACGATATGGGACTCAAATGTGGGAGGGGATAAGGCGGTTCGGGACCAGGCGCGTACTGAATGGTCTCTTGATGCGGATAGGACGAGGTCGGGGGCGGGGAAGCTCACATCGCGAACCTGTTTAGATGGCAAGTTAGAGAGCAGGTCCAGAGAAGAGGTGGCCGCAGCGGTCCCGAAGAGCCACCGCGCAATATTATAAATATGATTTTTTTATCTTTTATATAGGTCGGGACTAGAGGGCTAGATAGTGGGCGACGTTGGGGGAGAAGGTATTGGAGGGGAGGGGAAGGGAAGGGAGAACCGGAGACGGGGAGACGTACGTCGGCTTCGTGGGCGGCCAACTGGGCAGACAGCCTGAAATCGGACATGGCCTACTGCGGGGGACAACGGGATAAGACGGTCGGGCGCGAATTGATTTTTTCGGGTTGTATTGTCAACAGCTCGTAGGGGCCAGGAGAACAATAGCTGTGAGGTTTGAGAATATTGTTGGCGATATGTAGCTATTTACCCCACCAAATACGGGTTGCCGGTCGAGATAGACGGAAGAGGAATGAAGCGAAGTACTGACAGATGAATAATGCGAGATGTACTGGTGGTTATTTTATTGTGCTTCTCGAGAATGAATGTATAGTAGCATGCCCATACAAGTTTGAAGCAACGTACGAATAAGGATAGGCTGGGGTTTGGTGTTGTGAAAAGGAAGAATGTCTTGTATAAGTAACTCTATCTGGAGCTCCTGCAACTGGGCACGTCACAATGTACCTACGTCGGATATAGGTATTCGTGACTCCTGCTGAAGCTTAGAAATGATATCATGTAAGCGGGAACCCTGAGGGGACCTCTGGTGGGGGTACTGTAGGTACAGGAGGTAGGTATAGTTCCAACAGCGCATAAAATGCCTGGTTCTTGGCCTGAGCCTGGCCTGAGCAAAACCCGCTTTTACATAAGCTAAGGTGAACAAGCGTGCATAACTTCCAATACTGAAGTACCTACTTGCCCACCGCAAATGAACTGAAATAAATAGAAAGTCGATGTGGCCGTTTGATTCCAAAACAGATTCGAGTAAAGTTCATTATCGTGCAACTAGAGCGACTTCCTGGGAAGTCGTTCCACAAATAAAGCAGCCTGGAGCTGAAGTTAAACGTAAGTATAAAGATGCAGAACGCTAACGTAAAAAAGCAGCGAGTAAACATGACAGCAAAGACAATTACAAGCAATCTAGCCGTACCTAGGGGCGTTCTACTTGATATGCCTTGCCAAGAATCCATCACCCTTAAAAGGCTGACTACGCCCGGCAACACCTAACCATATACCTCAGCCCATGAAATGTCTTTCTGATGGTGGTGTTAGTACTGTAACACCAGCACTTATATCTTGCTCCGTTAACCGTACGTGTCCCAGCATAGTTATAGACTAGCTCAGCTGCCCGCCTCAGTTTTATTGGCATCACGAGCACCAGCAAGGACGCATTTGAAGCCATAATAGCTAAATGAGCTATCGCGCCCTCCTAGAGTCTCGACATCGATCTCCCAGTTTGTCCCTTCGCAATTTAAGAGAGGCCTCATGAAGTGGGGCTGACGGTAGGTAATGTATATAAATATGCCTGTGGGTTTGAGTACACGGGTTAACTATGATGCGTGTTAGCCAGATAAAACGAGTTCGGTGGCATGCGATCTCACCTCTCTTATATAGCGGCCTGTATTATCGACCACATCAGGAGGGGGCGTCCAGGGACTGCCATGAATCATAGTGTCGAGTGTCCCCTTATCGAAGGCTACGTCAATAGATTGGGAAGGAATTTGATCCATCTGGCGAACGTCCATCTGCCGCCATTCGATGCCTTTGATTTCGGCATGTCGCTGGGTCACCATTTCGACGACCACGGCCGAAAAGTCGACGCATAATTGATTATGGTAACCGTATTTAGCTAAATCTTCAGGCACTGTCTATTACCAAACGCGGCGGTATCAGCACTCATCAACTTTAACGGCAAGTCTTGCGCCATGCGCAGAGCCCAAAAGAGCGGAAAGACTTGAATTCTAATAAAAAAAAGACGTGTACATACACTGTCCCCTGACCCTAGATGCAGAATCCTGGGGTTCGACTCTGCAGGGTGGGCCTGAAAAAGAGAGAGCTTCAAAAATTCTTCTAGGTCGGCAAATGAGCGAAACCATTCGTGGAGTTGCTCGCCAGGTAGTGTCCCGTCATATCGAGCATCCCAATATCCTGGCTCAGATAGCTTCGCGAGCTCCTCGTCTGAAGCCATTTGCAGTGTAGGCAGATAAAAGAGCAAAACAGAGATAGATCATGAATATGGCTTGCCAGGTAGTAGAGCACTTAAGCAAACGCGGTGAGTGCGCTAAGCCTAATTCGTTGTGAGCTACTATGTACAAAAGTGGTAAAACCAAGAACTAAACTTACCACATATAGTAACTACACTAGCTCTTGCACGTAAAGTACAATTAGATACTATATCTATCTAGTACATAGGACGTAGGTAGTACTGACCTTGTGAGCTAAATAGCGAGTTGGGTTCGATTCCAAACAGCGCTATTGATATTCGCTTTTAGCTCATCTGTAGTACACTAACCCCTCAGTCACCTCGAAACCCCACTAAGAACACGAATGGCCAAAAAGTCAACCATCCCAGCACAAGCTTCAGCTACCTCATGGCGTCCTCATGGTAGTAGGTAGGTATTACCAAGTACTCAGTTCCTTGTACCCCTCCAATTAGAAGTGAGGCCAGTGCCAGGTTGTCTCGTTGTTTCGGGCCAATACAAGGCGTGACTTCCCCACAGATTTACAGTTACCTAAGTGTACATAGGTACTACCTAGGATGTTGCAACTTGCTACTTGCAGGGTCCGGTCCGGTCCCTGTGTTTTATACAACCTCCATTCATCAATCTTTGCGACGGCATCCTTTTTTTTTTTTTTTTGTCTCTTGCGCATCATCCAAACCACCGGCGCAGAATCTGTCTCGCAACCACGCCTCCTCATCCATCTCTCTCCCTCCCATAATTCCCCCCCTTTTCCTTTTCCCTCCTCCAATTCCTCTCTCCTCCCTCTTCAAATCTTCAATTCGGTTCTTGTTCAAACGCCTTCGTCAGCCCTCCCTCTCCTTGCCTTTGCTTCGAGACGACATACTTGATTGCGCTCGAGTTAGACCCAGCTCTCATATCCTCTTTACCTCCCTCAATCCGCACTGGTTAACACTCGAAATCTCGCCTTTCCCTCTTACTAACGATTTACACGATATAACGACAAGAAACGATACGATTTGATGCGAACGCTATCTACCAACCGAGACGAAACGAGCAGGACGGGTCGAGTAGAGTAGATTACATACTGGCAACAGTCACCCACCCTCTTTTCCCTGCCTTATTCTCTCTTCTTGCCTCAGACACTGTGTTTTCTTGTGGCAACGGATTCTATAAGGGCCTTTTTTTTCCTGCAGCTCCCAAGGATCCCAACCACCGTTACCTGACACCTCTTATCGTTGTTGACTTGCATCTGCCTTGTGCTCCTGCCCCTTTCGTATCCTCGTTAGGTTAGATTGCAACCTTTGTTTGTCCTCAACATGGCTACTGCAGCTCCCGATGCGCCGAGACAATATGTGCCCTTAACCTGCCATGGCCACTCGCGTCCCGTTCCCCATATCAGCTTTTCGCCGCTTGAGAAAGACGAGTCCTACTACCTAATCTCAGCCTGCAAGGGTATGTTTGCTACATTTACATCCTAGACCTGCGGCCTAGATGTGGGCATTGACCAAAACGGTTCTAGATGGTAATCCCATGCTTCGTGATGGCCAGACCGGTGACTGGATCGGAACCTTCATAGGTCACAAGGGCGCTGTGTGGCAGGCCAGGCTGAGCCCTGACGCCGGCACTGCTGCTACTGCTTCTGCCGATTTCACTGCGTAAGCTCTTTTTTTGTATTTGTCTAAATGCTAGATTTCTGACCGCTGCGCATAGCAAGATCTGGGACACCCACACCGGCGAGCTACTTTGCACCCTTCAGCATGAACACATTGTTCGGGCAATCTCATACCCACCCGATAGTTCCGACCTTCTTGCAACTGGCGGAATGGAGAAGAAGCTCCGTATCTTTGACTTAAGTAGCGTGAAGCCAGCCGAGGCCGGCGAGGCGGCAGCCCAGACGATCCCGGCTTCAGCGGGGTTTGAGATCGGTCAAAACGTCCATACCGCCTCCATCAAGTTCATTGTTTGGACTAGGGATCCCAACATTTTGATCACGGCTTCCGACAACGTCTTGCGATGGTTTGACCTTCGAACACGAAAAGTTGTCAAGCAGGAAGTATTGGATGGAGAGATCGGTTCTTGCGAACTTTGTGGTCTAGCTTCTGATTTAATGTCCAGGGGGGATCTTGGCGAAGGCTTGCCTGTGTTGGCTGTTGCTGCTGGAAAATATGTCTACTTTTGGGGAGGAATGAATGCTACCACCGAACTTAAACGCCTCAAAATGGACTATCAGGTTGCCAGCGTAGCTGTGGATCCCAAGGGTAGAAAGATTGTTGTTGGAGAGGACAAGCCCGCCACATGGGCCAGAGTCTACCGATGGGATGATGGTGTTGAGATAGGTGAGTTCGTGAGCATAAACATTTTGTCCCGCGCTAACACCCGACAGATGTCCACAAAGGCCACCACGGACCGGTCTGGTCAGTTGCATTCTCTCCAGACGGCAAACTATATGCGACAGGCTCGGAAGATGGAACTATCAAAATGTGGAAGAACTGCGAGGGCTATTATGGGCTCTGGCGTGGTGGCGCTGGTGGAAATGGATCTGAACGAATTGCTGATTAGAATGGCACATCGTATCATTCTCCTGTATCCGCCACGGGCCTCTCCAGCAATGAGGTCCGTAAAAGCTCCTCATCTGCCGACTCGCCCTGGGATGTTGTCCCCATCTTCCCGAAAGTAATGGGAAACTAGCATGCATTGCGCAATATGGCCCGAACCTAGATTTGGGAAACTTATGGCTAGACTTGCATCAGGCAGTGAGTCGATAATGCACCATTTTCAGCCACGCCCTTATATCTCATTGTGTTTCCATATTGGTAAAAAGTCAATAAGCTGATCATGCTCCCAAGGCGTCAGAATCATCAGGTATAACACCCTCGGGCCTTGAGGTCTCTGGAGGAATTATACCAAGCATGTGTAGAGCCTACGGCAATATTATCAACAAATAAACAAGATAGCTATAGATATCCAATTCACTAGTTTAGCTAGTACCGGAGGGAGTCTCCATCACGTGGTTAGCTATCTATCTATTCAATGGATTCTTGGTAGGCGATGTGAGATAGAGTACATTGTAGGCGCTTTAGGCCTTTGGGGTTCTCTTCAAATGTAGGTCAACATCTAAATAAGATTCGTCATCTAGTTTTGAACTGTAGGCTGACCTGCTCTTAACTATGCTTGTAGAATACCCGGGGCCTTACCGCACTCTGTTCTCGCCTGAACTGCAACTCACATAATAGATTATTTGCCATTCACTAAGTATTCAACTAGAACTCAAGTCTATTGTCTAATTCTCAGCTGACGTGCATTTATTACCCTTTCAGTACCAGCAGGCCCGGTGTGTGCCTAGGTGCACACGAATGCCCGCGACGCGTCGAGAGAAGCTTGACGCGCTACCTAGGAACTGAACAGTCTACGTACCTATGTAAGTAACCACTGTTGAATGGGATATATCTTTGAATGGCGGGTGGCCATTAAATAATAGGTAGGTACCTATTGAGAAAATACATTCCTACCACTCCGTCACTTCTCCCATCTTTCCCACTCCACCGTCTCCCTCATCAAAGTCATGTATCAGCAAAAGGCTACCCAGACTTGAGATTCTATGACAATATTCTTCGGTCTGGTCTTCTAGCTGCTGTGCATTCTGTCTGAACTTGCCTTTGGCCTCACTCCGGTTAGTATCTTGCCTCGTGCTCCTACTCACTCTCCTGCCCGTGCACATATCACAAAGCACTACCATTATTGTCACCAACATCATTGTCCATCACCACCATATACCCGCCACACTCCTACATACCAAAGAGAATATTGTCCCCATTGCCCTAGATCTTTGCGGAATTGGTAAGTCGCACCCGAATAAACTGAAGCAGTCGTGATACAGACTGTTGCATTTGTTATCATGTTTTACTATCACATGTTTACGAACACCTCGTCCCCATGCCACATTGTCCTAGTCCCCTCCATTCAATCACTCCTTATCTCCTTTACGCACTGACTCACCAACATGCACAATGATAGGCTCTTAGTTTCATGACTGTGAACTATCAACATGGAACAACAAGTGCAAGATTCGCCTTCTAGTGAGACCACTATTGCAGGGCCCAGCACAGGCGAGAATGGTGGTATCCCTCGTAGAAAGGCGCCTCACGAGTACTCAACCAACCCAAATACTATACGTGTTCGCCAGCGCAATGCAAGGCTTACGCCATATCAGCGCGAGGTGGAAAGAGCTAAATCGAATGATCTGAAAGCCGTCTCGTGTGCCTGGAAAGAACGCGTCAAGACCGAGACTTACGAGGCCGCTCCCGAGCACAGGAAGAAGAAGATCCTCGAGGAGGTCGAGCAAGAGGTCATGGATCGTCGTCGTCGCAAAGGGATTGATGCTAATTCCAAGATCGCGGCGCTCAATCAGAAATACATGCCCGACGAGACCGTCCCTGCACCGAATTCTGGTCTTGTTGCTGCTAACAACCGCGCCAATCCTGTGCCTAAGATGGCTCGTCCGGGCTATGTGCCGTTCCCTGCCCGGATGATCCCGGAGCTCATGAATGCGCCTCCTTCACAGAGTAACCCGTTCACTCCAGCCTCTACTCTTGCACCTGTCTCTACACCCGCCTCTACCTCTACCGCCACCCAGACCGAGGACGAGACAGTTCAATCCACCTCGTCTACTCCTACGGGTCCTATGACCAGCGACTCTAGCACTGAGATCAGCGTCATAATCGAGACTCTCCAAGCACAGTATGAAGCTGAGAAGCGTCGCCGCGAGGAAGATTATAGACGCCATGAAGTGGAAATCAGAGAACTCTGGGCCGTGGTGGCAAAGATCCAAGCTCAAATGCCGCAGATGGCGGCCTCCCTCGACAGAGCACATGCGGCTTACAATTACCCGCCGCTAACACCATTGCAGCCGGCTCCTCCTCTCATGCCCGTCTTCAGTCCCGTCAATCGATTCATGCCAATGCGAGCTCCTCAACCCGTCCAGCAATACAGTTACTGCAGAAGCACCAACGTGGACGACGACGGCTACGCGGCGGACGATTCGGAGAGACGTATGGGAAAGGAATAGTGGGGAGGAGGTGGAGAGGGAGGAGTTAGGGATTGAGTTTTGCAAACAGAGACGGATTTACGGCTCTGGGCTTCGCTGAAGTTGCCTTGTGCCCTGGGATGATGAAGACAAGACCCCTTGTAGCTCCCTTTGTGAAACCTGGTCATTCAAATCGGATGCTTGAATGGTCTCGCTCTTCGAACGAGCTGGTATGCTTCACGTCCGCTTCAGTGAGACTCATCGAATAAATAGGTCCTTGCTGTGTGGAATGTACGCCACCGCGCAAAGACCTGCTTACAATTGTTCGAGTATATATAAAACCGGTAGCTATATATAATGGATTCATAAATCTGCCCAAGTTTTACTTCCCATGCCGCAACAAGTGATGATTTACGGTGGAATATGTTACGTTGTTCTCGACATGCCATTTTTTCTTTCGTCTACGAGACGAGTAGCCCCTTTGAAGCAATGCCGAGCAGAGTACTTTTTGTTTTCAATGTTGAAAGTTTTTTTATCTTTATTTATTCTAAACAACCAAGGGTATAATAATAATCGTAGGTACTCAACCAACACCAGCAAGTTGAACTACCCGCCACGGCACGGCACGGTGCAACCGCGCATTGCACAAGGGCAAGCAAACCCGTTCTTTCCTCCCAAAGCCGGCCCCGCCTTCCAAAACCTCACGACCCAGACGCAAGCGAGCCCTGGCGCGTGCGCACGGTGAGGATCCTCGAGACGCGGGACCTCCAGCTCCACCTCTCTGAGGTCGGCAGCTCGGCCGGGTTCTCCTTGGTGCCGAAGGGCTGGACGCTGCCCAGTTCTGTCAGCGGGCCGTCGGTGCCGAGCTCTGCATCTGGTATCTTCCTCCTCCTGTCCCCTGCTGCCTTCTCATCATCGGTTGCGTAATCGCTACTGCTGCTGGCGCTGCTGCCTCTTCGGCCCCGCAGCTGCCGCCGCACCCACGCCTCCGCCTCGAACACGAAGAACGTCGCCGCCTCGCCGGTGCGGTACCGCCGGTACCGCTGCAGGGTCGAGTACGCGACGTACGTCACGATGATGGTTATCAGGATCGCCGTCAGCACGATGGCTGCGACGGTGAAGTGCGAGGACGACGAGTCTGAGGGTGAAGAGTCCCTGCTGTCCTGGCTCCCGCCGTCTTGCTGTCCGCTTCGGGACGCGGTTGTTATCGCGCCAGGTGGGCTGGGTTGGCTGTCTTGTCCTGATGTTGATGGTTCAAGCGGGGGACTAGACGGCGATAGAGATGAGAGTGGAGACGACGCCGACGTTATCGATATTAATGTCGATGCTGATGTGAATGGGATAGTATTGAACCCGGGTAGTAGTTTCGTTGGGCTCGACGTTGTCGTTGGCGTTGTAGATGACGACGTCGGCGAGCTGGGACGCTGCGTCGATGTAGTCGATATAGTCGTCGGATCTGGTGTAGAGATTTCAATCTCTGTTGATGTCTGGATCGAGGTCGGCTCCGGAGGGGGCAGCTGGGTAGTCCTCGCTCCAGGCGTAAGGGGATCCGTCTCCAGCTTTTCAAGATCCTCATCCCGCCATCGAATCTGGATCGCCGGCCCAACTGTCACCTGGGCACCGTTCACGGTAGCTGTCCGTGAGACGCCCCATACACCACCTCGGAAGTCAGACGTATCAGATGTACACGTGTGACCGCTAGAAAAGTTGTTAGTAAATAGATGGACTTGCATCTGGTAATCGAGTTTACGGTGCCTACTTTGGTATACAATACGCCGCCGTCTCGCCGCCTTGGATAGCGGGAAACCCTTGGCCCGTCCGTGGGTTCGTCACGATGCATGACGGGCCTACGTAGAATCCATCGGGGCAGATGGCAGGCGAGTAATATTCGAACCCGCGCTGCGGGATATATTCATCCCACGCCGGCGGATCGCACGATGCAGGTGCGCCGGTGGCGAAAGAGGGGTATTGAGAGGGCGCCTTCGTGGCCGTTAGAAGCCACGTTATCGGACACGGCGGTGTGAAGACGGTGGTGAGGGCGGCAAGAGGCGGGGTAGTCGCCGTCATGATGCCGACGATTCAGCGAGTTCGTGCATCCAGCGCTCGAGACACAAGTTCATCAAGAACCTGATGCTGTCGTCAGAAACTAGGACACCTCTCCCCCGGATTTCTCTCAGGCTAGCTTAAAGAAAAATAGTATCTATATGACGTCCGGATCAGCTATCGGCTACGGGAGATCGATCGTCTCGCCAGCTGAGACAGAGGCAGATTCGAGATTGATCTCTCTCAGGGCGGACTTGAACCTGGTAGCACGGCTAGGTTAAACAAACTCCTGGCTTGTTTGATTATCTACCCAACGAGGGAGGTCATTTGGCTCGCTGCGGGCGCACCCCGTCCCGGCTTTAGCTGCTGTTGGTTTTGCCATGTTATAGAACCATGAGGGTGATCACACATTCACTCTCTTCTATTCGCTAAGTCCAATTGGCTTGGCCCAGGTCGGGGATGGCATGCTACTCGTCTCATGATGCGCAGTGGGCAGCACCGCTCCTCAAAACATGGCCCAAACGTCACCTTGGCCCCTGGGAGCTCATCTCACTCTCACGACCTTCCATCTTGGTACGCTCAAGCTAGTTGCCGTCGAAATGAATGTAGCGTTGAAACCAATTGACCGAGCGAAAGGATGAGTATACGATATTTGTTTGCCATACATGTACTTACTTTTTCGAATATGCTACCGTAAGTAGAGTGAATCCTTTCTCAGATTTCATCCTCTCATGTGCGAGTTTAATGTGAAAAACAAGCTCCCCCGCTTCAAAGGAGCGAACCCATGCTGCGCACTGCCTCAGGTTCCACGAGGAGCATGTCACAAAGCTGCAAGGACCATGCAGGGGACGAATCAAAGACCCGCAATACTGGGTGACCAACGGCGTGGCTGTGAGCCAAGCACGGCCATGACACAAGAGCTTGCAGGCTTGGCAGGCCGGCTCGGGGTCTCGCCGTTATTCCGAGAATCATCCCCATTTTTGTGATCAATTCGACGAAAGAGGTCCGAGGCGGGAGATTAGGTGGCCGTTTTTTTTGTTTTTATTTTTTATTTTTTTTCATCTCAATCAGACCCGGCAATGAGCGATTATCTAGACGCCCAGCTTCACGAACTTATATATTTCAGGAGCACGGGCGGTCATGAAACGGTTGACCTTTCTCGCCAAGAACTCCAAAGAGCTTCAGTCCCAGCGCTGCAACGGTGTCAGATCAATCCCCTCATTTCATCTGCTCGCTCACTCAATTAAATAATACGCGATCATTGCTCTCTTACTTGAGCGTCAAGATTTATTCGGTCTAATATACTATACATTACGGAAATAACCGAGAATACTACGTAACGAGTCATCCTTACAGTGCGACCCTACAATTTGGGGGTTACAATAAAAAGTAGGGACATCGTACCACACTGTATGTGTGTGAATGATGGAACAATGTTCCTCGGACCGAAGCAAGCCATTGCTGTGATGCGACACGAACCTGGCTTTGATTCTCTGGTTCTTCAATGCCTGCGTCCTGTCGCGGACTACACAAGCAGTCTTTCCGAGCAGCCGACGATGTGGCTATTGAGGAAAAAGAGAGAAGAGCGCAATAGAACAATGTTGAAGAGTAGAACCTATAGTTTGTCATTCGTAGATCGTTTTAAAGACTTGATATGTTTACATGCGTGATCTTCCGCTAGCTTAACTTGTCCCGTTTATTGATACGTACATCATCAATAAGATTGACACGAAGAAAAATGGCGATCTCATGCATGATACCGAGGCGATCGAGTCAAGTATCATAGAAGGTATTAGACATAGACTATATTGTCTTTCCTTAGACTTAATCACTGCTTGGAAAATAGCAAGGCTAGTTCGCGAGATACATCGACAATGCGATTGATCAGCTTCACGTGTATGTAGTGCAATGCTGCCCAGGTAAACAGAGGCAGAAGATCAGTCCTTTCCACACTCATAGCTATCATACTGCCGACTGCATAAGTAGAAACATAGATTTGTTAAAGATTAAACATACAATAATGATATTACAGTGATGATAGTATTAACGAAACTTCCATTCTCTCCGGTTCCTTATTCTAGTGAAATCAAGACGAGTCACGAATACAGTAGTCACATCAGCGTATTACCAACACCTACTCCTATCAGCAAACTTTCAACACAATGGTATTCTTCTAAAGTGAAACTAACCGCGTCGCTCTCTCTGATAGAATATTTATATCTTGTGCTCTTTCCCTCACGGTCTAGACAAAAAGCAGATCTACGGAAACACAAAAGACCTCACGAGACGATTCGGCAACCTTCTTTCCCTACGCATATCTCATACAAAATGAGTCTCTGGGAGACGTATAAGCGGTCAATCGCCCTAAATAGCGAGGAAGACCTGCGAAATCCAATGTTCAACGACACAACCTTTGAAGCCGGCTTACGAGCCTTGCGGCCCAACCAGGGCCAAAACTCAACCGCGCCACCAGCCGAGCAGCGAGTTCATCGGCGGATATCCTCTAGCTCTTCTATGTCGCATGCCGATCAATCCTCATCAATCCTATCAGAGGCACTAGGAAAAGAGGCAGAAGCCAGAAAGGCAAGCTTTGCGGCGGACACGAGTCCCACGAACAAGCCTCACGCACAAAGCCCAGCTACCACTTCAGCGGACGAAGTCTCGGCATCTAGTCTCCGGGGAGAACGTGAAGAGATAGTGAGACAAGTCACAGACATTCTCCTCCCGCGCATCGAGCAGGCAGCAGCCGCGGCCGCGGAGCGGGAGATCGACAAGCTGATCGAGTCGGCGAGCGGCGAGACGACGCGCGAGAAAATCCAGGCCATCCTATCGCGCGTCGACCAACTCCCCGAAGGCGACCTCGAGAACCTGTTCTTGAGAAGCGAGGTCATGGCCATGGCGCTTAGGGCCGTGTTGCGGAGGGTTGAGCTTGAGGAGGCCGTGGGAGAGTGGGAGGATCTGGGGCCTGAGAGATGAGCATTACATTGATCACGACGCTGGGCTCAGAGGGAAGTAGATATTAGGATTTCTAGTTTTGGGTATACAGGTTACATAAGATACTTTCCAATATTAGCCGTTTGAAAGCGCAAGTTGTTGATAACTAGTTGTTTAGAGTAGACAAACTCAAGTAGCAGTTGAATAAATCCGCCGCGGCAAAGTTTCTTTTCACAGTTTAAGCTATTAGTTCGGTTACATTAGGTTCTAGCCGGGGTTCTATCCTCATTTATTAGCATTAACCTACTGATAGATGAGCCGATCTTGGTTGCTCTCGTATTGACGCAGCTGTTACCTTGATAGACTTCAATCATACACAAGACGTCGCCATCACCACCACACAACCCCGACGCAACTCTTGCCCCACGCGACAGCATCATACAATGATACTGTGAAAGAGTGCCTTTAATATATAATCTCCATCGTAGTACCCCCTATATGATGACCGCTGTTATAAAGTAAGTCTTATAACTCTCGCGACATTACAGCTATGTCAAATATCACCGAGAACAGTATCTTCAAGATGAAAGGACTCACTTCTGTGACCCTGCTATTTCAATATCCCGCATCCTTACCGAAATTCCTAATTATCAACGGAGCGCTACTCACTGACGTAGGTAGATCAACTAGCGAGACAATACCCCTTTGTCCCTTCCTCTTCCTCCCACAAAGACCATTCATTATAGGAGCCATTAGAGCAACAATCCCGTTCACAAGACCAAACAATACCCCCCAGCGAAGCAAGCGGAAAGGTAAAGAAGAGCCACTCACTATTTAGAAGAAGAAAAATCTCTTTTCGCCTTTCACCAACAGTACCTTTCACACCTACTCTTCACTAGCTCTCCCAACGCGGTACAAATGCGAGCAAACCCGCACCTACAAACCTCCTCGCTATCTCCCTTCCACACTGCAGATTCTCCTCCCAGGTAAGGCAAGGAGGAAAAACTTTTCTATTCCGCCGAGCGACGAACAGCGTGAATAGAGTTCAGCCAATCAAGCATCCCGCAGCGAGCGAACTTGACGAGCTTGAAACAGACTTTCGTATTTCCCTTCTGTTGAAAAACAAAATTTTTTTAGTCTCCCTTGATTGTATTTTCTCTTTTCATTTCTCTTAAGACTCTGTTCAGTTCAGTTCAGGCCGAGGACGCCATAACCTGACCTCAAGCCCTTTGAAAACACACCACTTCTATCATATTCTAGTCTACTCTACCTTTCTTATTCCCTCATTTGCACACTCCCTATACACCCTACATCCCATCCTCGCGTAACCCTTCCAAAATGCCACCAAAGCTCACAATCCAACCCCCCCCTTTCTACCCTCTAGAACTAGACCTAACCACCCCCTCTCCACCACGAATCCCCCTCCCTCGCCCCTCCACTTACACACGCCAGAGCGAGCTACAGAAGAAGCTAAACGCCATAGTAAAGCGCGTAATTGGCGAGAGCACACCCGCGCCTTCATTCCCTGATAGCAGCAGCGAACTCGATTCCGACGACTGTTCAGAATACGGCGAAGACGCACCGCCGCCGCCGCCGCCGCACCACCGCATCAGCACCCACGAATCATCAATCTCAAACCCGAGCTCGTACACCTCGCTCGCGTCTCTGAATCCGTATTCCATTGCCCCGGAGGACGTAGGGGAGCATCTCGCCCTCTTCCCTCCTCCACCTTCCTCAGGGCAGGGGGACAAACACGCGCAAGACGAGGCGTGGTTAGCGCGGCAGCTGGACCGCGCGCACGCGGCCGTCGTGGCGGAGGAAGACGCTGCGCTCCAGGCTTTGAGGCAGCAGACTCGACTGTGCTAGTCATTTACAACATACATACACACGGTGCGATGGGCAGGAAGCTATAATAGGTGAGTGAGGTAGGTGGGTGCTGGGATATATATATAAGATACCACAAGGCTAAAGCAGGCTGTGTTAAAAAAGCTAGCAATGTTTTATTCCTTGATGGAATGGGCAATAGATCTGATTTAGAAGACTTAAAATAAACAGATGTCAGATAAAACTGAGTTTGCGTTGATACTTCTGCTCATGACTAGGATCTTAAATCAAGCCGGGACTAGAAAAACAGTCTGAAATACGTCGCAAAACCATGGCCACCGACCCATAACCGTCGTATATCTATCCGTAACACTCACTCAATCGTACGCATTCAGAATAATGAGCACTGAGATCGCGAAGTATGCTATATTGGAACACTAAAACCACTAATAATGAATAACGCCGGTCAAGTCCTTCGTATGCCGAACGTTGTATCTCAAATCATCGACAGACTGCAACCGCCCGAATAGTGAACTCACTATAGAGTTTTTCTCAAACGTCTTGGGTGTAGGCTTAATCATCTAGCTTACACGTCATTATATGTATCAATGTATGTTCAGAAGCGACGAGCAGCGATACCGTTGTCACTACCATTCAACGCCGTGTCGAAGAAACTCATGATCATTCCGTTCGCCGCTCGCTCCACGAGATCAACAACTTCAGAATTCCCTTCAGTCCAATGTGTATATATACCCATGCCTTTCCCGGAATAAATCTCATGAAAATAGCATCAAAAATACCAACGCCCGTTACCCAAGATGGAGAATCTGGGGAATCATATGCTGTGAGCTGTCTAAGGGTTCCCTTGTGTATGGTTCTGTATAGTATTCCTTCCTTCTAACCAAAGAAGTCAACAACAACAACATGTGTTGAATGCAGGTCGGTCGAAATAAGTTAAACCGTCTTGCCATCACAGTCGGGGATCTTGACGCCCGTTTTTAGCTTTCGGTTGACGTCTAAAATGCCCCACTGATCTTCCCATTCCTTTCCTGGCGTATTGAAGCTGATCTTCCAGGGTTCATCGAACATCTCAAACCAGAAGTAGTTTGTGCCGTTATTGAGAGCCTGGCAGACCCAAGTGTCAAGCAGCGTGTTAAGTTCATCAATTCCAGCCACGGCCCCATCGTCGCAGGTCGTTGCCTCGCCACAGTCAGTACCACCTTTAGTTGGCCATCCGATCTCTGAGATAACGTTCTTCTTTGCGTCAGACTTGAAAAAGGAACCGGCTTTGTTTTCCCAGAATGTCCAAGTCCAGGACGCTGCCTCTTTGGCGTCCTGACCCGCAAAAAAAGGATGCACGTTGCCCATGATATAGTCGCTGAGCGAAGCTAAAGTGGCATCCCAGTTATCACCCAAATCACTGGTAGCTACTGGAAGGTCCCAATTGTGCTTGGTGAGGTTTGAGCGTACACTGTCGAGTAAGGTTCCCAACTCTGTCGCCGTCATCTGCTCGCGGAACAGGATCTCGTTACCAACAATCAGTCCCTCGAATGGTTTGTCTCCGTACTTGTCTAGGATTGTCCACATGCGATCAAGCTGGCGGGTGTTCGTCTCGTTATTTTCATCTTGCCATACACCAAGCCAGATTTTTATGTCGTTCTGCATCTTCAACTGGTTTATGGCGTGGATAGTCATCTCCGTCTGGTTGCAGTCAGTCCCATACAATCGAATCACATTAGTCAGTTGTGAGAGGATGGCCACATCGCGTGTCACATTATTCTGAGAGGGGGGATTCTTTAAGCAGTCGGGGTATTGCACATTTATGGGTGTGTAGTCCACTCCCGGAAACACTTTGTGAAGATCGGGGTTGTTCAGCAAAGCTTGAATCTCGTCAGAGTCAATGCTTAGGTCTCCGTTCTGTGCAGAATCGTCGTCGGCCGATTGTCCTTGTGAGCCACTCCCAGAGTTTGAGCTCTTATTCGCAAACATTGATCCCAAGACGCCACCAACAACAGCGCCGGCAACGACCAGTACAACGACAATAGCGATAATCCAGGTCCATTTTTTCCTGCTGCTACTTTGTTTGGCCATCCATTCGGACTTCTCTGCCCGAGCGCCGAGTTCATATTCGTCAGCACCTCCACTTTGGTAAGGAGCAGCCGGGTTTTGGACTGGGCCGTAGTTGATAGCACTGTTCCGATTCCTTCCTATGAGGCTACCGAGTACACCACCTGCCGCAGCGCCGCCAGCGGCCCCAGCAGCAGCAGTACCATTTCCGCCTTGACTACTTGAGTTACCGAGACTTAACATACTATTTCTCGCAGAGCGGCGATACTCGAGACCCTCATCACCGTCATCGTCGATGTCATTAGGATTTACCTGGCCTAATCTGGGATCCATCCGTTGACCGTAGGCCATCTGTGGGTCTCGGAAGGGATCGCTGTGAAAGCTATTCAAACTTCGTGAAGGAGTAGACGCGGCGGCTAACGGGGCTAGATTTTGAGCTGAGCCATGGCCGCCTGGCGTCTGATAGCCTTGATCATATCCATATGGTTGCGCTTCGGCGTAGGGTGTACTCTGAGGAGGTTGTGCGCGCTGGTAGGTTTGGGGATATGGTGGTTGTTGCTGGTACTGCTGTGTAGCTCTCATGGCCTCGAGACCACTTTCTCGGGCATGCCGTTCCGCAACGCTCATTGCGAGACCGGGAATACCACCAGCGGCGGCCTCGCTAAAATTGTCGGCGCCGGGCGTGATACTATTTGGCTGCGATTCGTGTCCCCAAGTGCGCTCTACCACGTCGTGATGAGTCGGTGGTATAGGTTGCGTGCTGCCGATCTGAGCTCTGTTCTGGCGCAACCGAGCGAAAGCTGAGTCGGGATGGGCACCGGGATGGATTGAATGTGCCGGCGGGCGTGGTGGGCTCGAAGGGTGGTCTCTGTAAGGCGGCGAGTCGTCTTCGTACTGCGGCCGAGGTGCGTCGTCGTATAAGGGACGAGCCGGAACTGAATGTCGATTTGATGAGGGAGGAAGTGCACCGTCGGCATGAGCGTCGCGACGAGTATAGGATGAGTTGTCTAGAGGGACGTGTTCGCCAGGATCAGAATCAAAGGAGTAACGAGGACCCATGGTGCCCATATCTATGTCTCAGCAGCGCCCTTTAGACGTTAATATGCGAGCCGTTGCAGGGTGTCTGGGCGTGTGTGTGTGTGGGTCAACGAGGCAGAGACAAAGAGGCAATGCCAATCAAATTATGATTGTCTAGCTGTTCCGGTATGCTAGGTTGATAGGCTGTTTCGTCCGTGGCAACAATCAAATACGAGAGGCGCTCAATGGTGAACTGCTCTCGAGAGATGTGCGGGCCCAATCACCTCGCCGTCTCACGTTCGACGAACCCGTACGGTGGTACCTAGGCAGATGGGGTACCCGATGGAGCGCGAATATATAGATGTATAATACTACTAGTGTAGATAAACTTGCAGAAGAGAGGCGTTAACGGGCGTCGAGCTGGCGAACACACCCGACTCGAGGAACAACAGCCAAACACATGCAATCGAAGTCTCCCTTGGATCCCTTGGAAGGCCAGAGCGAGGGCGAAATTGTCCGTCTTGTCTTACAGTGTAAGAGGGGGCGATTATGAATGGATGGGTATCATGTGATAGCAATACTAAGGCCCTATGACAAACTGGATTTGGGGGTTTGTGTATCTCGTAAAATCGAGTCAAGCGTGTAATGTATAATGTACAGTCGGGAGAGTTGAGGCTGTCGGTACCTCGAGAGGGCGGATGAAGAGCCCGTTGTCGTCCATCAGCCAACATCAGTCAACATTGAAACATGGAAAGCGGGCACATCTGGGCTTAGCTTGACCGTCGTTTTTGCATACGAGCCATAGTGACATTCAGCTGAGACAGACGAGGTACCTGGCTAATAAGGTTAGTCCCATCTGATCCCATCCTCGCCGTCCGAAATAGGTAAACTCTCTTATACCACGGTCGACCAGGAACAGATGAGGAGCAAGACTAAATAAGCTAAAATAGAAGATTTCAATCAGGTATTTTCTCGTATTCACGAAGCCAACGCTTAGTATAGCTCGGTCTAATTAATATACTAACAGACGCGACATAGACTGGCTACACATGCCTATAGCCCCGATCGCCATGTGTTGGATTCTTGTGTGAAAGGACCGCCAAATTGTTAGGTAGCAGGCAGGCTGAAAAAAATACCTGCAAGTACAGATACTTATTATAGTATGCATTATCCAGTGTAGAGGGGTGTTACTGGTACTTGGCATGTATGAAAAAGGAATTAAGCCCCAAGTCCCTCTAAGTCTCATGCTGGCATCCCCCTGTCCACAGGGCAACAATAAAGACGGTGTGACAAGGGCCATGTCTGATGTGGCTTTAGGTACCATTTTGCGACGATCCCATCTCTTCAATTGTCTACCTATCCACGGTAAAGTATGGCTCCTACATAGTATAATACACATAGTGTAGAATTATGAGTACAGTACCATCCAACTGCTGCTAGATCCAGATTGTAGGTGGTGTAGGCACTATAAGCATACAACGTTACAACTGCAGGCAAGCGATGGCGGGTGTGAGCAAGATCTACACTACCGCCGAAGAAGACATAAAGAACATCGACCTGCCTTTAAACACCTTATTTCTCCGTATTTACCGACTAGCATACCCCCCCTTAGTATACACTACCTAGGTACACTAGCGCACACTCGGCGACCTGTCAGCCTATTTTCAGGCTAATAAGGCCCGAATCTTGTTCAATCTCTCAGGTCACGTCCCTTGGCTAGGTCTGTAGGTACCTTGGTTCTTCCCCGACTTTAAGATGGTTTGTTCAGCCTGGCTAACGCTAGCGTTCGATAGCAAGCGCCAGCGCCGGCGTGGTCGTTCAAGCGTAGGTATTTGTGCGCATTACACTAAAAGCCAGGTATTGAATCAAACTCTCACTGAGTCTGTTATTATATATTTTGCTAATCATCTAAGAAGAATTGAAAGATGTGGCTTCGATCGCATTCCTGATCACTTACATATTAATTTACGAGCCAAACTGGTGGGTGGGTGGGTGCACATGCCGACCGCTGAAATGCCTTGCACTCATAAGACAAACTCATCTCGTGATACCATGTTTTTTTCCCTTCTACCTACGCTATACTAGTACAACCGTCAACCGGCCGAGACAAAAATAGCATAACTACAAGTAGCAGTTACTGGTAGCCTGAACCCATCCAGCTACACTACCGTTCCAAGTTCTGTTGAAATATCGAGGCATTTACTGTATTATAGTGTACGCGGGAGAACAAGCATGCGCTGCACTACCAAGCAGTCCCCCAGAGAACTAAATTGAATACTTTTTAGTTTGTCGTTAGTAAGAGCGGTTGTGCCGCTTGACGTCGATGCATCCACCGTGTTACCGATGCTACTCAACTGATCCTTTGCTCCTCAAATTGTTTTGATCCTCGATGGCAAGGCACTCAACCCAGAACACCGTAAGCAATAGGTAGGCGTTCGTGCGACTACCAACGATAGCATGATAAGCCACTTTCCAGGGGGAACTGCGCAGCCACAGACGTTTTACATCCCACGAGCTTTCAAGCCACACATGATGCTATGATATCATCGAACATATTTTTCTCCCTCGAATGAGTACGGACAAGCTAGATGAGACGGAGCAAATCAGAGAAAAATAAAACCCGTAGCTAGGACACGACTGTTTCTTTCTATCGCATTAACGTCGCCCATCTAGCCCGAAACCAGTAACCCAAGGAGCAAATGTACCAGAAAGTGATTGTCTGACTCGGAGATCATATGTAGTGAAGTATCTATATACCTATGTATAGCTATGCAGAGCCTGGAATATCCAGACCATTCCAGAAACCTTTACTACTACTGAGCCTCCATCGTGCATAACAACATAGACCAAAGCTTGGCAATATCAATCGTGGTCTACCACATCAGGTTATTGCAGCCTACTCCTTTCGTTAAACATGCTCGCTAGTCTACCCATTAATATAAGTTGTACACTATGATGTCAAATTATCAATTTACGGCTGTAGAGATGGGCCTTTGCGTAATAAAACTGGGCTGTAGCACGCAGCATTGACATCATAAATGCTACAGAACCCTACAATTGACGTCGTCGGAGGCGGATATGGTTGATACTATTAGCATATAAGTCTAACGCTCCATACGACATGAACGTTAACTACACAATTCATGTCTACATTTATTTTCTATCATCCTCACCATTAAAAATACATTCAACATTAGTGTTAAATCTCAAATATCACTATCACACAATCCATCATGTCTGCCAATCGAAACCCCGATTCCCTGCAAGGCGAGTTTCACAGCCGCGTACCACCCTCCGAACCGCTAGAAAAGGGGGGACACAAACCCGGCGTTCTGGCCGGTAATGATAGGATCCCCGAATTCCACGCCGAGACCTACCCCGCGGGCACAGCTCCACGAGAACACACGTTCCAGCCCCGGCCGGAGGGCGAATTCCCCGCCCAAGCATACGGCGAAACACCCAGCGCAGCAGAGACACTTGGGGGCGCCACTTCGCAAGATGTCTACCAAGGCATGGGCAAGCCACTTCAGGGCCAGGAGGCCCGCGAGATCAACAAACGTCATGGCGGCCACAACAAGAAATCGGGCACTGGATTTGCTGGTGTTGGAGGCAGCCAGGGAGTCGACTCCGTACGAGAGAAGGGCGCCGATCTACCTGAAGGTGTTTACAAAGGTATGAGGGGGAAAGGGACCGATGAGTATCCTGCTGCTGAGGACCGTGTTCCCACCAATGCGGAAGAGCTTGCCTCTGAGCGCAAGGTACCCGGCCGAGCCTACGACTACACGCAATCGAGATGAAACGTCAGCATGGTGGCCCCTACGTGAACTTGTACTTGTAATATATAAAAACGAAGGAATATAATGAACAACGAATTCATATACTCTGTAAAACGTGCCATATATTCCTAGCTAGTCGTCACGGTTCATTCTAACCATAACTATACAAGTAACTACAGACGGTCAAGTGCCTGACTGAACAACATTCCTCCATTTTGGGTCTTCTTCTGGTACTACAGTTCTATCCCATGGCTGCAGCAACACAATACATCGGACATAAGCATTACGTACTACTATCAGACCTTTTAGAACAAAGTAGTTTTTTCCCAAGGCAAAGGGTACCAATTTTGTCGGTACTAGACTCTTTATGTAAGAACAAGGACTTATTATACTCTATCCCTGGATTCTGACAACTAAAAACAAACCCATTATTCTTAGGACGCGATATATTTACATCTTTCCTACAATTTTGTTCGGGACAAGAACTGAAACAAGC
Source organism: Xylaria digitata (assembly GCA_022495195.1). NCBI lineage: Eukaryota > Fungi > Ascomycota > Sordariomycetes > Xylariales > Xylariaceae > Xylaria > Xylaria digitata. The sequence goes on along the minus strand of MU376941.1, from coordinate 751,497 downwards.
CAAATATTGATGTTATTCAGGGAGCTCCGATAACGCATTCCCCCTGACGCATGAAACAATCCTCGGCCGGATAAACCCGTTTGCTAATTCGGGTTGATATTGGCTACAGCTCGCTCCTCTCTGTGGTAAACACTACGAATATTTGTCCCACGCTCTCTACCTTAATTACAGTATTTATGCTAGAGTTAGGAAGGGTTCTTTCACGCGAGAGAGTCACTGGAGGTAATTACCGTATTCACTTAGGCTTTGGAGATCATCGTTGTGGATAGGAAAGTCTTAATATTACAAGATAACCATAATACTAGGCGTGTATACAAACCAATGGCCTATAAACCAGTACCGAACCAGAAATATTTTCAACAATAGAGATCACTGGGACCGTCGAAGAGCGTCATAGCTAGCTAAGCCGATTACGGCCGGCTGGAGACCGCCCTTCTTCAAGAGATCAGGCAGAATTTCAGTACTAGCAGGCTGCCATTCAGATAGAATATTTAATTGGCTAGGCTGAATATTATTGATCCCCAAGAAGCCCTCCTATTTGCTGAATATTTTCGAGTCCACATACCCCTAGGATATTTCGTATAATAAGCCTGAGGGACACCTACTCGCCTCTAACTATATTATCTAATAAGTGCCTATGATCTCTACTTTATCTATTCTAAATATCTATATATACCTAGCCAACAGAAGATCAAGCAACTGTCTCTGAAACCCGTATACTTGACATACGGAGAAAATCATACCAAAAAACTAGATTGTACCTTGATATAGAGAGAAATATTATGAATTTTTTCTCTTCGTGTGCTTCCTACCGACAGAACAAGATAGAAAGAACAAGAATAAAATCAGTAAGGTCAGGAATAGCCACCAAGATCAAAGTTTCAACCACAACGAGTTACTCGATGGTTGATGGCCTATACCGTCCAACCCAAGTAGGCCCTTTTCCCTGTTCCTGCCACACCTAACAGTTGTCCCTCGACGCCGAGACAGAAGTAGATCCCATTGTTTCCCTGATTGGTAGATACAAAGCCATGTACCTAATCGCTTATGGACTTGTTGCTGTGAATCCTTTCAAATCATCGTGAAAAGCGGATACAATACCTCCTCGACAGAGTTCACACCAGCGGGGGTCCTAGTATCAGCCCATTGTTCTTAGCCAAAGAGGTGACTTCTACCCGTACTCGTTTGCTTTCTAATTCACAGAGGGCGGTCTGTGCAGCATTTCCTTTGATGGCCGGCCCCGTCACCGGGCCCGGAGCCCGGTGCCGGATGATTCTATGCCGGATATTAGTCCGGTCTACGGGTCATATATATCACAACAACCACTAGAACTTTTAGGAAATTAAATAAATGTATGAATGGAAAAATAGGTAGTGAATGAAACACCTAGATTCACAGTCTAGGTTGTTTCCCAATCAGCCACTCCTTGCCTTCTATACAAATAGCAGTTTTTTTCCCCCCTCCCCTTCCAACCCTTCCTCCACCACCACATCTTCTTCCACTTTGCAACCGTCCATTTACTTCTCGTTGTGCCTATCAACTCATACAACTTGCCCTCACTCCTCTCGTTTAAGGTACCTAATACCTTTCTATCATATGTTAGTACTCCTCTTCCTTCCATATACTGACCCACATCTACTATTGCTTCGTCATCATCAACTATTGCTCAAATCCCGCCAACTGGTTTTCATGAGACAAATTTAGCTTCATAGTATCTGACATCATATCAGCGCGTCTTCTCTCGGCTCGCACCCAAAGCTCAACACCATTCAAAATGCCACCCGCCACTCCGAAAGGCGAGCTCTCCCCGAAGGAAAAGATTATTATCGCAATCGTCTTGAAGTGCTTCAAGCCTAATGGTCAGGTAATTATTAACCAAATACTCCTTCCCTCTCATGATTAATTACAATCACTCACCTATTGCAGATCGACTGGGAGGCGGTCGCCGATCTTGGAGGCTACGGGAACATCGGCAGCGCTAAGAACATCTATGGCAGTAAGAATATCCCTCCATATCCTTCTACTGAACTTTAGTATCACGAAAAAAAAACATGAAGAAGAACAACTTGACTAATATCCTTTTTATTTTCATTTCTACAGCTGCCAGAGGCAAGCTGCATCTTATCCTTTCTACCGCCATTTCTGAGGGCCGCGTAGTTCCCAAGACTACCAACCGCAGCGCCACCATTAACAGCAAAGGCAAACGAGCTGCCCGGGATGCCGACACCGACGACGGAGAAGAGCAGCCAGCTCAGAAGAAGGCTAAAAAGACTCCTGTTAAGTCTACCCCCAAGAAGGGTAAACGAGTCACTCCCGCTGAGGAGGTTAAGGCTGAGGAGATTGAGGAATCGATCACCGTCGAGGGGGAGGATGATGACGAGGACGAAATTTGATCATCGTTTTCTCTCTTTACAGGGTCACAAGGTCTATGAAATGGCACTCATGTTCGGGAAAACTGGTTTCATACAATGGATTCATAAAAGGCTTCAGATCGCAAATGTACTTTCCTAGGTAGATTCCTTCACCTGTACAATGGCATGAGTCTGAACCATAATAATTTCTTCACGTCTCTCTTTTGTGGGCATAGACTTTGTGGTTCCCACAAATATTAAATAATATGAAATTTCCAAACCGCCAGGTACTTATGATCCTAAATGGTACCTGTAGTCTATATGATACTTGAAGCTGTAAGGCTCTCTACCCGAAGCCACCCACTCCTAGATCCAAAGTTCCATCTAATATTCGAGATTTATCCTACATCCTCTCCCTCGTGGTTTAGAGACATGTCACATTTTACACCCCGCGATAGCCTCATCTTCGAACAAAAATATTTACTATATAGCTTATTACTAGCAGCCCTATCTTTGACGACTTCTTATCTTCCAAGACCGGCGTGATAGAACATAGGCTTGGAGCACGATAAATACTCGTCGCTACGCAAAGAGCCTGATACCAACCGGGCTGGTGATCTCCGCTACATAGAGCACGTCCCTTATTCTAGAGGGTTTGATAGTGGTAGGTATGATAGCCACAATGGGCAACACTCCTAAGAGACGCCTGACATGACGGAATATTCACAGCGCTCTAGGTGACCATCCCCCTGTAACTTATTTACCTACCGGTACGTACCTCCGATCAAGATACTAGTCATATTATCCGTAGTTCAATAGCTCCGATCCTCGGCTTGGGGGGATTCATTCCATTCAGATACTTGCAATCAACCTGATGGAAGCCACGGCAGTAAATACTAGCGTGTTTGGTTAGCATTCAATAACAATCGATTCGGCCCGAGAGGGGTGTTAGATAGGTTAGAACCGAAGTATTTTCCTTGGAGATGGCAACGGTTTGGAAGCAGTATTGGTGTTGGCTAAGTCAGGTCGAATCAGACGCCTAGACCCAGCATCTGGAAATCTTGTAACTACCGAAGCCAGAAAAAGCTGATATCAAAGAAGATAACGAAGATGTAACATAATATGTATTCTCTGCTGTGGAGACTTCTTCGAGTCCCTATTAATTATTCATTCCAGTATGGGGTTTTGCGCTGTCAGTGGTCACACCTTATGGGACAAAGAAGGTGTTCTGTATATAAGAAATAGGTTACTAGTAGTTAGTGTTATGGCTCCTTGAGCAACAAAAAATATTCATTACATGTGACAAGGGGCTATAGGTAGCGGCTTGGAACGAGTCTATTCAGCTAATAATTCTCTAAGGGTCTCAAGGGCCTTGGATTCCAAAGTTCTTCAGTCTGAGACTCTGGGAATCCTAAGGCCTATTATGCCCGTAAGGGCCTCATATAATCCTGTGCAATTCCATATGATTCCATCCGTCCGGAGGTCCGTTAGGCCTTCATGCCTTATTGTTAGTATTCTTGCATTTAGGTCTGAGACTCGTGATAGCCTCATATCCAATCAGTCCTTATGGTCCTCCACTCAGGCGCGTAGGTTTTAATTGCTGACACCACCTGCGCAGTGGGAGTAGCCCGTGCCCTTGGCCAGCACCGTTGTGAGTCAAAGAAACGCACAAAAGAATTAAGAAAGAATATCTGTTTTCAGAATAGTCGCCGATTAGTCGACAACTTGAATATTACTATAGACCTAGCCTTCCTATGCCGTTCCTAGGAGCTACTGAGAATAGTCGTACGACCTTTGACATCCTAGAACTAGAACACTATTCGTAATTTGAGTCAAAACTCCAAGCCATACCTAGTAGCCCTTGCTACTCTGCCGTATTATTAGCAGATTATTGCCCGCAGCTAGTAGAATGCTTTATTCGAAGGTATTATTTCGTAAGCTTGGTAGGGGGTACTGTTAGGGGGTACTGCCCGTAACTTGGGTTCGGATTACATAAAAGGGGCTTTCCTTATCCGGGTGTTTTACCCAGCCAAATCAATAAACTTGATAGCTCTTACCTTAGCTATAGATTCCAGCGGTACCTGAATAGATTCGCGTTACCAATTACAAGCCTTGGGCCAATTAAATAGAGTATTGCATCGCACGGCTCGTGCAGAACCCGTGTTAACTTAGGACTGTTGGTGATCAGGGTTGTTGCTTGTCGCATTACATGTGGAGAATGCTGTCACAAGCAGTGACGACATGATGGGGACTAAAATGGTTAGGTTCAGGCAACAGTTAAACCGCTTTAAGACGATAGGTCAACGTCGATCGGGTACGCATACGTCATTATACCTTCTCTATCGTAATGCTGGTATAGGTAAGTACCGATCGCGCCTCCGGAACTGATATTAATATAGTAAAGGCGACCAGATCTACTTTTGTCTTTCACGCTATAACCGACTTCTATCGTTACTGTTCAAATCACCATATCAAGAACCTCATACATACCTACCTATACCTACAAACTCCTCAGTAAGACGCCACCCATACTCAAGACGAGCTCCCTAGCCATATTCGTTACCAACCAGTGTTAAGCAACATGTCGAGCAAGATCGTAGAAGACATCAAGACAGGCATTAAAGGCATCCACGGCGCGGGTGAAGCCCTGCGCGGAAATCTGCTGGGCGCCGCGGACCAAGCATTCGACAACAACCAGAACCACCCCGACACAGCCGCATCGAAGCTCAAGAACGAGACCATCGCCGAGAAAGGGAAGCGTGACGTGCAGGCCGTCGACGATAGGCTCGCCGAACACGAGCAGAAGCGGGAGGCACGGAAGTTGAACCATAATGGTCTGAGCGCCGCTGACAACGGCGCCGGTGCTGCGAGAGGCACTGGTCACCACCCTTTGCCCTTGCAATGAGTTCCGATGGGATCTGGAGCGTGGACCTTGGGCAGGCCCTGATGACATGATTAGGACGGAGACGTATCGCGGTTGAGCGCCACTGGACGGCTCGTATTACCCCGCATCTGAAACTTGGAACGACTGGAATGGCGACTGTACGAAGGACGGATTGTAAAGCATGTATCAACAACAGCAAGAGGGCTACGATCTTCGTACTTTCCTTCTTTATGGCATACGGATAGATCTTATTTCTTAATACTTTATCACGACGTCTGAAGAGACGCTGACTCCGACTCACGCGCGTTGAATGAAAATGTGTCGGTCTGGCCCTCTAGGCCTAATGCTGCTGCGAAACGCCGTAGAAGCATAGCCGCTACTTTCTCTACCTCGTACCTTCTACGGGCTACCCTCCTATCTCTGCCATTTCTCCTTTATCCCGACGGAAATGAAGTATATATGAGCCTGCTTTAATTAATGCTAGGGTTGTTTGGCTTGGTGGAATATTATGTCTTCGATGTTCATGATATGTCACTGGGAGTGGCGTGATGATGCCCCATGGACCATGACTATCCGTTACCGAGACTGTGGGAAAGGAGGAATAGGGAACTAGATCCGGAGCAAGGCACACCGATGGGCAATTCCAAAGGACAATTTGGTCTACTCGATTGCGATCTTATCGTTGGAGACGCGAACTCTATCCTAGCAGCTGGGAGGGAAGAGCGGGCAACTATACCGTACAACCTGAGACCCTTGGCCTCTCCAATTAGGAATTTCGGCAACATCTGCAACGCCAAACCTAGCGTCGCAAACAATGACTACCAGGAGCTCTAAATGGGCCCATGCCTAATTTTGGATAGAGTTAGACGGGAGCTACAGTAGATAGCATTTTCTAGTGTAAGCTTAAATCAACTAGTCTCGTCCAACTACTGGATTCACTGAGTGGTCTTAACTTCAATATCTGTGTCCCATAAAACGCGGATAGTCTTTTCGGTTGCCGCCGCAGAATAGCTTCGATTTTCCGATACGTTCTAGTGAGGGATACAGGAGCTCGCGATGGGGAACTTGTGTTGATAGCTAGGATGCAGCCGGCTGCAGATGAGCCAAGGGATGTGGTATCACGAACTACTCGCGTGTGGTACATCCGTACGACCTTAGACATGAGTAAGATATGACGAGTTCAACCGCCCTATCTTATCTCATATCGTTTTTCTGGTGTTGGCAACCATGTGACATGGGAAGGGAGGCAGGGCAGAATCGAGCACAATGATAACACGATACTCGGGCATCAGAGACATCAGGTTATGGATTCATATTTTGCGGTAGCGTCGTATTGATCAAAATGGTTGCCAGGGTATCAACCTGATAACAGTATATCGAATATCGCAAGGTAGGTGTCGTAGGAATATCACGGTCGCATCGGCCCATGCTTCCAACTCTTAGGTGCCTAACTTGGTGTTAAAGGCGCGTGTACCTGCCCTGAACTTACTCATCCTGACATAAGCTGATGTCTCTCTACTACCTAAGACTCTGTTAGTATTTTCTATTTTATTTCACAAATTAGTCCGATGGCGAGCTGAAAAGCTGAAAAGTTGAAATTATACCCCACCTTCAGCATCAAACAGAAAGATTTGGCATAGGATATCAACTCGACCAAGCCTGTTGTGTTATAAAGGTGGTAGCACGCCGGTCCCGATAAGGTGGTTTGTGGCACGGGGGGTTGAATAGCGTGGTGCGCTAATGTACTGCAGATCCAGATAGCTAGCGATCAAAAGCAACCCTAGACGTGGCTTGCAGCTCTTTCAGCCAAAACAGCCTTCGTTATTGCCTAATCTGCCATGCCACTAGGGTCCCTTTCTATCATGATCAACGATTGACAGCTCGGGAACTATTGCAATAGCTCCCGCTACTCTTATCGACTATACCGACAATGAAACAAAGAGAGAATTGGCGGTGAGAGCGTCTCACGAAGCACTGATAAGACGGCTCCCCTCATTGAAAATGGAACCCTAACCCATGGCTGTTTTTATCTTTCGTTTCTCTATCTGTTAATGGTGTCGATAGGCAGGCATCGACAAAATGGCTTACGGAGGAATGCAGCAACTCGAGTTAAGTCCCAAAGTCGCCGTGCCACTCAGAAGATCGTATCTACAGCTATGGCCCGTGTGGTGGCATGTCGCGAATGCCATAGCATTGATATTGTTTGCGACGGGGTTTGTTCTCTATCAGCTGCATGAGAACGAGGGAATTATGCCTCCGTCTACTGTGAGCCAGAAAAGCCAGACTTCTAGTCGAAGCTCTCACCAGCAAGCAGATGCCCAAGAATGGAACATGATCGAGCCTACCAGAGACCTATTGTGGCACTCCTGTTATAATGGCGCGTACGACTGTGCCCGCTTGGATCTGCCTATGGATTGGCTTGACCCTTCCGATGAGGAGCGAGTAGCCTTGGCCGTCATTCGACTTCGCGCAACCGAAACAGAGGACTACCGCGGGCCAGTCATTTTCAATCCCGGAGGGCCAGGAGGGAGCGGCGTGTTCTCCCTCATAGACCACGGCGCGAGTTTGCAAACCATTATTGGCCGAAATCATGATCTTATATCGTTTGACCCGCGGGGAATCGGAGCTACGTTGCCTAGAATTGAATGCTGGGACACTGCAGAGCAGAGACAATTATGGGATCTCCAGGATGTAGGTGTGGTAGACGCACATCCCGGTACTGTATACGACGTATATGCTCGAGCTGCAGCTTTTTCTCAACAATGCGAAGCCCATATGACAGGCAAGTCGAATATACTACGCCATGTTGGCACGGCATCGCACGCCCGAGATATGCTCGAGATTCTCCATAGGCTGGGGGAGCAGAAGCTTAAATATTGGGGATTCAGTTATGGCACCGTTCTGGGTGGCGTTTTTGCAGCTATGTATCCAGATAAGATCGAAAGGCTTGTTAGCGACGGTGAGTTCTAAGGTGTCAGATGTCGAAAACGTATTAATATGGCAACTAACCGATATATGATGCATCGTAGGAAACGTTGACATTCGAGAATGGCACGACCAAGCCTATATCAATTTTCTACGAGACACGGACAAAGTAATGGACGCATTCTATGACTTCTGTAAGAAGGCCGGCCCAGGGGGCTGTGACCTTTACGCGAATACTCCCGAGTTGATAAAACGACGTATGGAAAATCTGCTAAGAAAAATACGCAAACACCCCGTCATCGTCACCTCAGATGGATCGTTTTCAACTGCGGGGCCAAACATGCCGCAACTAATTACTTGGTCACATATCCGGCGACTCACGTCTGCCGCGCTATACCGACCTATATTCCTGTTTAAGAAATATGCGACAGCACTGGCCGCCTTAGAAAACGGAGATGGACGTCCCTTTTATAGCTTGAATAACAACTTGTGTAAGTAAGCTTGAGAGTTACCCCATACCTGTTTCTGGTCCTAGTTTCTTAATATGTAGAGTTAAACTTTCGCCTAATTGGGCTGTTTACCTTTTTATGCGGCCATTCGTAGTCACTTTACTAACACTCACCATGCAGACTCATCTGAAGAACCTCCGCCGTCTGTTTGTTCGACCCAGACTATTCCTGCCGATATGCCTCGATTAGAGGAAGGAAATAATGAAGCATTCCCAGCAATCATGTGTTCAGATCTACCTCCTATCAATCAAACCGCAGAGGAGTTTGTCGGTTTCGCACAACAGCTTAGTGAAATAAGCAAGTCTGCTGGGGATGTCAACGCGCTCTTTCGCCTTGCATGTATAGGCCGAACTATACGACCTAAATGGCGTTTTGACGGTATGCTGATCTTGACTAGGAGCCGCAATAATGGGGGTAGAATACTAATCTTTGACAAGGACCGTTTGAGGGAAACACTAGTTTCCCAATTCTGTGAGTTCCTATCAACTCTAATTGTGCTTGATACTGAGACTAACGCTGCTCTGAATAGTTATGTGAATAATATTGCGGACAACGTCGCGCCGCTCGTGAGCGCCAGAAACAATTCCCAGGGGTTCCCTGGATCTGTTATTCTAGTTCAGAACTCTTATGGGGTACGCTGCTGCACCAACGATACTATATAGCTATATGCTAACTTTGAAATGTAGCATACTAGTTTAACTGCGGCTTCGACCTGTACTGCCACATACATTCGCGACTATTTCCAACACGGAGAGCTCCCTCAGGCCGGGACGATCTGTGAACCCGACTACTATCCGTTCCAAGATGCTAGTCCGCAAAGCGAGGACGAGCTAACTGAATCGCTTCACGAGCTGTCGAAAGCCAACTGGGGCTTCGCGTCAAGGTTGAATGTATGAGTTATGAACAACAAACGAGTGTTGAGGGTAACTATCATGACAATCCCTATTCAGCTGCCAACCGTGGATTGGAATAGGTATATATATCATCCCTACTTCACTACAATTTCAAAACATAACTTTTATGATATACGTCAACGTTCGTCATATACTATATTCTATATAATATAAACCCCTTTAATGAATATGCACAAATCGCTGATTCCCTATCCTGCTTTCAACCGCTTCGCCCTCCATGATTCCAGCAACGAAGGCGTCTCCTCTAAATGTATAGTGATAGGATGGATCCCGGCTTTTTACAGCGGTGTCGTCCGTATGTAACGGACCAAGCAAGAATGGCGATTTGCCTCCCGACAAGACCCAGACCTCGTCCCCAATCGACGTTCCGGAGGGACCCAATCCCACTGCCCCATTCTCCGTGATGAATAGCCGCTGGTGCCTAAGCATGTTCTCGCGCCAAAACGCGTCACCGCTTGCACCCTCGAACTGAGCCTCTGGATCCGTGTAGTTCCCTTCTATGATATCGACTAGCGCCTCCTGCCAGTAAACTTCCGATATGATGCGATAACGAGGTTCTTCAAGCAGTGCCTCTGCTATCACCTTCGCTACCAATTCATGGAGCCGGTCCTCCGTCTCTTCCCTGGCGATGACATCGCTGCAAGCTAGAACCTTATCAAAGAACACGCCATTCACATTTAACACATCTTCGCCGTGGTCGGGCGAAGTCAACTTATCTAGATCTAGCGCCGGCAGTCCCCTGTCTGCTGTATAGTCTAACCAAAACTTGGTATGCTCCCAGAAACTCGTGATATTGAACTCTTCGGGTGGGCGTGACCAATCCACTACCCAGCTAGGCAGGCCCGGGACGCTCTTGCGCTCGCCCCGAAGCCCAATCATTGGCCTAAGTCCCCGCTCATCACGCAGTAAGTCGAGCATGACCCTGCGGTACAAAACCGGCGCGCTGAGGGAATAGTCGCTCGTGCGCACGCTGGGTAGAGGATACGTCCCTTCGGCAACCAAGTTAAGAATCACATATACTTTATCGCGGGGATCCGTCGACTCGCGATACCGAAAGCGCCATAGCATTTCCAGCGGTGGATGTGGTTGCACAACCCATCCGGAAGCCCATATAAGACCCAAGATAGGAGCCGTGAAAAAGCCGAAGCTGTCAACGATGTCGTGGACGTAGAGTCGCTCTGCCGGTGGGTATTGTGCCCAAATCAACTTCTCTGCCGCGCTCTTCATGAAGCTCCAGGGTGTCGAAAGGGGACCCCAGAGAACGGTTGCGTTTTTCGGCGACGTCGCTTCTTGGACAGTCCAGATTCGACTCCACCATGGTGAGCCCATCAGGACTTTCATAGCCTTGCCCGCCTGCGCCTGCTGGGCCTTCATAACGAGCGAAGAAGGGAGACGATACTCTTGATCTGCACCGGATAGTAATTCGATCGCGTCTAGGGCCCCTTTTGCCGCAGCAAGGGCTTCCGGCTCCGTAGCGGCCAAGGCGGCGGCATCGATGTTTCCCATCCACATATTACATTGCACGCAGTTCGAGAAGATTTTGTGCATCATATCCACCTGCGCCATTTTCTCCGCGCCATCCTCTTGGTTGATACATAGAGTATCTACCCAGAGTAGGCGGGCCTCAGTCTCGTGTCTGATGCGTGTCACGGCGTCGAAGAGATTATCTGTCAGTTCAACCTCCGTCCCTTCAACTATGATGATTCGATTCCTATCCATCTCACCCCAGACGTATGACAGGGTTTCGTACGGTACATCTTCGTATACGGTAGCGATCTGATACGAACATCGAATAACCTCGCCGGCTCGTCCGGGCGCGATCTTGAGCAGCCGGATCTGACCTTGGCTGCTATCTATGGGAAGAAACGCAAAGTCTAGCAAAGCGGTGAGTCAGTTACGTCTGTGTACTTGCGGGATTCGAAACACGTACGAGGTGCCAGACAAACTGGAGATCGCGGATCGGTATCCATCCTATCCCGCGTGGTTTGAAACAGCGAGCTGGGTTCAAAGTGTGATTGGGCGCTTCACAATCTCGTCGAGAACGCCTGCTTCTCGTAGTCTGGCCTAGATAGCAAGGCGGCTAAGCTACTTTCAGCGGCCTTATATTCCCAACTGGAGTCACAGAGAACGAGATATATAATCACGCCGAACCACCATTTTTGAAGTAAAAAGAAACGTAGTATCGTGTAATATAGGCGCCTAGTATCCCGAGGCTGAAGTGAACGTTACTATTAATATCGTCATGCCGTAGGGGAATATGCCTCTCGATAACGTAGTGCGTGGTACACGGTATCACAAATGACTAGATGTCAAGCATATCCCGCGCGATATTTCGTATAGCTGTAGTTTATTTAGTAAGACACTGACTAAACGCCCTTACATTCCACGTAAGTTCGCCATCACTATCCCAAGTGCAGGAAAGGGTTGGTTTGTGCCAGTTGTCGTGAGATTCAAGGTTGTATCCCGATAAGTTTTGCCCCTCGCTTTGGCTTATAAATGCGCACCGCGAATAGGAGCTCACATAAAATGAGCCCCGTCTTACTGGGGTAGCTTCTTGCTTCTAGAGCCTGCCGCTGTAATATGCGTTCTGTTAAGGCGCTAGCCTGCATGAAGTCACTATACCCGGAACGATCTATTAAATCGCCAGGCGAGGAGGACGATTGATGCATGCCTAGATGGGTTTCTACATCGCGGGGATGGGAGAACCCCACTGGATGACTAGATCTAGAGTGCATGGGGACTGGATTAGCATAGGTAAGCAAGCAAAAAAAAAAAATTACTGAAGGAGTACTATTCTCAAGAAAGCAACGTATCTCCGCGGGCGGAAGCGGAAAAAGACAGCAGAGGCGTTGGTGGTGGAATTGATGATGCATTTAAATCTAGAAAAAAAAAAGGTATACAAGTAAAAGGCTAAAGCGAAACACTAACAATCGAGAAACTCTTCATGTATGTAGTCAATCCTGCCAATTACGACAGGCTCAAATCGAGCTTTATATATCACTACTAGGGGCCTTAGGCGACTCTATTTCGACATGAAATCTCCAGAAGCGCGTCAGATAAAAGGGAGAAGACTACTTAGGTATGGTAAGACGCCGGTATAGACAATACTATTGACTCCTCAACATCTAGTTGGCCGCGTCATGGGAGATGTGAGTAGTATATAGATAATAGGTTGCAGAGGCGAATAGGTAGCCCGTGCTTTTTCCAGGATCTCCGAAAGATGATGACGGACGAACCGACAAATGAGAAGATTAGGGATGCCTGAGGCTATATGAATACTATATAGGTATTAGAATAGCATCAAGATAGATGTCTTGAAAATAAGGCAGGACCCAGGCTGGGTGTACTACATAAAGGTAATGTAAACTACGACGAGTCATCTAGGAAAAGCCATGTTTTGTTTGGAGTGTCTAAAGCACCTAGTTATAATATAACTAATTAGGATTGATGAGTATACAGGCATTTGTCTATCCTTTCGACCTCAAGTTCTTTAAGATACGCAAGGAAGTGTTCTCTTAAGAAATTTATAATTTTAAGTGAATGTAGTACGACCGTGGTGCAAATCTGGTGCGAAACTTGGAGTATGTGGATGGATCAAGGTACTCATGAGGATCTAGGGGAGCTTGAGGGAGAGGCGAAAGCGTCAATATCCCCGTAGTGCTTTATAGGTAGCTCGGAAGATATTTTAGGGCTGAGGTAGTAAGTTTGGAGTTTCAATGTGGTAATCGGATGATGGGATGGAGGGGTCGCGAGATCGCGGGGTAGAACCGTTTGGCTTATCGATAAGTCGAAACGGTACAGAATCTTGGAAGTCCGTATTTGTGACTCATTTTAGGTACCTTCTAGACAAGTGGTACCATATCCATTTAGCGAGGCGTGCTCTCCAGTGGGTTATACTGCCTAGGTACACAGCGTCGTGAAGCCATCAGGATTACTTTTCCCTTGCTTTCGATCTTGAAACTTACCTCGATGTTCTCAACCCTTATATCACAGCTTCAACTTACCAAGTACGCCGTGTTTCAGAAAGAAGCCGATGATTAGGTAAGGGAAACTTGATGCTAAGTACGTTGGACCACATTCCTTCTGTTTTGTCGCCAACAGTAGCAAGACTACGCTGATCAAGCCGTCTATTCTCGGAAATTTGAATAGGAGTCATGAATGATTTGTCTAGCTATCCGGGTCTTCGCGTATCCACTAATGTCGTCTTCATTGACTTGACAAACTGTTTCGGCCTAGCAAAACGCCCAACTGCACCGCCACAACCAGCTTCTCTCATCCTTCTCTCACGCATATACCCAGGCCTTTCGGGGTTAGGGCTGTTGCCCAACAGGCTCCTATCTTCTATAACCTACCTACTTAAGCAAGTCTTGTGTAGAATGTGTAACACCCTCTGTTCTTCTTGAGAAACAAGAACTCGGAACCTAAACGATTGTCGCCAAGTTATGTCTCCAAGACAAACCAGATCACAAACCAAAGCAGCAAATGCTGTAAATGCTTCTCTACCAGATATACAGAGACTTGCTCTGAGTGATCCCACTGTCAAACCTCCGGTTGATGATCATAGCATTTCCAAGCCATCAGTAGCACTCACCCGTGCCATCACGGGCCTCAAAGCCAAAGACCACAAGCTCTTGTTACGAAAACAGATATGGCTCCAGCAGTACTCCTTAGAAATCCCTCCTCAGTTCGCCAAGAACGCAGCAGCCTTAGATGCTACGCTGGTTTTTGCACAGGAAGAAGCGGGCACAGCCGTCTGTATTGTGCCGACTGGCATACTTTTGACCTGCTCACATTGCGTTGCTGAGAATATCGACGAGTATAATAAGTCGAAACACCACTGGCTTCTCTTTAGATCTGGTGTTGTTGCGAAGGCAACCTGCGTAGTGTGGGATAATAAACGCGACCTCGCACTTTTACAAGTTGTCGCCGCTTATCGAGAGGGTGAAGCTACTGGATTGACGCATTTCCCATCTGTTACCATCAGTCTCACGGCTCCGATACTGAATTCACGGCTAGTGTGCGTTGGCCATCCAGGAAGCGAAGACTTGGAAGCGTCCCTGCCTGGTATCAAGACGAATTACGGTGTCCTACATGTCAGCACCGGTCGATTTCGCGGCTGTGCGGAAGATCAGGATCCCCAGGACAACTCTGAGATTGGCGCTTTAATGCACGATTGCTGGACATATTGGGGCCACAGCGGAGCGCCGTTACTTGACATGAAGATGGGTAAACTTATAGGGTTACATTCTTCCTGGGACGACGAAACGGGAATGCGTAGAGGGGTGCCTCTTGAGGCCATTCTCGAATTCCTCGAACAACATGAAAGCCACGTGGTCCTTCATAATCGAGAAAATTAAGCCTCAATAAAGCATCTACATCTAGTGAACATTGATGCAGGGTTGTATCCACCTCCCCTTATACTTTGACTTGCCGCCCTCGTACAAATACTTGCTTGATATTCCGATCATCACCTGTCATGATGAACTTGTTAAAGACCGTCTTCGTATCGTCATGTTCCTCGAGCATGGTCATAACCCCGGGTTTAGAACTCTTCGAGTCAATTAGCAGCGCGTCAAACTCCTTTCCAACAACAAGATTGCCGATCTTCTCCCCTAAGCAACAGACCCGAGCTCCGCCAAGCGTCGCTAGATAGAAAATCTCGTCAATCGACAGTCCTTTGTCTTTGCCTTGGCTCATGACTTCCCTGGCATTCGAGGCCACGAGGGCCTGACGCATAGCATCCAAGATGCTACTCGAGAAACCGCCCCCGCTATCTGTTCCTAAACCTACTTTGATGTCTCGCCGGAGAAATTCACGCACAGGGGCAGCCATAAAGCCGCCACCGACGGTCATATTAGAGATGGGGCAGTGCGCAACACCACACTCAAGGTTCTTGAGATGCTCTAGTTCGTACTCGGACACGTAACAGCAATGAGCCAAGATGGAGCGCTTGGTAAGTAAGCCGAAATGGCTGTAAAGGTCCACCTCGTTATCGAATGCCGGAAACAAGGTCTTCGTAAACAACATCTCCTGCTCAGCTTCGTTGAAATGTGTCTGAATCGGGAGATCTGGGTTGGACCTAGCGATCTCTCCTAGCCCAGCGAGCAAGGCATCCTCGCAGGTAATGGCGAAGCGAGGGGTTATCACATATTTGATGAGCCTGCCCTCTGGATCAATCTTTCTCATATGTGCAATACAGTCTCGTGTTTCACTCAACGAGGATTCAACCATTGCGTCTCGGTAGTAGTCAGGCGCGTTGCGATTCATATTGCATTTGCCTACGAATGCGCGCTGCCCCTTCTCGAGACAGAGATCGCCTAGTATCTTTGTAGCTTCGGCATGCATAGATCCATAGTATGATGCGGTGGTTATGCCCTGCTGGAGAAAGCCGTCGACGCAGCTGGCATAGATACGCCGTGCGTATTCCGGATCACGGAATCGAGCCTCATTCGGAAACGTAACTTCTTCCAACCAGTCTAGAATATGCATGCTCTGGCCGAGGCCGCGCTGCGCCCATTGAGGGGCGTGGTTGTGTGTGTCCACAAAACCTGGTATGAGAAATTGCCCACGATCAAGGAAGTGAACATCATATTGGGGCTCTGAGAGGCCTAGTGTAGTCAAGTGTTGCCGGACTAGTTCCTTTGAGATCGATTTCACTAGGCTAGATATGATACCGTCTGGCGTGATTACTATCAAGCTATTCTCTATTATCTCTAGCCGGTTGAGGCTAAGAGAGTGAATGAGTGTGCCGTGAAAGACTAAATGTTGAGCCATGGCTGAAGTGTTTGTCGATGAGTACGGACGAACCCCTCAATTCCCCTATATCACCTGGTTGTCGGCCTTGGGCGAGAGAGTGAACCGCCAAGCCAGCTGTCATAGGCCGCAGAACAGCTGTCAATTTTATGAATAGGATGTCTGATCGGGTCGGATACACATTCAAAGTTCACATGGCGATTCTCGACGACATATATGCCCCAACAAGGTTGTGAATGCTTGAATACTCTCATAATGGGGGAAGCTACGCTCAATAATTCCCGCTATCTGCCATTTCCCCAGGTTAATCAAACCTCTTTCCGGACATCAACTGTCTCGCTCGCTCTACCGTTCCCGGTTTCAGCGTTGATTCCCACAGCCTTCTCAACAGCGTGGACGGCCTCATCTGCGAGTGCCTTATCTTCAAACACTGTTGTTTGAAAACATTAGTTAGTTAAAGTTATACAGGCTTGACGGTCGGGGCGTAAGACTTACAAAAGGCAAGCTCTTCAAGCGTGCGGCCAAAGGTCTCCGGGAAGAAGAAGTACACAAATGTAATCTCATAGGACAGGAATACGACGTATGAGATAAGGTAGCGCCAGCCAGCGTCCCGGAGTCCAATGGGGTTGACGAAGGTGGTGAAGAAACCAGCCAGTCGACCCCATAACTGGAAGTAGGCGATACCACGAGAACGCTCTGCGTACGGCCAAATTTCGACCATATAGGCTATTGAGAGCCCTATTGTTAGCAGATATAAGAAAGCTAGAAAGTCAGGCTTGCATACTGTAGGTGAGAGCGTTATAACCCAAATTGTAGCAGGGGCTGTAGGCGAAGATGAAGAACAAGACGGCACCGCCGGCCGCAGTATTCAATTCACCCGAGTTCTTGCCGTCGATGGCGTATTTCATGCTGATTGTCCAACTGATGTAAACGACTAGCAAGCTGCACGTGCAGGCTAGATACATAACACGACGCCGAAACCGCTTGACTAGAAGAGATGCCACTGTTCCTGACACCAAACTCCATCCAGCGAGCTTGGACATTCCTTTGTTAGTTAAGTTTCAAATTGAAATTTTTCTCTTAGAGTGAGAACCGGGAAGAGCGAAAGGGGATGAGTACTTACAGCTACGTTGAGCTTCTGCTTGAATACAGAGTCTGTTTGTCCGATGGCCTGGAGAATATCGCCAAGGTAGTATGAGATGACTAAAACAAAGTTTCAAGGTCAGTCTCTCAATTCCAAACCCGGCCTATCGTTAAGGTAGACGCACGTGTATTTCCAGACCACTGAGTAAACAATCCCAACATCGTGCTAATAAGCAACCGACGTCTGTTACCACTCGTACGAACAAGGTCCGCCATGGATTTCTTAGCGTGCGCCAATTCTATGCTGATGGTTGTCTGCAGCTGGGCAAACTCCGCCTTGACAAACTCAGACTCGCGATTTCCTTCGGCGTGGTATTTGGCGAGTATATCATATGCCTCCTCGTGTCGCTCTTTAGTGATAAGCCACCTAGGAGACTCTGGGATAAAGAAGATGAAGCTGATTTGGACGAGCGAGGGTACCATTTGCAGCCATGAAGGAATACGCCAGGCATAATTGCTCATGATGTTGTTGGTACCAAAGGTGATTCCCGCAGCCAACAATTGTCCAATGAAGTATGAGACATTGAAAAGAGAAGTCAGGACTGGACGTTCTTTGGGATACGATAGTTCACCGATAAGGGATGAAGCCGAGACAATACAGGTGGGTATACCGAAACCCAAGATCAGACGTGCGACGATATATTGACCAACTGCGACATCATATGAGTTATCCGGCCCAAAGATCTACCGGCAGACCGTAGCATTGCTAATGTCGCCGGATTCACCACTAGGTTGATATGCACTTACCATGAACGGAGAGACCTTGAATAAGGGCACCAATTACCATAATCACTGAACCTCCGAAGATAGACCAACGCCGACCAAACTTGTCATTCACAATACCGACAAAAGGTAAAGACAGAATAGCACCTAGAGAGTACGAAGCTGCAATAATGCCCTTGATGGGACCTTGGGGATCATCGAAAACTGTTGTCCATCGAAGACAGATCTCTGTCAGTGACGATTTCTATATCGAACAACCCGGATGCGCGGTAGGCGCTCTCTTTGGGGATAGGGAAATAGGCGTAGACTTACAAGATATCCAAGACGGCACGATCTGAAGAGCATTGATGAGTTGCGAATCGAAACCAGAAGTCAACTCGATACCCATGCATGTAGGGAAGAGAAGGAAGTATAAGAGTCGTAGGTTGGGCTTGCGGTACCACGGCACCTTGTCCTCATTGACGAGACGAGTTAGAATGGGGTCTGAGGCGCCAGTCTGCGCTTTCTCCGCCGATTTGAAAACCATATTCAGTTCTTGGGTAGGTAATGGATAGGAAGTCTTTCCCAATCAGACTTCCTGCCTTTATGATAGGGAATCACCAGTTACTCAGGATGCGTGCCTCTAACGACAACACGCCGGCTACTGAGAGGAAACGTACGTTGCTATATAGCCTCGTCTTATACACACCTCAACTCCCCAGATTCTTAAACGACTCGACTAACTACCCCCCACCAACCCAAGCTGGAGTATGGGGTCAAAGCTGGGGTGGCCTCGAACCGCCTGTACATAAACAGCTTTTCCCCACTGCTCTCTAGAAACGCCAAGTACGTAGTCGGTGTGCTAGGTAAGAGGTAGAGGACGAACCGTTAGACCGGGTGATCCCCAGGAAAAAACTAAACCCGGGGGATACCATGTAGCGAAGCTCGTCAAAGCTATTACGAGGTCGAAATATGAAATTAAGGGGAACATAATACGATGATTCTCACGGGAATTTGCCTCTTGACCCTTGTGTGTCGGCGAGGCATTCCGCTCCCAATAGCCCTCACCACCATTCTTACACCAATCGACATGGCGAGCTAGACATCTTAGTCGGGATGGGGTAGATGCCAAGGCGGAATAATGGGAGTCGTCGCCGACTAAGCTCCACTGCCGAGAAGTCCTAACGAGAAAGACCAGGTGCTTCTTCGATGTTGTACCGTTAGCCAAGGGAAGGATTCAGCGTTCACACGTTCCCGGGTCGTCGTCCGAAGAAGAATCGTCTGGGGATGAGTAAGAGGCGCTCCGGCTCTCGAAATCTGCAATAACAAGAAGACGACCGGGGTTGATTGGACAAAATATGATGGGGTCAGACGACGTGCAGAAATTAATCCCATGGGAAACCCAAATTCCAAGGCATCGTGCACGAACGTTGAGCTCATCCATCCGAATCAGGGATGTGTCACATGTAGACAACGACAAGGGTCTAAGCGATGCTTTTATGGCTTGCCTAGATTCGAGTCCTTTGTCGACGCTAGTTCGGCAATGGTGAGGTCCTAGAGCAACATCGTCGGCAATCCACCTCAACGTTGTTTTCGATGGACTGTCGTCACGTCTGTGGAGATGTCAATTGTTTGTATTGTTGTATTTAATCAATTTCCCACGTGCGTCACGAGATGCTGTTGAGCCTCTTTTTCGTCCCAGCGCCGCGGTCTTCGACATTAGCCTAAAGAGGTACCCAAGGACTTGGGACTTGCGAGTATAGCGCTGTTTTAGAGGGGTTGACTGAGCTAAAAATCACCAATTTACCCTATTGGCTTGTCGATCATTTTCAGTTACCGACTCTTGAACTTTTAACCTGCTAGTAGGTACACTATGTGGTATTGCTGCTAGCACCGGGCATTAGGTCAATACTAGGACGTGAAACAGCGGTTAAGCGAACGCTACTTCATCTCCTCTTCCCGGGGTCTTGGGACTTCCAACTCTCTTGAGTAGTTGGATGCGCCTAAGGAGCGAGTTTTACTTAAATAGATATACCGAGGCGAGTTACTAACGCTAGTCTTGAATCTTAGAGAGAGCCGTCGCCTTCTACGACATCGCGGATACGCACTGCTGACGACTAATAACGATTATAAGGATTTATACTACGCAGGACAGGCGTTGAAAAGACAGGCAAGAGACGAAGTTTAATGGTAAGAGACTGGGATGGGATTTCGCGGTGGTAACCCGGTATAATGTACAAGATAATTTACATACCCCCTTGAAGACAAGTCTCAAGGCCATTATTCACAGCCTGCTAAATAGACCATGCGGCTACCGTTCTACTTCCTCATAGAATCCGATGGCTATTAATCCGTGGGGCAGCACTCACGAACCAGACCAAACAGCTTCCCCCGACCCCAAAACCGGGGCCACGAGATCCCAACCGGGTTCGAAACCATCAATACTCGCACTATGCCTCAAGAACGTCATCTCGCCAAGCGGTGTATCCCTAGTCTCGAAAAATGCCCTCTCTTCCTCAGTCCTCTCCCCCTGAGCCCCGAGAACGGTGTAATCGTCACCCTCGAAGCCAGACGAGCCCTCATACTGCCCGAGACTCCTCAAATACTTCATGACGCCGGCCAGCGAAACATCCACGACATACGCACCCACGCGCCTACCTTCCCGCCGATCTTTCTCGCGATGGTAGAGCGCCGCGCAGACGCCAGCAGCAAGCAGGAAGCCTGCGCCGTGATCCAGCGCCTGGCACGGCAGGGGGCGAGCCACCTCTCCGCGGCCGCGATGCTCGGCTTCGGAAACGTTCATACCAGACGCCGTCTGGACGAGGGAATCGAAGCCGCGCCTGTGGCTCCAGTCCCCCCGCGGGCCGAAAGCCGACAGGTTCGCAACAATGACGCCCGGGTTCGCGCGCGCGAGGGCTTCGGCGTCTAGCCCGCGCGCAGCGAGGCTGCCGGGCCGATACCCCTGTACCACGACATCCGCGTCGTGCGCAAGCTGCATGAGCCTGGCCTTGTCGTCCGCGACGTCGAGATCGAGCTGTATGCTCCGCTTGCCGCGCGAGAACTCGCGGTCCAGACCCGGGAGATCGGGCAGGCGCGGCGACGTCACCCAGAGCACGTCGGCGCCGTGCGCCGCGAGCGTCTTGCCCGCCACCGGGGCCGCGATGACACGGCTGAACTCGAGCACGCGGATACCCTCGAGACACCGCCGTTTTGGCCCGTTGAGACCGCGGCGGCGTGGACTGGAATCCGAGAGCGAGGGTGGGATGTCGATCCTGCGTAGATCGACGGGCAAATCACCCACCGCCCGCGCCTGCGGCAGCGCATCCCACTGCGCGAAGGACCGTAGCGCATACATCGCCAGACCCTTGCGTTCCACAGCCACAGTCTCGAGCTCCACGCTCTCCCATAGCCGCGTGCGCTCGCTCACGGCGTCGCGATCAGTGCATGTCTCAGGCAAGCCGAGCAAAGCGAGCGCGCCGCGGCGATGATGCGGGAACGCATCGTGGATGCGCACGAAGCCGTCCGCCGTGGGGTGCAGGCCGCCGACCGGCCCCCAGGTCTCGGCCGGCGAGTCCCCGGCGAGAGTATACAGGCGTTCGCTCTGGAACTCGAGCAGCGCGTGTCGCAGGGGCACCGTGGTGTGCGGGACTAGGCTACTTTGCGCCGCTGCAGCGGCGCCCAGGGCAGAGAGCGCAATGGTGCTCTGCGCGAGATGCCCGATTTTGAAAGATGAGGGGACCGCGGGGCGCGTCAGCGCCGATGCCTCGGGGAGAGAAAGCGAGGAGAGCGCCGAGGGCGGCAGGGCGAGGTGCGTCCATATCTCCGTGACGATGTCGAGCGGCGTGAATGCGCTGCGGTCGGGCATACTGCGTTGTGGAATGATATGATATGATTCATATAAGTCAAATTAAATCGCCGTGTCTAAACCCATTATTAATTACGATCCCGCATGCCCGGGTTGATCTCACGAGCTATGAGTATATACTTAGGCCCCGGTCGGTTACCCGCAGTTAATGCCGTCACTAGCGCAAAGCGGGGGCTGTGTTGTGTTGTGTGTTGGGTTTACAGCAAACGATCACAGCTAGCAACTGTCGTTAGATTAAATAATAACGAGTCTCTGCTTTAGCTCAAGTAGTGCGCAGAAGACATCGAAGCCACGATGACCCGGGGAAAAGCCTCACGGATGATACCGAGGTCGGCTTCCTATATGAATCCATACCCCGGGAGAAATAAATACCCAGGTGTTACGCTAAATTAGTTGGCATGACGGATGTATCCATATGTGTTCGCCGTGACAAGCCGCGTCCTTCCGATGCCGGCCCGGATTTAGATCGGAGGTGAACATTCATTTCGTAACACCCAATCAATCCTTTTCGTGCCTATAGTCTGATTTCATGCGGCTCAATGGCTTGGGGCAACTCGATCGACATGCGGCATGAACCGAGGTAACGAATCCAAGAACATGTAGATATCGAATAGTTATTCATTAAACGGTATGGGTCGACGAATACCTAGTTAGATAGTGTACAGTGTAATCCCATTCACCACCCCTATACGTGGATCGAGGCCAAGGACGCTGTCTAATGATGATGTACAAAGGATGATGTATCAACTCCCCTCGCTATGCAACTTTTGTATTAATACAAACGGGCGGGTCTCCAGGCTCCCCTTGAAACCTCATAACTACTTGCTCGATTTCTGCGGGTGTAGGATAGCGTCCATCCCTTGTTGTTCTTCTTGCCTAGGTGCGTATTAGCTACAAGCCAGAAGGCTCAATATGTCAAGAGAGGGGGGGTCTTCATACTTATCAAATCCAAGGAGTTTGCCCAGCACGGGAATCAGTTGTAATCGCACCTTATCATCCCTAACCTTTAGGAACTGCAAAAATACGGTCTTGAGGTACGCGGTATCAGGCCCGCCATATGGCCCCTTAGCGAGCGAGCCATTAGCACCGCTTCTCGTAGAATCCGTACTAGATCTCCCGCTGCTCGCCACGTTAGACACGCCGCCGAGGTTGAGCCTGGACTGTATGTTTTTGAGTTCCTTATTCGCTCTTTCGTATCGACTCCGAGCTTCGTCTAGGAGCTTCCTTAAATCCGCCTTTTGCTTTTCTGTATCACGGACCTGTTGCTCGGACGCATCTAGGGCTGAACGTAGACTCGAAATTGTGGAGCGCATGTCCTCGGTTTCGGCGTTAGCCTTCTCCTCGATTTGTTCCAATTCTTCTCGCCGTCGGCGCCATTCCCTTTCGTGCTCTTCGAGGCCCTCTTTAACATTGCTGAGAGCTTTGACTTCGCGCTCTAGCTCGCGCACTTTATTTCTCAGGTCTTCGGCTTCGCGAGCGCGTCGTCGAGCGAGGGTTGAAGACTCGTCTTCGATACGGTCACGCTCTTCTATCGCTGCCTCCATCCGCGATTTCGCCTCGCGAACCTGGGCGTCGGCGCCCTCGCTCATCTCTGCCAACATTCGACGCATAGTCTCCCCCTCGCGCGTTCTCTCGGCAAGATGCTTCTGTGCGTCTGCTAGTTCTTCTTCGAGACTCTCGGACTGAGTCTGTGCCTCTTTACGCTGCATCGTCAGCTCTGTGACTTGATGACGCATCGACGCCATCATGCCTTGGGCACTTTCGAGCAGTCGTGCCTTACTATCCGCTTCTTCCTTGGCAACTATATTCTCTTTCTTTAACTTGGCAATCTCGCCCTCTAGGTTCTTGACTAGTGCCGCGGACTCAGATTGCACACTGGACAACTGAGACAGCGCCGTCTCGAGTTCTGAACGATGCTTCTCTGTCTTTACAGATAATTCACTATTCTCCCACTGCAACCGCCGAATGCTACGATCTAGAGTTCGCTTCTCATCTTCCATCTTTGCACGAGCCGTCTTATCAGCAGCTAGCCGGTCGTTCATTAGTTTTAACTCGGATTCGCGGTCAGAGAGTAGGCGCTGAAGGCGATTATTATCGTGACCTAGTTCTTTCACTCGCTTCTCAAGAGTGCGCAGCTCATTCGTCTTGGACGTGACCTCTTCTTGAGTGATTTTTGCGGCAGCGAGATCTTGATTAAGGCTCTTGATCTGGACTTGGGCCTTAGTATTTAATTCCTTTTGTTGTGCCAAGTCTTTGAATCGGTCTTGAGCAGTCTTCTGCGAAGCACCTAGTTCAGATTTGAGTGTGTGGTTTTCGACCTTTAAGTCATCAAACTTCTTCTTCATCGTCTCGTATTCTACCTGTACCTTCGAATTGGAGCCTACGCGCTCAAGTTCCTTTTCCAATTCAGATTTGCGAGACTCCAACGCTTTGTTTTCATTCTCGAGTTTCTTAATCCGGTCCTTAGCTTGGACGAAGTTTTGGCCCGTTTCGATGAGGCTTTCCCTAGTGACTTCTATTTCTTCTGCGAGATCTTCTTGAGACTTCTTATGCTTAGATAACTTCTCAATCTGTGAATTCTTCTCGGCAATCTCTGCTACGAGATCTTCTTGAGACTTCTTTTGTTTAGATAGCTCGTCAATCTGTGAATTCTTCTCGGCAATATCTTCTTTGAGTCTAGAGATCTCGGCTCGGAGGGCTTCGGCCTCAGGACCGCTGAGACCGCCGAGGGCAGAATGCTGCGGGTGCTGCGATGTTTTGCTAGGTGTAGTATTTGCGGGTACCTGGGAAGCGCCACCTTTCTTCTTGTTTTTCTTATTTCTCTTTACAGTCCAACCAGGTGATTCGGCTGGTTCCGGGGATATCGCTCTTAGATTTGGTGGGGCTGATACAGTAGACGGCGGGTTGTCGTCCTCAGGAGTTGTCACATTAGCCTCTCTGTGTTTGCTGAGTTCTTGGTTCAAGCTATTGATTGTCTCGTCCTTGGAATGATTTTCTTCGCGGGCCTTTTCCAGCGTAACATTAGCTTCATTGTTGGAAGCTTTTAATTCCTCGAACCGCGCTTGCAAATTGAGCAACTCCTCTTTTACTGCCCTTGCCTCCTTTTCTTTGTCATCCTTCGAGTTGGCTTCCTTGAGGAGGGATGATTCGGCCGCAGCCAATGCTTCTTTGCGTTCATCGGCTTCCGAGGTTAATCTCGCGATCTGCTCATCTTTTAATGCCAGTTCGGCTTGTAGTGTAGAAATCTCATCATCATAAGAGAACATGTCTCCCCCTTGATCCCCATTATTTCGGACCTTGCTATCCTCTGTCTTGTCCGGTTGATTGGCGATTCTGTTGGCATCTGCAGCTTTGAGAGCGGCAAGCTCCTCGTCAGATTTCTCGCATTTCTTCTTGAAGTCATCCCTATCTGCGGACACACGCCTCAGCTCTTCCACGACCTTGGTATTTTTCTCATTCAACTGGGTTATATACGCCGCGAAACCATCTGGATCCTTGATACTATCTAGCGGAGTATTCTCGCGAAGTATACGGTCGAAGCGCTCAGCCGCCGCGGCGCGCGAATGGGCTAGCCGGTAAGAGCGTAAGAGCTCTATGAAAAAATCGCGTGTCAATTAAGGGCTGAAGGCTGCAGTACGAGAGAACGTTTACGTACCTTGAAAAGTCGGCTCTAGCTTGTCTAGCCTCTTAAGCCTAGCTTTGACGTGAGGTGGCAGCGCTGGTGGTGCCGACGGCGTGGTTGTGGGATGCTCGGGTGTATTGGCGGCGCTCGCAGGCTTGGCACCATCGCCATTATGGCCCGCAGCCGAGCTCTTCTTATCAGAGTTGGATTCGTCGGTGTTCAACGCTGGTTCTGCGGGCGCGACGGGCTTCGGAGTACTGGAGCCACTGGGGCCGTCGGTGTCATCATCTAGCTTGAAAGCAGCTTCGAAGATGGCAGGATCTGGGTTCGCAGGGCCACTCTGCCCGGAGTTCTTAGCGTTGGCGGCTCGTTCGGTGACAGCCTTGTGCCGGGCTTGCTCTTCAGCCAAGGTACGGTCGAGGGCATCCTTAATTCTCTAGAGGTAGCACGTAGGTTGTTTAGCAGGTGGGCAAGCAGGCGCGGATCGTATTCTTACAGAAAACATAGTGGCTCATTCGTCCTTTGTTTTTTCTCTTGTTTCCTCCCGTCTCGTCTCGTCTCTTCTCTTCAGCGATCTGGAGACCAGGAACGTGGCTCGGCTCCATGCGCCAGGTAGAATGAAATAAGGTGTAATATGCACAGGTTCCCGCAAATGGGAATGATGATATTATCAAGTCAAGCGGATAATACGCATGTAATATGACAGCAATAAGATGGGTGGAAAGGAGAAAGGCGTCAACCAAGGCAGTCGATCAAAAGGAGACGGTGATGATGGGTAAGGATGTGGGCAATACCTAGTAGAGCCGATAGAGAGCGATAGAGAGAGGCAGGCGGGGCGTTGCAATAAATGTAAGGCTGGAAGGGGGAGGTGAGGTGGTCTGGTTGTTAAGTTTTATTATACTTCATGATACTTTATCAGCCATGAATTCGAATTGCGCAAGCAGGGTGTCTCTAGTAGAAAATTGAGTTGAAAATTGAGTTGGAATGATGAGGACGTCGGATTCAACTGCCCGTGACATTTTGCGTGTTACAGCTGATGATTACTTCTTACACGCTACCTCAGCAGTACTACTGTAGGTAGGAAGAGGTACGTACTACTTACGCACACTGCTGAACTAGGCAAATAGCGTACTATGTAAGTGCCTACTTAAGGTATTTAAGGTAACCTAATAAGGTTACTGCCTGTTGAGGTGGGACAAACCCTCGACCCTTGGAGGGCCAGTTGTCATTGTCACCTAGATGGGTACCTCCAGTAGTGTACTTAAGTATATACAGGTACAGTACAGATGTGGCGTGGAAAAGTGGCTAGTGGTGGCTGAGTGGCGGGGGGGAAATGGTAGATTAACTAGGGGTCAGACCCCTGGTCTGACCCATAACTTACTTTTTTACACCTAATTCTAGCAAATTAACCACTTAAGAAATCTTTGTTTAAAGCTATCATTCTGGTTTTCTAAAAGTAACTTTTAAAAAAAAAAAAGTTAAATCTGTATAATAATTAGTATTATTTTACTTTTTAAAAAAATAATACTAGCTTTGTTTAAGTTTGTTGTTTTAAGGTTTTTGTTACTAGTTTTATATTAATTTAACTTTTTTATTTTAATTTTACTTATTAAACCAATTAAAATCCTTAGCAGTTAATTAAAACATATAATATTATAAAAAGCGTTATAATATTAACTAGGTTAATTTTTGCAAACCATTTTATTTATTTATTTTTTTATATTATTTATTTATAAAAACATTAACTTACTAGCGTTTAAAACGCTAAATTTTACAATAATCTTCTTACTTTTATTTATTAAGTTAAATATTATAAAATTGTTTGTTTGCTACAAACGGTTAATAAGCCTAAGCTTATTTAAGCTAGCTAAAACCAAACAAAAATATATTATAGCTTAATTATTTATTAAATAAAATAAAAGCAAGCTATTTAATTATTTAAAGCTTTAGCTGCTATTTAATATCACTTTTTTTAAAAATGTTTAGCTTAGCATAAACTACTAATATTTTTAATAAATAATTAATTGTTTATAACAACTAATTTATTATAATATAAATTAAAGCTAAGCAATAATAATATTAATATTAAACATATTTTTTAACTAAAATTATTTAACATTCTTTTTTTTTAAACTTTTTTTTTAATTTATTTTTTTTATTAACTGTATTAATTAACTATTTAACAAAATAAATAAAAAACTTAAATTTGAATATGTTATTTAAAACAACAAATATATTTATTAACAAAAAGCCGACAAAAAATATAGCAACATTTTATTTTGTTAGTTTTTTAAAAAAAAATATAAAGATCTTTTTTTAAAACTGTAATACTTTAGCATCGGATAAAAAGAACCTTAGTTAATATGCAGCAACTATTTTTAAAAAAAAACTAATAGGTTGTTAAATAAAATCATAGTATAATATATTGCTAAAAAAGATTTATCGATTATAAAAATTAACTTAAACAAAATTTATTAAAAAATTTAATAAAAATAATAATAAAAAGCAGCATATGTTAACTAAAAAAGTTAAAGCTTTAAAAAAAAAAATAAGCAAGCTGCTAATCGAATTTGTTTAACAGGCTTAAAAGTTGTTTAATTAAATATATAGTAATCTGCAAAACAAGCTAATAAAATTATTTTTTTGCAAAATAAAAAATAGTAAAATAAATATTATGCTATAATTAAAACTATAGAATCAATTATTAGCTAATAGTTTTTTAAACAAAAATAGTTTGTTAAATGCTAAAGCTATGTTTAAAAAAGTTTAAAAATATTTAAGCTAAGCTGCTACTTTATTAAATAAAACTAATATTTATAATAAACAAGCAAACTATATAAAAAAAAAAATAGCAGTTGCTTTTTTTAAAAAAACAAATAGCAGCTGCGTTTAAGCAGCTATTAAAAAAAATAGTTAAATTTATAACGTTTTCTTAAGCAAAAAGTTTAATTTAATTTTTAATAAATAGCAATAAAAAAAAATATAATAGTTTAAAAAGATTATAATGCTTTTGTTATAAAAAAACAGGTTATAAAATAAAAAATTGCTTTAATTTTTTGTTACTGCATATTAAACAAAACAAAATTATTAAAAACTTTAATAAAAAAAGACAAACTAATTAAAAATTTAACTTTTTAAATGCAACAAAAACAATAAAAATAGTTATTATTAATTTAAAAACGTTTAATTGCAATAAATATAACAATTATATATATAATGTACTATATATAACTTTAGCAGTATTTAACCCGGCAGTATAATTTATAAAAAAAAAAAAAAAAAATATTATTATAATAATAATTATGCTGCAATAATAGCAAACAAAAACAATTTAAAAAGTTCTATTAAAAACTTATAAAGTTAAAAACAAACAAAATTGGATACATTTTTTTTCTTTTTAGTAATAAAGCTTTTAACGCTAGCACAGCCCAACATTGCAACATAACAAAATCTTTAAGCTTTTATTTTAAAAACAAAACCTAATACTAATGTTTAATTTTTAACAAATAAATTAGCAAAACTTATTATTAACTTAATATTATTTTAAAAATTTTTAGCAAAACATAAAGCTAAATTAAATAAATTGCAAACAAGTATTAAAAGCAAAGCAAAGCAGTTAGCACTGCAAAACATTATTTCAATATATATTATAATGTTAGAATAACTAATATTAGTTACAACCGTACGTATAAACATGTACAAAGTTATTGTTATGTACAAGGTTATTAGCACGTGCGCACCTAATTCCCTTTATCGTATTAGCTTGTACGCTAGCAGAAGTTTTTACCTAAAATAAAAACTCTGCTTTATACAAAGCCTCCTTTTTATATAAAAAAATATAAATAAATATAATACAATAAATTATATTTTATTCTATGCATATGTTTAATATACAATATTATATAAAGCTTATTCAATACTAATTAGTAGTTGCAAAAGCACTTTTTATACAACTGCAAAAGTATTACAAATTAACAAAAATAAAAACAAAAGCACTTACGGCCTAACTAAATCTTTATATTGTACCTTAATTTTTTTGTTATACAAATATTACTTTTTTAACCAAACTAAATATACTTATACATTAAAAAAACAAAAAAAATAATTTTATTGTTATATAAATATTACTTTTTTAATAAAACTAAATACATTTATATTACAACAAAAAAAATAGTATACAATTATATTTAATAACTTATTATATAATAACAAAAATAATAACTTGTTTGCTTAGTTTTATTTGTAAATATAATATTAAATACTTTATATAATGCAGCAAAACTTGCTATATTACAAACTTTAATTAATTTTACATACAAAAAAATTGCTAAAAACTTTAAGCTTAGTTTTAAAAACGTATAAAACTATTTTAACTTTAAATACTAAAAAAAAAGCGTTAATTTAAATTGTACAACTTTAAAATTGTTAAACATATAAACAGCGTTTTAAATTATTAAATACTAATATTTAAAAAATGTTTAATAAAAGTTTTAAAAAGCGTATACAAAAGATTTTGAAAATTAAACAACAAACTATTTTTTTTAAACTTATTGTACGCTATATAAAAAACTACTTTAAATACTTAAAGCTAAAAGCGTACAATTAAAATCAAAAAAATTAAACTAAACTAAAAGTTTTATACAAATTGTATAAAACAAATATAATTTAACAAAAAACTAGTTAAAACTTTTAACTATTTAAAACAACTTGTTAACTGTTATACAAATACTATTAGTTTTTTTTACGCCAAGTTAGCAACTTTGTATAACGTTATAAAAAACTATTTTGCTTAAAATTATATACAACTAACAATTAAAAACTAAAATATTTTTAAGCCGATATATAAACGTATAACAAAAGCAGAATATAAACTAAATTTCTAGCTAATATACAAATACTTTATTGTTTATTATTTTTAGCAAACTTTAAAGTAACAAACATATTTTTATACAACACTAGACCTTGCATTAAATAGCTTTTTAATAAACTTACTTTTTATAAAAAACGTATAAAACAAAATAATTCTACTTAAAAAGTATACAATTTTTTAAAAAACCTAAAAAAAAAGAAAAAATTATTTAAATTAGCTGTACAACCTGTTATATAATAAGGCACGTTTATTTATAAATGCCTGTTGCCAACTTAAAATTATAAAAAATTAATATTATGCAGTATTTTTAATTATTTTAAAAAGTTATGCAAAAATTTTTTTTACTTATTATATTGGCTTAAATAAAACTTAAAACAAAATTTATTATGCAATAAATAATTATTTTAATACTAATACAAATTATAGCTAATATTAGGCTAATTAAACTACAATTATTTTTATACAAATAAAAAAAAAAAACTTTAATTTAGCACCGTACAAAATATTAAACTTTATAATTAACAAGCTTATAAAAGCATAACGCGCGCTTAGCGCAAGTTACTAAAAAAAAATTTAATTAAGCATAATAGTTATATAAGCATATTAAAAAATATTAAAACTAGCTATAGCATTTATATTTTAAAAACCAACGTACAAAAGCTTTTTTTCTAACTTTAAAGCATATATTTAAATAGCAGCAAATAATTTATTAAAACATTTTATATAATAAAATAATAATAACTATTTTATTAATAAAAAATATAATTAAAACAGCTATACAAAAAGCTAACAATTTAAGTTTTAACTTAAATTTTTAAGCTAGCTATAAAAAAAAACTAACTAAAAGTACTGTACAAAAAAAAAAAGCTTTATATATAACAAAAAAAGCTGCTAATTATTTAAACATACATTTTAAAAACAAGCTTGTATAAAAAACTAATATTTTAATTTGTATAAAATAATTTATAACATTTTACTTACGCTTAAAAAATTTTTAGTATTTTTAACAAAATATAAAGAATTTTTAAAGTTAAACAAAAGTAATAAAAACATTAACAAAGAATTTAGCAGCTAATTAACTTAATTTTTAATGGATAATGCTTTTTTTTACTATATAATTAGCAAAAATATTTAGAACTGCAAAACAAATGTTTTATTTAATTAGTTTATATTAAATAACTAATATTATACAAAATATTAAAGTAAACTATAAAATATAAGCGCTTTAAACTATTTAACAATAAAAAAAGCATAACTAAAAGCTTATTTTAGAATTTACTTTTATATAAAAATAAGCTAAACGCTAAAAAGTGCGCATATTAAATTCGGCGCTAATAATATAATAAATATTATTAGTACTATACAAATAAAAAATTTTTTTAGTATAACAACATATTATATTTTAAACAGTTTTACCTTTTTTTTATTTTTATTAAAAAACGCTAACAAATTGCAAGCGTATTTTAATAACACAAAAAATATTATTATACAAAAAAATAGCAAAACTATTTTTATTATACGCAAATAAAAACATTTATTTTTTAATACTAGCTTATATAAAGCTAAAATATATTTTATAAAAATAAAACTGCAATAATTTTATTGCTGTTTTAAGCACTTTTGTACAAAAAAATTATATAATATGCTTAGTTGTACAAAATATAATATTAACTATTTTATTTTAAAAAAAATTTAAAAATTTTGTTACTACTATTAATTGTATAACTAAATATTTAAACGTTTTAAATTTTTAATTAAAAACAATTATAATTTTAATTACAAAATTATAATAAATGCTATACAAATAAATAATAAGCAAGTTTTTTATATAATTAACGCAGCTATATTATTTTAAGCAACAACATTTTTAAAATCTATATTTATATAAAACGTTTAAAAAGCGTTATATAAGTATTAAATTAATATATATTAAAAACTTTTTAACTATATTGTATATAATTTAAATATAAATTTTTTGTTTAAAAAGTTTTAAAACTAAGCAAAAATTATAAGCACTTAATGCTATACAATGCTTATTAAAGCATATTAAACAATTAACAAAATTAAAAAAATATATAAACTATTTTGTTATATATATAACATTTTAAAAGCAAAACTTAATTATTATATAAAAAAAAAATTAATTTTATAAATAGCAGTTAAAGCTTTAAACAATACTGCTAAATTAAACAGCATTATATTAACTTTTTTTATTTTTAAAGCTTATTTTAAAATTAATTAAAATTTGCTTTTTTTGCTTAACATTATACAAAAAGCAAAAGCTATTAAAAAAGCAATAAAAATGCTACGCAAAAAAAAAGCAAAAGTTAAAATTAACTATATAATTAACTAATATAACAAGCTTGCTTTATATAACATATTATCCTTTTTTTTATAAAGCAAAGTTTTAATATAATATAAAAAAAAAAGTTAAAATAATTTATATAAAATATAATTAATTAAAAAATTTAATATAATTATCGATTTAACAAACAGTTTAATACGTTTTAAATATATATAAATTAAACTATATTACTATACAATTAAAAAAGCTACTTTAAATATACAAAAAACAAAGCTAAACAACAAGCATTTTTAACTTTTAGCTATATAAAAAAACAAAAACAACTTTAAAAAACAAATAACTTTTATATAACTTTTATATAACAAATTAGCTAGCTGTTTTTAATTTTTAAAAAAAAACAAAACTATTTTTTAGCTGTTAAATTGCATAAAAACAGCATAATTAATGTATTTAGCACTTTATTTAAAAAATTAAACGTTATAAAGATTAATAACTTTGTTGCATAAAGCATATTTTAGTTTATAAAATATAATTTAGCTAAATATAGCAATATTTATATTTTTAAGTTTTGCTTTATATAAAAAATTAAAAAAAAAACAATTAAGCTGTACAAAAAGTTAAAACTTGTTATATAAAGCTATAACAATAATAAAAAAAAAAAAATTTTTATATAATTGCTAATTATTTAGCAAATAAGCTAGCAATTACTTTTTGCACTAAGCTTTTTTTTAATACGCGATTTTAATATATTAAGCAAACTTTAAAACATTATATAAGCATACATATAATTAAAAAATAAGCTAGCTAAAAAAATCTTTATACAATTATTAATAAAACTAAAGTTAAAATATTTTAATAAAACAATTTTATAAATTGTACAACTTTTATATAAATTAGCAAAATTAAAGTTATATTAATTTAAAACTTATTATTAGCATTATTATAAAAAACTAAAAATAATTGTTTTTATATATAACTTATGTTTTTTAATTATAACAAAGCTATTATATAATTTTAGTATTATTAATTTTTAAATAAATAATATATTTAGCTTTATAACGCTTAATTTTTTAGCTAAAAAAAAACATAAGCTGTAGCAAGCTAAGTTTTATATAAAACCAAAAGAAATATTTTGGCTAAACTACTTTATAAAATTTAATAGCAAACAAATTACTTTATTGTTTAAAAATAATATTATTTTAATATAAAAAAGCTAAGCAAATTAATTAAACTTGGTTAACTTTTGTATAAAAAATTTTGTGCAGCAATATATTTTATAACGTGCAAAAAGCATATATATTAATAATATTTGTTAGCTAAAAGCAGCGTACAATTTTGCTGCTGCAGCTTAAGTAATAAATTTTAAGCCAAACAATATTGCAAACTTAAACAAAAAAGTTAAATAACAAATAAATAACTTAAATTGCAGCTTAACTTTTATATTATTAAATTTGCACTATATAAAACTGTTTATTTTTATAAACAAATTTTTTGCTAACAATGCTAATATAATTTTATAATTTAGATTTTTTATTATATTAAATATTAAAAATTATACAAAAGTAGACCTAAGCTTTAAAATCGAAAAAAATATTGTATATTAAAACTTTAATAAGTACAAAAAAGTAATTAAAAGCATACTTGTTAATAAGTTATATAATATAATTAATAGCTTTAATAGCGCTATTGTTTTTTATATAACATTTTTAAAAATTATAACTATATTAAGTTTATTTTTTATTTTAACAGTTTTATGTTTTAATTTAAAGTTATTATATAACTGTTTAATAAAGCTAAGTATAACGCAAAAAAAGCGCTTAATAATAAATATTATATTATTTAAAAAGTTATATAAAAAAAAAAAAATTTTTAAAATATAATAAATTAATAGCAAAAATAATTTTGCTAACGTATTTATAAAAAAAACGCTGAATTAAGCATTAAAAACTTTTATATTAACAAACAAGCTATTTATACAAATAAAAACATATATAAACAAAATTTAAATAGTTATATATAATTATAATAATTATAAAAAAAAAAGTATATAATAGTAAAAATAATATATAAAAATATATTAACTTTAAAAAAAACTTTAAAAAACAAAAAATAACGCAAACTTTACTTATTTTTATTTTTTTTATTATACAATTATTTTTTTTACAAACATTTTAACTTTAACTTTTTTTTAAACATAATAATTGCAACAAGCGCTATATAATCTTTAAACGTACGCTATATAAGCATTATTTTAAAACTTTATAACTTAACAACACTTATAAAACAAAAAATTATTATAATTAATATAAGCATTTTGTTTGTACGAAGCAATAGCAATATTGCGCAACTAAATAAAAACGGCTTAAAAATAACTTTTGTAGCAAATAATGCGTGCAATAAATAAACTTAGCAGCTTATAAACTAAAACGCAAATCTAAATATTAACTAAAAGCATTGTAGCAACTTAAACTTTTTTAGCTTACGTACAAAAAGCTAAAACTATTAGCAATATTATATAATAAACATATAATAAAAAAAAAATATATATATATTAACGTAAAACAAATGTAAAAGCTAACAATTATTAAAATTATTTGTTAAAAACAATACAACATTAAAGCCAAGCTTTTAGCTAATAATTGTAAGCGCATAACTATTATTATTAAACATACAAATAGTATTTATTATATAAATATATATATATATATATATATATAAACAAAAGCAAACAAAACGTACAAAAAAAAAAATAAAGGTGTAAAAAAAACAAAAAACAGCTAAAAATTTTAGCAATATTTATATTCGAACTTTTTTTTGCACAATTAGCTTTTTTTGTATAATTAACCTACTTGTATAGCTAAAAACATATTTTAATTAAAATATAACTTTTATTGTTTATATAACAGCTAATAAGATTGTACAAACTAATAAAATTGCAAACTTTGCTAGCATATAAAAGCAAACTTTTAATTAGCACAAACTAAACTAACAGCTTTATAATTAGTTATTTATATTTTTAACTAATTAAACTAACTATATAATTAAAGCAGCAGCTTTGCAGTATACTTTTTATAATCTAATTAAAAAAATAAACTACTAATTCGATTTTGTACGCAAAAATAATTATTTAACTACTTTTTTAAAACCTAATTAAATTTAAATAATTGTTTTTAATACTGTATAAACTATATACGTACAGCTATATAATAGTTTATTTTTTCTTTTTTTTTTGTATAATAATAAGTTGCAACTAAAAAAAAAAAAAGCTAGTATTAAAATAACTAGTATTAGTTGCAACCGTACGTATAAGCATATATAAAATTATTGTTATATACAAAGTTATTAGCACGTGCGCACTTAATTCTTTTTATTGTATTAGCTTATACGCTAGCAAAAGTTTTTATTTAAAATAAAAACTCTGCTTTGTATAAAGCCTTTTTTTTATATAAAAAGATATAAATAAATATAGTACAATAGATTGTATTTTATTTTATGCGTATGTTTAACGTACAATATCATACAAAGCTTATTTAATATATAACAAAAAAAAATCTTTTAAAATTTAACGTTAAAAAGTAGTTAGCGCAAA
Source organism: Xylaria digitata (assembly GCA_022495195.1). NCBI lineage: Eukaryota > Fungi > Ascomycota > Sordariomycetes > Xylariales > Xylariaceae > Xylaria > Xylaria digitata. Next base: position 715,065 of record MU376941.1, on the reverse strand, counting down.
CATTTATTATATTAACAGCAGCTTAACTTATTAACAGCTCCGCTTGCATTAAGTTTTAATTTATTAAAGCAATAGCATTAAGTAGCAAGCAACTAAAAATAAGTCGAAAAAAGTAAAAAAAAAAAAAAAAAAATTAAACAAACAGTAATAATTAACTTAGTTTAATTTATTAGCAATTTATATTATATATTAGTATAAATTAAAAATTAAAAAAAAAAAACAGAACTAAATACTTTAAAATATATTTGCATTAATGTTAAAAAACAAAGCATTAATTAAGCGTTGCTTAATAAAAGTGCGGTTATTAAAATTATTTTTTTTAGTTTTGTTAACAAATTAAGCTTGTTATTTTGTTTAGCAAAAATATTATAAATAGTTTGATTTGCAAACAATAAATAACAATTTATAACTTATTGCGTTTTAATTTAAATAGTAACCAAAAGTATTGCAATAATTATAACAGCGTATATTATGTTTACAAATAAAAGTTTTAATTTATTGCTTTTTCAAAGCTGGTTAAAACGTGTAAAAGCAGTAAAACATTATGCTTTCAACATATTAAAAATTAACAGCAAAAAAGAAATAAAGAAATTAATCTTTATTTTTTTAGCAAGTAAACCTAAAATTAATATTAACTTTAAAAAAGCGCTAAAAGTTATAAAAACCCAGGCAAAAATAAAAAAAAAAAGAGTTAACAAATGCTAACAAAATATAGGACTTGCTATTTTATGCTATTAACAATTTTGCTAAAATAAAAAATAATAAACTATTTAAATCGTTAAAAAAATACTTTTAAGCATAGTACTAGCAAGTGTTTAAAAGAAGTTAAAAGCTAAAATAAATGTTATTATATAACAAAACAAGATATAAAAAAAAGAAAAAAATCGGAAGCTAACTTTTAACATTTAATTTAGCAATAAAAATATTATTTATTAATACGATAAAAATAAACTAATACTAAAAAAAAGATCTTTAAAAAAAGCTTTAGGTAACATATTAAATAAAATCAGCTATTTTAGTACTTAGTATTATAAAGCTACTTTAGCTACTGCTTATTTAAATCTTTTAAGTGCTGCCAACTTAAAGTTTGTTAATTATTTGCTAAAAGAATACAAAAAGCAAATAAAGCAAAAACGCAAATAACTATTTAAATATTAGTATAAATTGTTAAAAGATATATAAAACTTTATTTTAAAATACTTAACAACTTTATTTCTAATTTTAGTAGCGCTATTTTTTGCGTTGTTATAAAAAAATAAGTTAGTAAAATGTATGTCTTACTTACTAACTATTAAAAATGTAGTTCTTTATTTATTGCTTTAATATAAAAGCTACTTATTTATTACAGAATTTAAAAAAGCATTATTAACCTATACAATATAAAAAAAAAAAAAAAGAAACAATTTTATAACTTATTATTTTAAACTAAAACTAATAATAATATGTTATAAAGAAAATAATGTTTTTAAACTCTTTAAACAAGCAGTGAACTATTTAGCAAAAAATACCAACGTGGTTAAAAAAATCAAAATCGAAATCTTAAAAGATTTTCCTGCATTTAGATATATAAAAGGCTAAGTGCTAATAATAACTATATGCAAGCTAATTCTTTAACACCATTTTATAAGGTTAATTAAAAAATATATAACAAAAAAAATACTTAATACTACTATATTAAAAGCAAAAAAGTTTGTTAATAAGCATAAGATTAAGATTAATAAATTAGTAGCAACTTAAAAACAAAAAAAACAAATAATAAAGCTATTATATAAATATTACAACTGTTTTACTAAATTATTATAAAATATTTGTTTTACTAATTTAATTAAGCATTGTATTAATACTAACTTTAACATTAAACCTTTTTAATTAAAACAAGTGCAATATACGCAAAATAAGTTAAAGTTTTTTAAAAAGGTGTTTTTTATAATAAAAAAGGCAAATATTATTAAAAAAGAATTATTTATATAAGCAGCGTACACTAAGTTTTTTTATAAAAAAAACAAAAAGCTATAAATAGTATATAATTACTGCTTAGTTAACTTAGCTACTTATAAGCCTTAATAGCTTATATATAATTAAAACAAAAATTTTAATATATTTATTTAAAAAAAGCATAATATATTTTTTAAAGCTAATGCTTTTAATAAATATTAGGCAATTCTAATATATGCAAAAAATTAATAGAAAACAGCTGTAATTACTTTGTACAACATATACCTTTATAAACAAATAGTACAAAAATTGTATAATACGCTTTATACTTATTTATAATTTGAAAACATTATATTTGGAGCTTATTTAGCGTGCTTTGTTTAGCTAAAAGGCTTGCTTTTATTATTTGGACACTATTTTGGTTAAAAAGCAAGGTTTGCAATCTTTATAAATAACTATTTAGTTTTTTCTGCTTTATTTAATAATATATACAAGTTTTTAAAAAATTACTACTTTTTAAAAGTTGCTACAAAACTAATTTACTTGTTAAAAAAAAAAACCGAAATATATATATTAAACATAAAAGCAATTAGTTTTAAATTAAATAAAAAAAAAATTAGGCTTAACATACAATATTGTAAGCGTTTTATAAAATAAAAGTCTTAACCCTTAAAAAAAATCGAAAATGTTAAAACGTTTTTATATTTTACTAATTATTTTAAACACTTTATACCTAGTTGTACAAATTAAGCCAGAATTCTTAAAACTAGCTATATAAATAATATGTTTAAATTAACTTTTAAAAGCAAAGTGTTTACTTAAAAGTGCTAAATAAAAAAAGAAAAGCTTAAATAAATATATAAACATTAGGCTACTTTTAAATATATTTATAACTTAGTACAAAAGAAATTATGCTATAGCGTTTTGTTTAATATATAATTTTATTTAACTATTAATACGTTTAATATAAAAACAAGCAGCATATTAATTTAAATTTTTAATTTGTTATTAAAAACTAAATTAAAAAATAAACATTTTAGCATTATAAATATAATTATATATATTTTATACCGCTTGTTTAACTTAAAAACAAAGTATTTTATTATAAAAAAAAAAGCGCTCGCCGTTTTTAAAGCATTAATAAAAACTTAATAAATAATTCTTTTATTTAAACATTTAATAATTATTTATATTAATTATAAAGCTTTGCTTGTTTTGCTATATATAAGCAAAAAGTTAAAAAGTTAACTTATTAAATAAGTTATTTAGTTTGCTAAATATAATGTTTTTATTAAGTATTAACTAAGCAAATCTAAATTAATAAAAATTGTAAACAAGCTGTTTTAGTTATTATTGCGCTAGCAAAATAAAGTTATTTATAAAAATGCTAAAATAATTAATTATTTACCTAGCTTAAACACCATTTTTATAGCTTAAAATAATATTTTTTTATACGCAAATATATAAATTATTTAACCTATATTATTATTTAGCTTATACAAACTTTTTATGCTTTAATATAAAAACATTTTAACTTTTTTAATTAAAAAACTAAATAGAATTAAAAAGTATAGTTTTAATTAATAGCAACAAATTAAACAACAATTTATTTATTATATTTTATAAAGCGAAAAGCTTTATTATGTTAAGCAAACAAGCAAGTTAAGCTTGTATATTAAAAAACCTTATATAATATTAACACTAAAATAAGCATATAACTATTATAAATATTATGCAAACCTTTTTACGCTTAATTAATTATATAAAAAACTATATTAGCCTTTATAAGTAATAAATATTAATATGTACATATTATTATACAAAAAATGCTAACAAAATAAATTTAAACCTAAATCTATTATTTTTTAAACAATTGTTATACTATTGCTATAAAAAATAATTAAAATAAACTATTTAAAACCAATTAATCTAATAAAATATAATAAACATAAATGTATGCTAATAATAGTTAACTATTATACTTAATACATTTTTATAAGCGCAACAAAATTACTATTATTTTTTTATGTTTTAAACGTTTAAAAACAACTTTACTTTATATTTAGCTAGCTAAAAGTTATTTACTTAAATAATAATTCTTATTTTATAGCTAAGCTTATATAGCAAAAGTTTGTTAAACAAAGTACTAACCTAATTTATGCTTTTATAACGCATGCTAATTTAATAAAATTTGTAAAAAAAATAGTTTGCAAAATAAAAACAATGCTTAAAAAATAAGCAACTAAAAAAAACCTAATCTTTATAAAAATATAGCTTAACAAATTAAACAAATTTACTTTAACTATTAATATATAAAAACTAAAAAAACAAAAAAATTTTTTTTTTAAATTGCTGCTAAAATATTAATTATAATATAACTTATTATAAGTAGCCTATTTTTTAAAAAAAGTGCATTAAAATAATTTAATAAACAAATTAAAAACTTAAATAGCAAATGCTGTTATAACAAATTAACAGATCTTTTATTATATAAAAAAGCAAAATTATGCGCGCAACTAATTTGCAATAACCTTTTTTAATAATAAATAAAACATAAGTGCACTATATTATTAAAGTGCGCAGTTAAAAAAAAAAACTTAATATAGTAGTATTAAAAAAATCTAGAAAAAAAAAAGCAAAATTTCGAAAAAACTAGCACCTAAATAAATAAAGCTATAAAAAATAGCTAGCTAAATGTTAAACATAACGTAATTTATTATTAACTTTGCTTAACTTAAACAAAAGGTTATTAAAATGCATATAAATTAATTAAAGCTGTATTTAATCCGTTTTAAAAAACTAATTACTAATAACTTTACATTAATAAAAAAGTTAAACACCTTATTTACTTACATTTCTAAACCTGAATTAGTAAAATATAACTATTGCAAACTAAACCTTTTTTTTTTTTATTAAACTATAACAACAGCAAAAAAAATAATAATAAAAGCAATTAAATTAACTTAATAAATAAAATAAATAAATAAAATAAACAAGCAAAAATAAATAAACAAAACTAAAGATAGCAGTAATAATATAATAACTTTATTAGACCTTGTAAGCACTAATAAGCAACTGGAAGCAGTTGTGGTTTTGGCACTTAGGCGGGTGTGGCATAAAAAAGTGGCTAGTGGTGGCTAAGTGGCGGAGAGAAATGGTAAATTAACTAGGGGTCAGACCCCTAGTCTGACCCATAACTTACCTTTCTACACCTAATTCTAGCAGATTGACCACTCAAGAGATCTCTGTTTAGGGCTATCACAGACACTTATTGCCAGAGTGACAGTCTACCTACATAGGTACCTAATCCACCCAGGTACTTAAGTACTAGGCAAGTACGTACATATCTGGGTTAGGTTACGACCCTTTGTTTTCTGTCGTCACCAACAAAACACACCAGTGCCAATACAGCTAGCTAGCCTCCTTCACTTAGGTACCTACACATTTCACTTCGCAAGAACAACACAACAGTACCGCTACACCAAGCCTACACCAAAATTGACCTTTATTCCCCCTCGCTAATCTCTTCACTTTTCTCCTCCCTCTGAATTCTCTTTGTCGTCTTTTATACATTGCAGAGACTCCGTCGGGCTTCTTTTCTTTTCTTTTATTATTTATTACTACCAACTTGAATAACTCACACACCACGAAGCTAGCCGCATGCAGATATAGCTACCCAAAGTTACCAACCGACAACTTCAAACCATCCCTTCCTTCTCCTTCTCGCCTATAGATACTTGTATATCCCTCCTACTTGTTGCTCCGTCCCTCTATCGCCCCCTCTGCCGCTACTCGCCTTCCTACGGTTATAAACAACTTCCGCCATGATCTTGTAACCCGGTTCTTCTCCGTCAACTTAAAAACACCATGGTGTCTCTATGGCCCTGGAAGGTAAGCTCCTGGCCTAATCGCCTCCTAGTGCAGGCCCCTGGTGTAGACGGACTCGTCCCTTACCACTAATCACTTCTCATACATAGGGCGACGGCTTTTCCCCTGCCGAGTTCGAAAAGACCCTCGCGACCCTCTCCACCAAGATCACAAATACCCAAGCCCAGCTAGAGCACGTGCGCAACAGCTCTCGCCGCATAAAACTCCTGTGGACCCTCTATCTCGCCTTCGGGTACCTCGTCTACGCCATTGTCCTGACCCTGGTAGTCGGGTGGCAGAACCTGGGTCCCTGGGAATGGACCGGCATGGCGGGAGGGCCTGTTCTGTGAGAGCCACAATTCCGTCGCTCACTAACTATGACATACTTTGCTAACCCCTAAGCCAGTATCTACGTTGTTCGGACAGTCGCCAACGCATACTACAGTTTCCGGCTAGATACCCTCGAGTCTCGGCTCAAAGACCGGCAGGCGGAACGCGCCAAGACCATCCAGAAGCTCAAGGATGCTACCAAATATGACTCGACTCTCGAACTGCTCGAGAAATATGGAGGATCAAGCGAGAAGCGGAATAAGGCAAAAAATCAGAAGGATACAAGTGACGGGGTACCGGCGCCGGGCAACGATGATTTGAGGAAGAAGCATCGTCAAAGTATCGACTCCAGTCATCTCGCCGGAAGAACACACCTTCCTCCACCGCCCACCGCCAACATTCAAAGACCATCGACCGCCTCAGGCGTGCCCCCAAACCGTCAAGGCCAACTTTCCGGCTCGCACCTAGAGCCAATCCCGTCATCACCACCACCCCAACCAATCGAAGAATTCGCTCCCAATGCGGGACCCCTTCCACCAACTTACAATCAATATGAACTACATCCAGGGCCCCCTCGCTGGTATGACCGCATCCTAGACCTTATGCTAGGCGAGGACGAAACAGCGCCTAAAAACCGCATTGTTTTAATATGTGAAAAATGCCGGCTTGTTAACGGTCAAGCACCCCCCGGAGTCAAGAACGTGGCCGAGCTCGGGGCATGGAAATGCATGGGGTGTGGAACTACCAATGGTGAAATGGATGAAGGTAAAAAGATTATGCAACAGGTCTTAGGTGCCAAGAAGACCTTCTCTGACGACAATCAGAGCACCGACGAAAGGGATAGCGATCGATCGAGTGACGCGGTAAAGGTTGAACAGGAGGGTGATGATAATACCCAGAGTGAAGCGGAGACCAGGCGTAACATGCAAGAGTTTCGAGCAAAGAGACGTGATAAAAAATCACAGATGGTGCCATAGTCCCACGATTCTATCATAGCTGCGGTTCCACCTATTCAGTATTATCTAGCCAGCTACAACGTTACATAACATGGGACGATTAAATGACGAAAAAAAACCCCTACTGGGGTGCCGGGACTACTAACGACCTGACAGCCAGGCTCCAAGAGTCGACGACCACCAGTAAGGTAAGAAATAGTGCTTGCTAAACCTTCGCCAATTATAGTATAGTGAAAGAAAGGCGTAGTCGGTTAGCAGTTCACGCCATGTTTGAATCAATGTACTAGTGAACGAAGAACTGCTTATTATTACTCGGGTTAAGCAGGATTGTTCGCTTAATAGCGCAGTTCAATGTTGATTCAACATCGAAGCACTCCTAACCGCACCCAGTCCATTTCCGCCTTAGGGTTTGGTTAGTGTAGTACGAAGGATCAAATGCTTCAATATCTAAGCTTCCTCTTTCTCCACCAACCCTGCAATTATCGCCAATATGACCATTCTTATCGACATGGTATGTAGTAACCTCGCTCTCTTCATTACATACAAACAACATCAAGAGGAATGGCACAAAACATCGTGCCCGTTGTGCTCTTGAATGTGAACGAAGATGAATCTTGGATTGTCGTTGGTGGAGAAGAGCCTACGGATTAGTCACCATCCGTGATAATTTGGGCATTGGACTAAGCTGCCATTTCATGCCAAGTTATGGTGTTGTTCCACTACTCATCATTTTATATGTTCCATATGGATACTCGACTGGGCAAAACAAGCTAGCAATCCTCTGAGGACGTCAAATCTGAGTAGTAAGAGCTGACTTATCCCGAACGTCTCGCCGAAATGAGGCTATTATGCTTCAACTCTAATGAGATCGATGGTCTCGCTCTAGACAGTTTATATCGAAGCACCGAGGCGGTGGATATGAACAAGGTCCCCAAATCAACCTGGGTCTTTCGCCATCGCCGGCTTCCCGATGAAGATAGTAAGGAGGACCCAAGTCCGGGACCGAACCAATGGGATCTTATAAGGGGACGGTGGAGTCTAGATCGTGGAGCGCATTCGGTAAACAGCATTTTGGAGGGTCGCAAGAAGCGACGCTGTGTTGAGCGGGACCTTTATTTTTTTAAGTTGAGCACTACCGACTACTACCTACCTAACCTAGGTCAAGGGTTGGGTGTTTTTTTTTACACGCCCGCGGCTATAATGGCAATGCGAGATGTATAAATCGCCGGAAGAGGAAAATGAGGATCGAAATAAGGCCCAGAAAAAAACGGGAAAAGAAACAGACAACCAGACCGACAACCAAATAGTATCGGGATGTGGAAAGGGATGGGGTCGGCGGGATGAGAAAGTGAAGAGAAGGGGTAGGTGAAATTGTATATATTAAGGAGATCACGCACTCCCGATATCACCAGCTTCAATTCGCTTCCCCAAGGTCTTCACCATGGCATTTAAGGCATCCTCCTCGCTCCTCCTCCTCACCGCCGCGGCCCTCGGGCGCGGCGCTGATCTGTGCCCGCAGCTCAACGACATCGGGCACGCGCCGTCCCAGCCGTGGGTGTTCAGCGGCTTGAACTGGACTCTAACGCAAATCTCGAGCGGCGCGACGTGGCCGCCGCCAGCTAACGACTTCGACGAGAGCCGCGTCGCCTTCGCCGTCCAGAGCGACTTCAACGCGGCCTCGGTGCAGTGCGCGGCGCAGGGCAAGGAGTTCTCCGAGGAGTACACACGCCAGCTCGCCGGCAAGACGCCGACGTACAACTGGTACGCGTGCGAGGGTGATAGCGCGGACGTCGCGACCGAGTTCAAGATGATCTGGTGGAACACGCACACGCTCCAGATCAGACAGACCTGGACGTGCCCGACGACCGGGTAAGTCATTATTCCCCGTCCGCCGCCGCGATTCCGCGTCTTTTTAGTAGGATAGAGGAGATTACTTACTGACTGACTGACCGAGCCTACAGACGCCCAATGCGCGCCACCGGCCAGCTAATATTGACTGATTTCGACTGCAAATTCGACGACGAGTCACGACGGACATCGTGCGTGTCGAGGGCGGGCTCGCAGCTGCCGTTCACCGCGACGATAGTCGAGGTGCTGCCTGCACCGACGCGCGAGTGCGTTGCGGCGTCCGAGGCCACGCCGGACTGGAGCGTGCAGGACCTGGTCTGGGTGACGCGGACGACGACCTTCGGGCTCGACCCAGGCTTCTCGAACATGACGTTCCGCGTAATCAACGAAGCGCTGGACTACTCCCCGCGCATGACGTGCACGGAGCCCGCGTTGCACGGGCCGCAGGGCGGCAGGTACATCACGCTGTACAGCTGCACCATCTTCGAGGCGAACGAGGCCGACGTGCCGCCGACGCGCTTCGACTGGGTCCTCGACGACAAGTCGCTTCTCCGCATCAACCAGACGTGGTACTGCGACGACGGCGCCGCTGGAGAGTAAGTATCTTCCCCTTTCTACCCTTGCGTGCACTTCCGCCGCGGCGTCTTAACTTCGACATCGCTGATCATTTCCCAGGACGCGGTTCCAGAGTATCGGAGACCTCGACATCAAGTCCCTGCTGAGCTGTGAGGCAAAGTCCAACAACTACACCATTGGGGGCGGCGTCTACGTCGAGACGTACACGACCTGCGTCACATCGGCGGACTTCCAGATCAAGGGGGAGCTGCAATAGATCGATGTATATATAAAGTTAACATCTCTCGTAAGCAGAGCAGCTCGGGCTGGGGTTTCTACACTATGCATGTAAGATTCACCCGTCTACCCACCAAGCCTATCGGAAGCACTTAGCTACAGTAGCAAAGAAAAAAAGAAAGGGAAAAAAATTAGATAAGTACCCATACGGTAGCATTCAACGTGAAACTTTTTAAAATAAGACTTTCCGCGGCCCTTCCGCCGTGAAAATGTAACGAGGCTTAATGCAGGTAGATTAAATTATGCGCGCGCGCCATGTCCAAACGTAGGTATATACATTCGTAACTCATATATCATGCCAAGTGCCTTTGCTTGCTTACTTGAGTAAATTAACCCATTAACGCTCCAAACCCCCCAAATTCTTCCCCTTAGACCTTGCTAACGATGAAGCTGACAGCATTCGGGGCCAGGTCGTCGTAGTCGTGGTGCGCGTCGGTGATGATGAGGGTGCCGGAGCACACGAGGTCGCCGTCGTGGCACAGGATGAGGCCGCGCGAGGCATCGATGTTAGGAATCACACCGCCGTCCTGCTTCTTGCGCGTGTCGCCAAAGGTGACGGCCGCGGCGATCTTACTCGTCACGGCCGCCGTCAGCTGCTTCGCGGCCGCGTGCACGAGCGCCGCGCCCTGGCTGTAGCCCGCGACGACGAGCTTCGAGCTCGGGCACTGCGTCGCGGCCTTGGTGATGAGGTTCTTGAAGTTGGTCGCGTCTTCCGGGTCGCAGCCCTCGGAGCGCAGGTTGTCCAGCAGGCTCGCCGGGTAGTCGAGGCCCTGCGCCGCGACCGTCGTCGAGCCTAGCTTTGCCTTGAGCTGGTCGATGGTCTGCGGGCCCGGCGAGCCGCCGATGTTGCCGTCCTGCGTGCTCCCGCGCGCCCAGAGGAAGATGACGCTGCGGCAGCCCCCCTCGAGGAACTCGTTTGCCGTCGTGCCGGTGGCCGCGATCTCGAGCATGCCCGAGCTCTTCCCCGTCTTGAGCTTGGCGATCATGTCCTCCGAGAGATCGAAGGTCATGGGCATGGCGGCGCCCAGGCCAATGAGGGCCGTGGACAGCAGCAGGGAGGCCTTCATCTTGGCTGGTATGCGAGTAGGTAGCAAGGGTGGGAGATAGGTATGCAGGCAAGCAAGGGATGACCTCAAGGAGAGTTAGGTAATATTTGAGACAACCTGTTAAGCCAAGCAAGTGGTTTGGTATAGCCGCCCTTGGGGAGATACATCATAGGGCACGGCATGGCTGGCTCCTTATGTACTATTTTCCTCCCTGCCCACTCGGATTCAGCAAACATTATTCCACCCGAATTATCGGACAAGGGGCCAAGCCGGCCACAGATTGTCAATAAAGTTTTGGGACCTGCCCCTTCTCGTACGCTTCGCCGAAGCCAATGGACCACTAAGAATACTTTGTCAGCTCTTCCCTTCAAGTCGCGCGCTATATATTGAACACGTGCGCGGCAAAGCCCAACAACCAGTTTTCTGGGCATCCTCCTGGATGAGTCCAGCTGCCTTCCCGACGAGGCGTGGTGTGGTATTTTGGAGTAGCTGTTGGTAGATTTCTCCGCTCAGATCTGGTTGCCGAGCGCCGCGTCAGTCTCGAAAAGGGTAACAGATCGCCAGGAAGAACCCACCGCGCCCCAATTCCTTGCTTCCCACCCTCCAAAAAACGAGGCTTTCGATACCCATTACATAGTGCAAAGCATTAAAGCTAGGTACACTAGACTACTATCGTCATTGGGCGCAACGCGTCCTGCGGGGAAGAATCAAGGGCAAAGCGGTCAAAATCTTTGTGATAGAAACCCTGAAGGCGGAACAGGGCCGATAGAAAACTAGTCTAACTTCCGGAATTTTGGCGATCAACCCCTCATCAAAAACGGCCACGCTCTCCGAAATGCGTTTGACGTACCGCCGCCAAACCGGGTTTCAACACTCGTTAGATATGGCCTACTTTTGTGTCAACTGTGTCATGTTTTTTTCTCTTCATGGCCTGAAATATGTCCCAAACGTTGGGGTCACTACTACCTATCCTATTTCTCTAACCTTTATGGCCCCATACGATTTAGACGCCGACTCCACTGTCGTGCCATGGAATAACGACAGCCACCCCCTTGAAGCGTCTTCTCCGGCATGCGTCAAAGAATAACTAGCGGTCCTTACCCCATAGAGCAGCTAGGAAGAATGGTTTACTGTTCTACCTTGGCAAGTGCTTGGTCCAAAGTCTCTCCGGTCAGGCGTTGGAAAGCCTCAAGGTACTTCGCACTCGTTCGAGCTCTATAAAAAAAAATGTGTTAGATCCCAACTGTAAGAAACATCGCTCAATTTGGTGGATTCGAGGGGTTGGGGGCCATGCAGGAGCATTCGACCCCGTTAAAGCATCGAATTTTCTAAACCGGGATACGTACTGCACATCCTCCGTCATCTGGGTAAGTTATGCTGTTAGTAATCTCCCCGCTGAGCTATTGGAGGGAGGCTGGGAAAACAATACCGAGACGCCCTCCTTTCCCTTGAGACCTTGACCTATCAGAATTGGCGAGTTAGAAAGTTTCCGTGTATACGTATCCTGAAAGTTCTAGGGGGTGTGCATAAGCGTGTGGGGGCGAAGATGCTGCCGAACTGGGGAAGATTAACTATGAAATGCTTACCCGTCAACCAATCACGCAAATACTGCTCTAAGCCGGAATAAATTAGCAACCTAATCACTGCTTTCGATGGTTCCAGTCTTACTATCGAAACTCTTCTGGTCGCGCCCCTGGGCATAGTCTGCAGCCGGCCAGAATCGCGAGCTATCCGGTGTCCTTGTCGTATTCTCTTGTTAGCATTTCACTCATCTATCTATTGGTGTGGTCTTGGCGAAATAATACTAACAGAACTTCGTCAATCAAAACCACCTCATCCGTTTCTTCATCGAGACCTGTAACAGCTGTTAGTATCTATTATTACACCTAACATAAGATGCTGGGGTTGAGACGTACCGAATTCGAACTTAGTGTCCGCGACAATGATTCCTCTCTCAAGCTGCGCCGCGAACCAGTCAGTTAGTCTTGTTAGAAATTGCTCTCTACATGACTTTGATTTGTAAATATGGCCGAGAGCGACTCGAGCAACAGGTTGAGTGTTAGGATCCACCCGGCCCATTCCCGAAGACCGAGCAAAGGTCGGGCGCACTTACAGCATAGGCATGTGCGGCCTTGTAAATAGCCAAGGCGAGATTCTCGATCTTGTCGGCATATTTATCGCCTACGATCTGTCGTGCATGCTCGGGGGTTATCTGTCCGGCGTTTCGGTGTCAGTAATACTCACCGCACACGGCACGCACAGCCTGCCGGATTTGCAACGGTAAGGAGCTGGAGACCCGCCTAAACGGGAAATAAAAGGCTTCAAATTTGGAGTGCGTACGTTCTCATCCTTCCCTCCCACCGGCGCCTTAGCTATGGAGGTGAATGTCAGCGGTTACCACCAGGACTGAAGTTGAGGAAAATGTAGAGCGCTATGCGACAGCTTACTTGACGGCGTGTAGATAGGGCCGCCAGGGAACGCCTGGCATTGCTCTAGTCCGCTGGGCTGAGGTAGACCGTGTACTGTTCCCTTTTGCTTATACTCGGCCCAGGAGCTACCAGTGATATAACCGCGCACTAGAACAGTGAGAATCATTAGACAAGTCTAAAGCCAAGTGAGTCGCGGGAGTCAGACCTATAGCCTCGATAGGAAAGACGCGATACTTGTTAACAACCATGGAACGACCCCGGAGTCGCTGCCTTTCTTCAGGGCTCACGTTGAGCGTCGAGGGAATATTCAATGAAAGCAAATGGTGTTTTAATCCTGGAACATGTTCCGGAAGGACGGTGTTGAGCCAGTGGTTTGTGAGCAGAGTGAGAACAGTGCCCTTGTCCTGAACACCATTCTCCAGGATTACATCATAGGCAGAGATGCGATCCGAGGTGACAAGAAGAAGCGAAGAGTCACTAGCTTCGTAGATTTCTCTCACCTTGCCCTGCAGATGAACCTGCGTCAGTGCATAGATCCCAGCCAAATAATCTGAAAATGCGAACCAACCTGGGCCACCAGAGGCAACGACTTGAGGCCAATTGAAGTGACTATCGACGTCGTCATCTTGATCGTTGTGAACTAGAGGGGTTATGGAGTGAGCAGATGCGCCAAGCCGATGCGTTTCTCGAGATACCTTACTTGATGCGCTTCGTTCTGTGCCAACTTCGCCGTTTTACCGGGGCAAGTTTTAATGAGAATGAGACTGTCTATAGACAGTATATGTTGGATACGAGACGTCTGCTTTGGCACTAATGAATACGATGGAGTTACTCTTTCTGTCGCAATCATCAACCAAGTCCCCAAGGTTTTTTGCTCGTGTCCCGCTAAATTATCGACCGTCATCCGTGGTCGGACAGAACCGTCACTAATACGCATGTACCGTTTCAAACTGTAGTAGTGTCTTTTAGGTAGCGTTCTAGGTACCTGTTATCGAGTCAAAACTCCTTTAGCACGATAGGTCCAGTCGCTTACACTATCATTATTAAAATAAACGACATACTCAGCTAAGCGGCTAACAATTGAATCAACATCATAAAGTTGATCGAGTCAATCATCTCTACAACATCCATCAGCATTGACTTTGGCCCCCTAGAGTACGACAAAATAGCAGGTAACTATAACCACCTTTTGCCGTTGATTCAACCAGAATCCAAAGTCAAGCATGTGATGTGCTCTTCCAACATGCGACAAACTCCAGACCCGATGTTTTCCAGATCTACCGCACACACTACAAGCTTTGAAGACTTACATGAAGAGAGTGACAGCTAACATTGTGAATAATCTGTTGAGGCCATTTCACCTGTAAGTTCTATGATCTTGTCGAGATAAGTCAGGCTTTCTCATTCGTACGTCTGTCTCTATATAATGTTGTAGCCATTGCAGTATTGTCGCTGGCCCCCTTTGTGCTCTCAAAATGGAATCATATTATCTGTTATAATTGGTGTATTCACGATAGCTTGTGATCTGTTAGATAATGTGTACGGCCAATAAGCTCATTTGAGTGAATAATTAAAAGTTATTACTCTAAAATGGCTCGTATCACGAACTAAGAAGCCTTTGAGATTAATAGCTAATTGATACTTAGGCAATAAATTAATATCTTGCAAAGCCACCACAAACGCTTTTCGGAAAGGCTTTCCTTCTCGTATTCTATTTCACTGCGTACAAACTCCTCTTGGAGGCTTATTGGAGATCGGCCCCCCGCAGCTACGGGCTGATCGCTCTCATATATCTACGCCACAAAGGTGGTGCGGAGGCTGCTATGCCCCCGATGTTACCGTCCTAGCTACAGACGTTTCACCCAATGTCTTATGGTCCCACAGCTTAAACGAAACGGAAAACAAACATATCTCCAGTTAAAATCTTACATACATTAGCCTCGCTAGTTCTGATTAGCGGATAGGTATACTTGGAGAAGTCTGTCGTAGAGCTAAAGTATGTGCTTATGCGTAGACTTAGGCAGGCTGAGTATCAGGTCGACTTGGGGGGTTGGGGGCGTTGAGGATCTCTCATGGTATAATATGGGAATACTTTTGACCGTGAAGTATGACCGCATTAGTTATTGATACTTCAAGAGTAGTTCTTCACTTCCTCAGGGTTCACTCTTTTTATCATCTTTTGAATTGTTATGTTCGTCTCGTTACGATCCGTTTAGTAGCATATCAAAATAAGAACGATCTACAAGTTTATTAGAGTAAGCAGGCAAGAGTCTATAACTTGGATAGCCAACATGATATTAACGGAGTTTTAACGATAGTTCCCTGTACGTGATATTCCACCTTTTATCGGTATACTCCTAATCTGCAATATTTATATCAGCTGAAGCGGTTCTCGTTACAAGTACATAGTCTAACTTGTATATCCTCTCGGCCTTTAGCGTTTGCTGTCCCGAGCTAGCTGCACGGTACCATCAAAAGACGCTTGGGTCATAGCATTGCTAAGTGAAATCACTATACATTATAAACTTTGCTTGCGACTATTGAGACTATGGAATATATCGGGGGTTGGTCACTGCACTCTGAAGTAACTGGAGTTTCTTCGAATATCATCAATGTACGGGAACAATCGAATAAACCCGGGGCAGCGGATGGGGATAAACCTGCTGGCTTCTATGCGGGGATTGTCGCCGGCTCGGGTGCCTTATTGATATTCCTGGGACTCGTCGCTCTCTGGTTATTTCGCTCTGAGCGTCGAATGAAGCGGGCCCCAGTTGCAGAAACACCTACGGATATCTCAGATGTCTCAGAGATCCCAACCTTTCATGACACCGGGTTCTCACTATCTACATTGGAAAAGCTTGGAATATCAGGCATATTAGTTATGTCTTTACCATTAATACTCGAGATCGCAACACTTGGGTTTCTTTCCGTTTTCTGGACTGTGCCAGTTACGCAAGCAAGTAATGATACTATACAAAGATGGATTGCCGATAGCCGACTACCAACGATTATAGCTATCGCCTCCTTGATAATAAGATTCAGTAAAGGGCTGCAGGCGGCCCTTGCGTTGTCTATGGTTGCATCCATTGCTCTCGAAAAATACCAGGTCCGGGTCGCGGATATCCCTGCTTTAATGCTTCAAAGAAGTAATAGCACTGAGTCGACCAGTCTCCTCCGGTTGTTTCTTCGCAACGTATTCGCCGAAACGAAGTCTCACCGATCGCTTTTCCTACTACTGTTACTCCCGCTTACGATCTTGTCATACGCCGCAGAATTCACATCAACTTTATTACTTTCGGATTTTGGATCCATTTCTATGCAGGGGTTTAATTCAACTCAGTCATTTCCTGTAGGATTCGACGACCTATCAATTCAATATCGGCGAGGGGAAGGAAATGATCATATCAACTATGCTGGAACATCTCCATCCACTTTCCCACCATTTGCAGAGCTGAGTGATGGCAACACCATGAGCGACTTCGTCGACTATACGGGGCTTTCCTTAAGGGCGTTCCTACCTATAAGCTCTCTATCAAACCGCCAGTCTATGAGAAATTTCAGCGGTATTGTCACTATGATAAACGCAACCACTTTATGTGTTAGGCCGCATCTCTTAAACTTCTCAGTTGCTTCAGCAGATAGAAATTCCGACTTAGTCACAATCCAAGCGGCGGTAGATTACCCCCTTCTTGAAAACGAGCTCCACAGCAAGGGCCTCGATGCTGCGTCCTTTTTCAATATAGCTTTCAACAACGACACGACAATCAGCCAATACAGCAGTTTGGAGATGCCAAGTGAGATCACTGGGGATTTTAATTGCACAGTCCCTGCAAGTGTATTTGTCCCGGAGATAGGAAATTTGGAAATTCCCAGTTTTCTGTGCTCGTTGGGGGGTGTCAGAGCCTTTGCCTTTGTGAACTTGATAAGCCTAAATGATATCAATACCACTACTCCGCTTGATGACAATGATTGGTGGAAGATCTCTAGTGTCTCTGATCTTGCTGTTGACGAAAAAGGCCTCTGGAGTACTCTGGCGTACAGGCTAGAACACGTGCGGGTAAACTGGTCGATAAGCCTCTGCTCTACAGTCATCGAGCCGCAATTTCGACGGGCTACGATTTGGTCCGAATACCCGTTAGATGAGAAACTCTTGATCATATCTAATACCTCGAAATCCCTAGATACTACCAATCTCTTACGCTGGTCTGGAGCCTCCATTGAGAAGACATCTCTTCGAGAGCGCGGAGTTCAAGTACTTGGCGGCGTAAAGAAGAGCTTAAAGACATCATAGCCAATAGTAGGGACAGGGGTACTGCCTTTATCAAGGCCTTTAGGGAGTAATCCACTAGGGCAAGATTTCCAAGATGGAAAAACAACCTATTGGTTATGTGAATACCCCTGCCCGGGGAAGTACAATGACGGCCCCGTATACTTTCACCCGATCTATAGTAGGATTTTGCGAGATAGCCTCGCCGAGACACCTGGACCTGCTAGGGCCCTTCGAGCTTTCTGGACAATGATTTACCAGTCATATTACTACGACAGTCTCCCGTTCTTCAACCTTTTTGATAACTCTACCTCCACATCTTGGATTCCAGTGCTTGCACCAGTACAGCAGCGTGGATTCACCGTTGTCATAGTTTTGACAACTATACACTTGCTCTTCATCTATGGAATCCTAGGTTATTTTCTATGGTGCACGAAGTACTCAAAGCTTCACGATCCGTGGTGGGCTTATACACAGACGTGTTATGGAGAACTAGCCAACGTTCTAGACGACATTGCTTCGGGCGCGGTGAAAGACCCAGTAAGAATGCTAAAGCAGCAGAAAAATTCTGAGGACCTTGTTGGTCTTGATATTGACGACCTAGGACAAGCAGTGGGTATAAGAAAGAGGAGTCGAAAATCGACTGTGCCTGATTCATCAAGCAGCGATTCCGATTAGGGATTTTGTGCTGACAAACTCTTTCCCTACAATGTTTATCAGTCTCTATAAGCGATTTCTATATTACTGCTTCGCTATGTTTGTCATTTCTCCTCATTCCTTCCCCCTTGTTATATGACTATAAGCAGAAGCTATTCCCCAATTCATCATAAACAAAACTGCATAAAGTCAATTTCTCTTTAGAATGGTATTCTGAAAAAAGGCGATACGAATGAATGAACCGTTAGGCTCATAGTTAGGTGATGAGGGCTCTGAAACTGTTACTAGGAGACCGGGTCGAGGAACCATTAGAGCGAAATGTTTATGAAAAGGTTAGATAAACGCAACAGATATAGGCAGCAGCTAGCTGCAGTACTCTCACAGTGTTACCCTACCGGCTCAGAAGGATATCTTCTAACAAACCGAATCCTAAACTTAGCCTGATTCATTCAGCCACTCCCACTCATCCTACCTCGCTCATCCTCTGTATGCGTCGAACTCTAAACAGCTGCCTACGACTATCCCAGTATGCTAATCAGTCTTAATCGAACAGTCAACAATGGTTTTGAGATCTCTTCCTTCGTTTGAAATGGGGGTATATCGGTCAACAACAACTGAGTTGGGGCCGTGACAACCCTCATGCCATTCTCATGGAATACAAGGAAGGGCCCAGCTTGCCGATAAATATATAAAAATATAATAGTAGAATAAAATAAGGTAACATTTGAGATTTTTGAGGATTTAGGAAAGGTTGATATAACAGCTTCCTTGAGTGTCTATTAATTTATTAGGCACCCATCAAAAAATATCGGGTAGTAATATGCCCTAGCATTGAAGATAGTGAATGTAATCTATCATTTTACTAAATATGTTACGACCTTATTCTATTCCTAGGTAGTATAGCGTCGATCATAGTGTCTAGTTATATTACTATGTAGGGGATGGTTCTAATCGAAACGCTATTTCTCGTAAAAGAGTACGGAAATAAGTGAGAAAAAATGGCTCTCATACTTATAGGCGGACAAATACTAAATACTAGATATATAAATGCATTTGCTTAGATAATTATGTTTCGGCATACCTTGACGGTGTGCCGGAAATTGATGCGCTAGTGCAATCGTGCGCTTACTTAAAATACTTCGTCCTAATGATTATAGTGTGCTAATTACTAAGGAGGGACTAATTGGAATTATTATATGGAGTCGGTATTAAGACTTAGGGATTGGCATATAGTGCGATAAGAACTACGAATTGTCGCTGCGTCTGATTGAAAATCTTGAGAGCTTCATTCACGTATCAGTCACGGCTTACAGTCCTAGAAACGATGATTGTGATGTATACGGTATCACACGAGCGACTCGTTCATGCAACAAACCCTTCCCATGTATGCCTTAGAGCTTTATCCAATGCGGCGTAGCTTGACTAATCACATCATGATTATTTCGCTTCCGTTACACTATGATCTCATTTGCCGTGATTTGTAAAGATTAAAGTAATACGATGAAGAGGAATGTTGATGTGGATGCTATGATGTCCTAACCTCCGCTTTCACTCCGTTCCATGTCGAGGTCGGGGAATATTAGGGTTCTTTACGGCCGACGAACCGAGCGATAAGAATAGATGGTACCTAATTAGGCCGAGCTTCCTGTCCTAAATATCTCAATGGCTTTTCCGAATCTCGCTACGGCTCCCAGAAGGATTAGCTATAGGATGGAACAGATCACAGTTCAATTCGCGCGTATGAGGCCTTATTTGTCTTGATAGGTTCATTGATTAATCACCCCCGGCACGCCCTGCGACGGTGCGGCACAGAATTCTAATTCTAACCGAACTAGCAATCTAGCTCAGACGCTTGATCCACCAAACTCATCTAGCTTGCGAGGGACCGAGGGTTATCCATGTTGATGAGGGGTTGTTTTTCTCTGTAGTTGAACAATTATATCTGAAAGGAGCCCTGTTCTTTTTCTGAAGGAAGCCGGTTCTATATTCAAAGCCCTTAGAATACCCCATCGAGTCTAGGTGAAGAAGCCACTGTAGAGATGTCACGTTCCTATTTCTTGGCGATTGTCTTGGGTAGGTATGGCTATTATTAGTATTAGGTAACATCCCACCAGCCCTTCACACGATCCCTACACTACATGTATGCTGCGATCTTCCCGCAAGTTGTTGGGATTATACGCTGTTTCCATGCGGAGTTCTCCGCACTCTTCCGCGGCGCAGCTCAGTATATTGACTACAGCGGTCTAGGACGGTCTAGGATTTGACAACCGCAAGCGACGGGCTTCTGATCGCTTAGTTATCCAGGCCGTTAGCTGAGCGCTAGTAAGGATTCGACAACCAAGCATCGCCGTTCAGCACTCTCACGATAGGTAAGCGACCTGTTCATGATCAGACACCACATACCTAATTCTGTTCAGCCTTATGAAAAAAGCTCTCACTTCCGACAATCCGTCAAATTTGGAACCATATCACAAATACCTGCTGATCTGATAATTTTCTATTAGTGACTGTCTAAATCCGAGAGATCGAGCACATCGGTGTTATATTTTTGTAGCACTTACGAGACCTACTACAGCCCTGGCTCGCTGCACACCTCGTACGTGTCCGTATGAGTCCACATCACGTTCACACTATGAACAAGTCTGCCCGGATCTTGCGGACTGTAAACTATGCTCGGCGGCCTGCAGATTCTACCAGTGCAAGTCTAGAAAATTACTTAAGCTAGGAGTTAAGCCGCTCCCTTGAGTGCAAGTTCAAAATCCAGCAGCCCTAAACACAGTCTACTTACACCTTCAAAATCATCAAGCCTTTACTATTTTATCCAAGTTTTGATTCAAATTCTACATAGATATCATCACTATGATCGACCCCCATTCGACAATCCGAGTCGCGATTGTGGGTGGAGGTATAGGGGCAGCAGCTCTACTACGGGGGCTGCTGAGGTACTCACATATTGCCGCCGATATATATGAATCACGGCCTTCATTCAAAGAAGAAGGCCATGCTATTACTCTGACGGCCGCAGCGGAGGAAATTCTGCTCAAATTAGACCCTTCTTTAGACGACTGTCTCAGTCGAGCAGATGCGGTTTATGCCTCTACTGAATTCAGGATTGCCTCCGGCCCATATGCAGGGCAGCTTGTCGATTACCCATCACTGCAGGACTATAGGGAAAGAATGGTGGACCCTCAAAAGCTCCTAGACGAGCTGCTGAGAGGGACCCCGCCGCGTATGATTCACGCCAATTCGCGAATATCTTCCATTACCGAGGTCTCGCCCGGAGGCGGGGTGATCCTAAACTTTGTAG
The DNA here is from genome assembly GCA_022495195.1 of Xylaria digitata. Lineage (NCBI taxonomy): Eukaryota > Fungi > Ascomycota > Sordariomycetes > Xylariales > Xylariaceae > Xylaria > Xylaria digitata. The sequence continues at coordinate 693,571 of MU376941.1, read as the reverse complement.
GCGGAACACAGAAGAAGTACGACATCGTCGTGGGTGCGGATGGCGTTCATGGCATTACTCGGGAGTTTGTCCTTGAGGCCGACGATCCGGCCTTACGGCCACAGCATACGGGGGTTTGGAGACTTCCGATCAAAGTTCCCTATAAAAGGGCACTAGACGCCATGGGGTCCGAATTTCTCGACCCACACAGGCCCTGTCAAACATCCTGGATCGGCGACGGGATTTTCCTGCAGCATGACTTCATGGGTGCTGAAAAAGACGTTCATATCACTGCCTACGCCGCCAACAGCGGGTATTCTCCTCAAGGGTGGGCAAGCTTACTGACGCCGGAAGAGTTTGGTGCGGTTTTCGCGAATGTTCCACTGCCAGTTTGTCGTGGCATGGTAAATGTGAGTAAATCAAGTTTTGGGGTCCTCTTTGTTTAACCGAGCAAACACTAATAAGGAGACCCCTCTAGTTAATAAAAAGCCTATACACAGTTCAAATAGCTGGCATTTCTTATATGCAACATAAGCCGGCGCGGACCTACGTCACGAAGAATGCAGCCCTGATAGATGGTGCTGCCCACTCCGTGGTCCTAGTGCATGGGGTGAATGCTCTCATTGGATTGGAAGAGGCCTATATCCTAAGCATGCTTCTCAGTCGAGTAGCATCACGGGCAGCCATCCCAGCAGCTTTGCAGGCGTTCGACCATGTTTGTCGACCCAGAGCTGAAGAGGCAGCTCGCCATACCATTCAGTGCGGGCTGGTAACTATTGGTAGGGATCAGGAAGTTGGTCTTGATCCCTATCTAATGGGTCCTCGTCTTCAGTATCATTGGCACATCCTCAAGGAGTCGAAGATCGAGGCGCAGCAAACAGCCGCTATTCAGCTGATGGATCAGTTAACAATGCAACAATGAAATACAATACAGGTGTGTGTGTCTCATAAAAGTCACTTCATCTTGTATCTTAGGAAGAGGTTGGGTTAGGACAGGTATCCTTGTTTTTTGGGGGGGTTTACATAGATGGACGGCGCGCATAAGGTTAGCATCTCACGAGCACCCGTATAATAGTGGCACCCTAGGTACAATTCTGGTGATTTCATTGTTTCTATGGGGTTCGTATTTACCCGTCGACGATCTGTGTTACATTTACGTACCTTACTCTTTACAGAATATGTAGATTATCCAGTGTCACAGGAACAACAACCGTAACCGAGAGTGAATGGAGGATTCGTGGAACAAATTAGGATAGCCCCCAATAGCCTTAGGAATCTTGGACTCCAAAATAGGAAACATTCGATGTCTCGGTGTTGGAATCCAGCTACTTCAGCCCTTGCTTCATTCTAAGACATGCATATGAAATGGATAGAGCCAGTCGGCAACTATAGCCGCCGATTGCCGACTCCTTGGTATATATACAGATCTATAGTTTCAGGGTCATCTCCAGAGATTAGATGAATGGTCAAAAGATTCTATAGACCCTAGGGGGATTATTGTAATTCGACGTCACATTCCAAGTCCTAGCTTCGTATGTAGTCGTTCGACCATACAAATATGAGATCGAATAATTAACTGAGACGCCAATTACGGCTGATGTTCCCTCTGAAGGCGGTGAGGTATCATCTTTGTTGTGTTTCAAATAAACCACTTTCCAGTTCATAGGTTGAAACTTTATGCGAGTTTCACTTGAATATTAATTACCTCCTAGGCAGCGTAGGCGTTTATTTATAGGAATTTAGGCAAAACCATGTGTGGGCCTTAGTCAGATGCGCTATTCGAGCTTTTGAATTAAAAGGGACTTTTTTAAAGTGATGATTCAGCTTACACCAAGAGAGTATGCTTTTACGGCGTATATCAACCCAATCGCGCATCACACCTAAGTAGTTCATGTGAGTCATTAATATGCAATGGAGATCCCTCTCACGGTAGTCCTAATCGATAAAGCATTCAAGGGTGTAAGCTATATTGTCGCCTCACCTTTAGGCAGCTTTCTTCCGCATTCAAGAAGAAATTATTATTTTCATGCTTCATAGTCCTTAATATCCATGTCTAGCAAGCGTGGGACACTCTTAAAAATTTCTCTCCACTGGAAAATTAGAATATCGTCCATATTTATGTCATCACTCTTTCCGTGTGAAAATTTATTTATTGCCCAGTGGTCAAGACTGAAGTGCTTTCGTATGTTCCTGCTTACGGCCCCAAGTTATGTCGCGACAAATATACGCCTGGAGTTACATTGAAGCAATTAATGTATTGGGATAAAATTCTCGGACTAAACTGTATTTCTAAACCTGCGTAGTAGATATCCCAATACCCCTGAAAGCCAGACGCAGCTCAGCACAACAAATCTGTGCCGCTCGCAACGCAACACAGCAGAAGCAACCGTAGATACCTTGTATGGAGTAGAAGTAATGACTAAGTCCCGATGCCATCCGGGATATTCTCCACAGCCGCCACGGCTAATGCAAGGCCAAGTGGAACTGTCACACCTTCTAAAAGAAATAAGGTGTTGCGTAAATAAGCGAAGGTTATTAGTTTAGTCAGTATTATATTCTTTGCGTAACAGCAGATAGAACCCAAGTATGCGGGGTTGATGAGTAACATGATCTAGTTGTTTAGTCGTGTAGTTTAACTGAGCAGCAAATTCTTCAGGTTTGGGCTCAACATAGTCTCTATAAATCTTGCTTTGTTAACTCTCACATTTACTCTAACCATACACCCCAGAGTTGCGACTTGTCCATATCATCTCCATACGAGCTTCTCCAATCCCCTTCACAGCCTCCGTGACTTAATCGATCTATGCCCATCGTAGAAGACCAGATCACTCAAATTGCAGCTTTCCTCCCTCCTTCTGCACCGCCTCTCTAACCCCAGGGACGCCTTCCACGCGCTGCACCAACTTTGCATACGCCGGGAACCTCTCCTTCATGTCGATGTGAGGGATATTCACGGCCCAGCGCCAGAGGACGTAGACAAACAAGTCCACCACCGTGAGGTGTTCCCCAACCACGTACGTCCTATCTCCCAGTCTCTTATCGATGACATTGTAGCAATACTCGATTTTCTTGAGGCCCCTGGCCCTCACGTCGGGGTACAGGTCTTTATTATCAACGTACCGCTCCGGGCGGAGGAAGGCTCCGAAACCCTGCGAGTGCATCGTGTCGGACAGCCAGACCATCCACTGCGTGACGCGCACTCTCTCCAGCGGCTCGCGACCGAGGAACGCCTCCCCGGCTTCTTTGTCAGGAGACAACAGGGCGACCATGGTCGACACAGCAAACTGCTCGGTGATGACCTCGCCGTCGACAACGAGGACCGGGACGTAGCCTGCTGGGTTGATCTTGCGGTATTCTTCTTTCGAGATGCTGCCGTCTGCGGACTCCACCGCGTTGTCCTCTTCGCGGAACTTCATCTCTATCGCTTTGAAGGAGATGCCGAGTTGGCGGAGAAGTATGTGCGGCACCAAAGAGCAGACTCCGCTAGCATAGTAGAGAGTTACTTGAGACATCTTGATATTTGTTATGATGGGCTGATGGATAGATAGATCTTGGATTGTTTTTCGAGACTTGAACTAGGGGTTCTGGGTGATAGTACAAGGATGAATGGAGGTTTTCCGAGATGCCTTATATATTCGGATCGCAGCACAATGGCTCGTCTGTCTATTGCAATACCATCACGTTAGAGAAGCTTACCCGCATGCATCTGTTCGCACTATACCATGATGATGTTGCTATCAATTAGTCACGCCGGGAGCTGACCGTAATTCAAATCCCGATAATACCCCAGTTATACCCCACATGCCATCCGAACGACAAGCAAAATTCCCAGACTTACAATTCACATATCGTAAAATCGTTACGAAAGCGGCAACATATATTTCTAAGGTGTACTATAAGCGCATAGGTTCGGAGCATCGGAAGGCCACGGTTTCTTCGCAGGGGTTTACCCTTAGTCATAGGTGACTCTTCGACAACCAGAAAACGCAGAGAAGCGGCGGCTGCATGACAGCTTTGGTCAGAGTGGTATTTATCCGTCTACATCACCTTCGTTATTTCCGTTTTCCGGGTATTCGGAGGTTATCATGTCCCGCCTGTAATCCTTCCGTTGAAATTGAATTGATCTTCATTTTCCTGTCAAGCGTGTCTAATTAACACCATAGCATCGAGGCTAGAAGTCGATCTGAGAAAGATTGGCACCAAGTATGATTTTATTCGTCCTTTATTAATCTATCACTATAGGTTAATAGCCCCATCTACCCATGCTGCAAGGGTTTCCCGCGTGTTTCAATGAGATGATGGCATCAGCATACTTAGCGAGTTGGCATGAAATTTCCCTATTCTGATACTTAAATCGAGGGTCTTATTCAAGGACGATACCCTCCACTACAAAGGCAGATCTGACTGGCCACCGCATCATATCACCACGGCAAGCTCCACGTCCTTACCGCCTCTCCGGAGTTTTACCTTTCCTATCCTGCCGCTGACGCGTGTTCGGAAAGAAGTCGTAAGATGGGCGATGATGTCTAGGTCTATAATCTATATAATTTACCGACTGGCGCTCCTCATCAGTCACTTGGATATGAGGATCCTCCAGAATACGGAGGCGCATGGCCGTCTTCTGGTCAATGGCCCACTTCGAATAACCCCTAGCCATACTTTCAAGAACAGTGCCTCTGAGCACCCTTGTAAAGTTCATCGGCGTGGGGACGTTTCGTAGGCCCATCTCTCTCATAAAGGTCGGAAAGTTGTCGACAGTGCGCAGGCGCCGCACTTCAGCCGCGAGGTGACTAGCCGCATCTCGTGGGGGCCACCATGACGGTCAAAGAGTCCATCTAGAACTTGACTTAGGGGTGTCTCATGAGAGGGTCGGGCCGTGCGGCGAAAGAGCTCTGAGAACATAAGGAGTCGATACGAGGTACGAGATCCCCGGAAAGTCTCGTTCAGGCGGTAAGCAGACACGGCATCCCTCTCCATGTACGATAGCTCAACCATCCCAGCCCCCTTTTGGTCGAGGAGCCAGACAACGTTTCGAGTGATTGCCTCTGTTATGATAGATTTAATCAGCACGTCGGTGACCTGAATGTCTGATATCAAGAGAGCAATGAGAAGGTGTCCCAAATTGGGACAATCCTCTTTAGACCTTTTGCCATCCTCAAAGTCCCGTAGTAACTTATTCGCTCGTTGAATGATAGAGGGGTCCTCCGTCGCCAGACATACGAGTAGGTGAAAAAGATGGAAGTAGGACTCCATAGCCTTCTCGGATGCATGACGAAGCGTGCTCTTCTTTGAATCGTTCGTCTCGGTTTTCTCAGTCACTTTGTTTAGTCTAACGACAACATCATTCATGAATGTGAATAGAACATGTGCATTCAATGTGCCCGATGATGACGATGACGACGATGGCGCTTTGAGATGAGACGCAATTCGGGCCAAAGTGCCATGAGCTCCTTCTCTAACCTGATTCCAGTGACGCCTTGAGATTGGCAACGGAAGCCAGTGTTGAAACCGTATGTTATGGATCGAGCTGCGGATATTCATGTGTGTATAGGCTTCCTCAGAGACTAGATCGAACTCGGAAGAAACCTGTCCTCCGCTAACCGCGACACCGACACCAAGCTTTGCGGACTGATAACCTTTCTTCAGACAGAAGCACTGCAGCTCACGCTGCCGAATGACATCGAAGTCTCGCACAACCTGACTAATTCTAGGCCATGCATGGGCAAAGTTGGTCAGGTGTTCAAAGTCTTCTAGGTTCTCAATGATCAGTAGAAGGATTTCGTTAGGGAGCCGGCTAATCTCAAATCCAACCTGACCGTTTTTGCGAGCGTTCTCTAACGGCATCTGCTCGTGCCTTGGGTTGGGTCGTTGGATATCCCTAGGCGCGGTAGAGGGTAACGAAGTGAGGAAATACTGGATCGTAGGCCATTTCTCAGGGTTGTGGTCAACACATGCATTAAAGCTAGTTGGCAAAGGAGGAGCCCCAGAGGTTGTCGGCAAGGGAGGAGTCTTTGCCCCGAATCCGCATTTCCTACACGTGTATAGATCTACCACGTGCTGATTAACGATCTGACGGTACATGTTGAGATCTGCCTTTCTAAAAGAATGCTCCTGCTCCAAGCTTTCGCTGTCAAAGAAGCTCAGTAGCTGAATAGCAATGCCCTTAAGGGTATACGCTGGTGTGTACTCGTCACCATATCTCAAGATGCTAGCGCATATGAAGCTGTCGAAAACGTTCGGGTGTTCTACCGACGAGTCCATGCGAACACTAGGAGGCCGAACAGGATAGTTTTGCGGAAAATGAATGCTCAGATGTAACGGATGGTAGTTTTCTGGATAAAGAACAAGACAAGCCTTACGGATATCATCTTCGCGTGGATGAAGTATGATCTTGGGGTAAGGTTTCGTCATGAGCTCGTGAATATCCAAGAGAAGGCGCTGACTACCAATCTCGGCCGTAGTCCGGGGGGTGTAGGAAGTCGGAGCTGACATTGTCGTGATATTAATGTGGTATTTCCAGTGTCAATAAAAGAGCACCCCGACTCCTTTGTGAGGTGATGCTACCCAGATGGTCAACAGAGAGTCCAGGGGTTCCGATGAGATGATGAGACCAGGTTGCACAGGGCCAAGAATGTAATATATTAATGGAGGAAGGATTGACGAGAATCGTGTTGTTTACCTGGTATCTATTGGATAAATGAAGATAGATTTGCACGTATATATACCTAGGTACCTGGGTACTTAGGTACCTGAGTCCTTAGGCGAGTGGCCTGTTGTTCGAATCCAACATCTCAGGCATTCAGCCTCATAATACTGGCCGTGTTGACTCACGCCGCTAGGCCCCTATAATTAGTGGTGTTTATTGCTATAGTCTGCCCCCTGGCGACCACTACATCCACTCCTACTTTGTCCTATCACCCCGCCCTAAAAAGCCCCCTATGCTGGGAGTCAGGAACCATGATTGCTAACATTTTATTAAAACGTTCATTATTACTGAGGCGGGTGCGCTTGTTTTTGCCGCCATTTTCTCATGACTATTATCGCCAGATTACAGTGGATTATGAGCCACCGTGGTGCCTGTATCTTCCAGGTCTATATCAACTAGCGGGTTCAATGTCATGTGCAGGCGACTGCTTCCTTGGGCTAGCCATTAGCTAAGGTCTTATTGAAAGTTGTCTCACACGAGCCAATATGTTGGTCCTCGTGCACCGAAACAGCTTAGCACAGAAGCAACCACCGAGCTACGATTAGATCTAGAAGTAGGAAAGAAAAACGGAACAAACCAGGACAAAGCTTTGCTAGCTGTCGCTACTAGACAGGATATTCGCGGCATAGGAGCTATTGGAAACCTCTCTATGGGTATATACTGGTATACAAGTACAAGTAAGCACTACAACCGTAAGGCCTTTTGTTCTTCGAATTTACCATGTCAGACTCTGGAAGTACATAGGCAGATAAGTACCAGGAGTCCACCTTAATTAGGCGATGATCCGGAGCTGTGGCTGAGTCGCGGGTTCGATTTACCCTTTTCAGCTCGCCGGGTGCCTCTAGCAGCCATGCGATTGGACAACAGCAACACCTTTTTGGCTCTAGAACGTCCTGTCCTACTTCTCATCCCACTTTACCTTTCGTGTCTACGTCTACCCCTCCCCTACTCAAATGTGCATGCCAAAGATACCCAAACCAAGGTCGACATGATCTAAATACACGGGAGAGCACTTGCGAGAATCACATTAAAAAAAAAGGTGATGTATAGGAGGTTGTGTAGTGAGACACGCCATTGCGTTGCATCGTCTTGGCTAAAGCGCGGTGGCGACAGGAGGGGACTCATAACTCATTCGATCAGTGATCAAGGCAAGAGCACAGCTTGAAAAATACTTATGCATTAATAGTAAGGTATGACTTGCGTGTCCTTTGCATCGCCGCTTCTACTCGAGATGGCTCATGCTATTCTTCATGGTAGCGATGGCGTCAATAGCAAAACTCGTGGCATTTCCTTAGGCACCTCTATATATCACTAGTCAAACACTCATACCAGATCATGCCTTTGGGAATATCAATCCATCCTTGTGCACCATAAGTATCATATCTTCATACCCCACTACTATTTCAAAATATTAGATTGAGAATCTACCCGCTCTATCCATCTAAAATGACTGGCAAGCTTGACATTCGGGACCTTATCACTATAGGTGACGAAGGGAGCAACAAAAGCCTCCAGGAAAGCTTTGATCAAGATGATTCCAAGAATCATGGCTCTGGTAATGATTGGAAGGATTCTAATCATAGCCAGGAGGAACCCAAGAATGACCTGAGAAAGCCTGAGAATAATGACGGAAAATCCGAGCTTAACGGGGGAAATACTCAACAAGGTTCGTCAATGACCACCCAACTTCTAATAAAAACACATAACCAGGTATTTCGTGTGATTGCTGATTAGGATTACAGCTAGTGCGAGCCAACAGCATCGTCAAAAGGGTATTCGGTCTCACACATGCGCACCCGGGCCGCCCGATCCCAAACTGCTGCAAAAGCCCGGGCTAGGCGGTCGTATAAACCAGCTGGACCAACAATTACCACACCAAATCAATACAAATGTTTACACCGTGACCGTACCGCCGCAAATTTATCCACCAGTCCCTGAATGTCAATTATATTCCTTTCAACCGACTGGCGGCTTGCCACAGACTATGGTATTACCACAACCTCTTGATCAAGCACCTATTCCTACGAGCGACAATCAACAGTTTGATGCAAATGGTCAATTCAACGCTACCGTCATGCCACAACCTCTTCAAGCGCCTAGAGATATGAGCTCCAATCAACAGCTCGATGCAAATAGTCAATTTAACACTACTGCCATACCATTGCCTGCTCATCAAGCGCCTATGCCTACGAGCTATGATCAACAATTCGGGGCAAATGGTCAATTCAACACTACTGTCATGCCACAACCTCCTTTTCAAGTGGCTACGGACTTGAGATTCAGTCAACACTTCGAGACAAATGGTGTATTTAATACCACAGTCTGCTTCGCAAAACTGCCGCCTTCTATAGATTATCCACTCCTCCTATCGCGCCTCGAAGGAACCGGGAAACTATTTGGGGTTAACATCATACCAGCCGACCGCCATAACCGTTACGCGACGGCCGAAATCGTTTTCTAGGATAGATACGGCGTGGGTGCCTTTTACCGTAAATGTATAAATGAGGAGCTCCGCTTTGGCTGTCGCCTTGATATTGGACCAGGCAGATTCGTGGCCCCCGAACAGGAAAAGAGTACGGAATCTCGTGTTGTGCTTATCGTAGGACCAGCGTCCATTGTAAACGTCCCTTACTTATGCTCGTGGTCCGCCTCCAATGGGGTTGTCTTCCCAGGTAATCTGTCTACCGAAACCAGATTAGATTGGTATTCAGGCAGGCAAACCATGCGGGTGTCCTTTACGTGTTTCCGGCCTTTCGCGGAGACATTCTCATTGACTCTTAAGGATCATATACGAAAGGCACAAGCAGAAGGCGATCAAGTAAGCAGGGACTGGGCCTCCGTTCAAGTGTTCTTTGGTTAGGACCCTTGCGATACTATAGTTAATCGATGAAACGGAGTGAATGGAGTCGGAGTTTCTATGCTGATGGCGAGGTTCGACTACACTAAAATGGACACAACATTTTTCTCTCTCAAAGTATTGGTTTTTGGGTTATATTATCATTAGAATTACATACAGCGAGGTTCTTTGGGTTCTTGAGGCGTGGGAAAACAGCCTTTAGGGTATCTTACACTATCATTAGCGTATCGTTTGCACATTTTACTTCAAGATACCGAGCGTCAACCCTATCCTCTGTTCCTATACCTTGTGACTGATTATTTACTATTACAATACATTATGGGTATCACAGGCAAGCTATAGAAACCTAGATGAAGAATCTCTAGTGTGGTCGGTGCAAGAAAACTGCGATACCCTCGATAGGGCACACTCGAAAACTGCTCGAAGTATTCAATGCTCCGCAACCACGGCCGTTTCTCTTACCACTTTCCATGTGTCCTTGCCATTAGCACAAGTGTATTGCATCAAGTGTTGTCATGGAATAAAACTATACAGCGCTATGCCCTCATACGTTATCAAGCTGGGGACTCGATTGCCTGCAACCAAGGCCCCCCCGTCCCCCATCTCCCTTTTCGACGTAAAGGACGTATTGGAGCTGCTAATCCCCGCCAGCTAGCCGTCGCGTTTCCAGGCTTAGAAGCTGTACAAAGCAAGCCAGCGTATTCGGAGCGCTGTAAATGATTGATTAATAGACAACAAACACCCACCACGTATTAAGTTCAACAACATCAATGAGAAGTGGTAACTGTTACAGGGGTTTTCTTAACTACTTGGGGTAGGTTAGGTCCCATCCCCTGACTCATCACGTTTGTAGCACTAGAAATACGCCTGCGAGCTGACTACTAATAAAAATCATCGCAACCTCGACAAAGAAGAAAGAAACTGGCGAGAGAAAAAAAAGGGTTGATTGAGAGGGGAAAAAAGGAAAAAGTAGACGATATAGGAGGAATTGAACCTCCGATGATGGACTCGCGGGGAATCGAACCCCGGACCACTCCCATGCTAAGGGAGTATTATACCACTAAACCACAAGCCCTGTGGTCATCTGTGCTCCGGGATTCCGTAAACGGGTTTAGATCCTGTTAGGGGAAGACATCGATACTCCACTGACATCGCCTCTGCGCTATCAACGAAGACCAGCTGTAGTGATCTAAGAGAGCACCTGAGACTATCGCGAGGGTTAATGATATTGAAGACGTTATGCATGATACCTTCACTGCAAATTGTAAGCCTTACCCTATGATTGCGTCTTGGGAGGGGGTCTTTCACGCTTGCGGGCTGACATGGACAGATGAATCTGAATTCGCGTCGAAGTACTGACTAGATAGATGCCCTACACAAATCCATCACAGATGGTTAATCCTCACCGAATTCAGAGTTCCGCTTAATTTATACGTGCCTCCTTATGTGAAATCGCCATCAAGTAAACAAGCCATAGGATGCCAATTAGGACGATCTACTCGCCTACTCCGTAGCTGATGAATTAATTACACCTTCGCGTATTAGACGGGGACTGGGATTCTAAGAAGGTCGCCCTAATTTTTCACAATTGGCATTTTGTTACAGGCGGCAATAATCCAAGTCGTTGAATTCGGCTAGATAGGTACTTAATCTAATAATGGTACAACATTAAGCTCATGTAAATGAAACTCTTACATTTAGCCTCAGAACATGACACAGAGAGGCTGAAAAAAGAGGGCAGCCACGCTTACCACATCTCAACCCAATGACAACCAACCACTCCAGACGGCGTCGAAATGAGAACGTTATCATCAAAGAGCTTGCTGTCATCTCTCGTGAGGCGTGTTGATATACCTTGGACGTTGTGCGCGGCGTATCATGAAACTTTTATAATTGAAACATGCGTAAAGTCGTCTCGTCATGTGGGTTTAAAAACTATCAAACATATGGTCGAACTGACGGATCATCGACTCGGTATATGGCTCTCTCTTGCCGTCGTCCTCTGGATATACATCAAAACACTGTGCGTCGCCGGGATACCTTACGTTAGGTTGAATGGGTGGGCGAATCTGGCGGTGATAGAGGGCCTGCCAATCAATGCCGTGGAAAAATGGATGGGATTTGACCTGTTGGGAGCCACCACTAATGTTCCCTAAACGTTTTGAACGATCCACTGTACAGAATGACCGAATGATATGCTGCGCATTTGGAGAAATGGGCGGTTCCTGAGGGAAAAGAACCGGTTTCTCGATAATCCTAGAATATGTTGACAAAAGACTTGCAAGACAAGCCGAATGAGGGGACTTACTGTTTATAAATTTCAATTGGGTTCTGGTGCCAGAAAGGTGGATATCCGGTAAGGAACTCGTATATCAGAATCCCTAAAGCCCACCAGTCCACAGCCGTCGTGTGGCCTTTGTTTTGGATCACCTCGGGCGCGAGGTACTCGGGAGTTCCGCAAAGAGTATATGTTTCGACTGGTCTATCATCTTTACTCCCTAACCTCTTAGCGAAACCGAAATCTACAAGCTTGACATGACCTTGGCCGTCTAGTAGTAGGTTCTCAGGCTTGAGGTCCCTGTATGCGACGCCGCCTTGGTGCTCGTGTAAAAACTCCAATACCAAAACAATTTCAGCCGAGTAGAACTGCGCCCACTCTTCTGGGAATCGGCGATGCCTCCGCAAGTAGCTGAAGAGTTCACCACCGGGTATATAGTCGAGGAGCATGTAGAGGGAATCGTAGTCGGAAAATGTAGTAATTAGCCTTGTAATAAATGGGTGGCCGGCGACATCGCTGAGGATCCGGCGCTCGTCTCGCACGTGGTCGATTTGTTTGAGCTTGATAACCTCTGTCTTTCGTAAGATCTTCAAGGCAAAGACCTGCTCTTTGTCTTCATCGCTTCCGACAGCTGGACGGACGAGACATACCCGAGCAAATGTTCCTAATGAGCACGGCGGACGCCGTCTCCGTGTTAGCGACGACGAATATCGGTTGAATAGCTGACACCAATACCAGCGCTAGCGCCGGCGCATACAAGGCGCATCCAGCGTGTATGCGCCAATCACCCCAAAAGAAAGAGAAAAGAAAGAAGAGACGATTCGGGGAGTCAGAAGTTAAAAGCCAAAATAAAGACGTACCGGTACCGAGGGTTCGGACAAGAGCAAAGTCGCTCAATTTGACTCGCTGATGCTGCGGTGGTACTTTGGGCCCCGCATCCTCACTGCCTGGACCTTCGTCTTGCTGCGACGCCCCGCTGGCGGCGTCCATGGTAGCCGTGATGGGGATCGAATTGTGGTCTTGTACGACTCCGTGTACTAGACCTAGGTTTGAGGCAACTGTTGCGGCCATGATGCGATGATGCCTCACGGCTATGTAAACTCAGGTCGACCCTGTGCTGTTGGAGGGTCAGCATTGGGAGGCCGGGGACAAAGGCAATGGCAATGCATCGATGATTAGTTGCCGGAGGGAGGCTTGGTAATAAGGAGTACATAGCTAATAATAAGAAGAGGAGGAGGCTGATCAGTGAGGGTGTCAAGGGTGCCAGATCCACATGGGAGCAATGGAGCCCACCAAGATCCTTAGTGCGAGGTAAGTATATAAGCCTACTACACTACATACATATACATACTACATGTACATAAGGCAGTGTATCCCATTCTGTACCGGTACGACTATATCAAGGTAGTATACGATATATATTACGATATTGGGAACTGAGCGGGTGATGGCGGTGCGCGATTGGACATTACGGAGCCGAGTTTCCAAGACGAAGTACAGTACTCCAGTGAAAGGGTAATATCTGTATCTGTATCTGGTGTAGATACATCGTGCTAGCCATATTTGAAAACACGATCTGCGGAGTGACGCCAAGTATCCGAATACTCGACCTATAAACAACTACCTACATTTCAGGTACCTACATACACATGCCCATGGTATCCCCGTATTTACTTAGGCACCGTTTAGGTACTACTCTACCTGTGTGGGAGCAGCGGTAGAAAATAATATAAATAATCATGGTGGTACACTGTCTAAGGAGGGACTGTTGGCGCAAAACTCGCATCGCAATGCAAGCCGAAAACACCAGATCTACCCGATCCCGACCTGATATTATAAGGCATAAAATACTACGTGTATAGGTAGGTAGATTACTGGGTGCGTAAGGTAGGAGGTAAGGTAGCTTACGAGGTCAGGAAGATGAGACGGTAACAAAACTATAAGCAATGACGTAGCCTAAGGAGAATGCTGACTGAGGCAGTCAAGTCTGGAGAAAGGTGGGGAGCGGAGATCCTACTTCTGTAGTGTATAAGAGGCCTAGTGTATATAGCCTATGGATAGGTACCTAGGTAGGTACTAAAGTATCTAGAACGTAATCTACTGTACCTAATGAGTTGATATGATGACCCAGGTGCTTGGAATCTTATATAACATCCATCGTCAGGGTAAGAAAACGTGGAGACATGGGGTTGAAGTCGAGCACTAGATTTAACCGCTTATTTCTTCAAAAATAACTGGTTATTAAGTTCAAAGTCTGCAGGTCGCCGGATCGGTAGTTTTCACACCGACATCTCAAGCAAAGTTCATGATAGCCGTTAAGCAAGCAAGTTACCTACTTTAGGTACTCGGAACCTATTTAGATAGTAAATTATCCATTCTTTTTTTCATTCCTAATGTCATCTGCACTCTTGGTAGTGTGATACGATCGCACCGCTAGTTGCCTGTACCCCGTACCCCGGTACTGCGTTCAGACGATGTCACATCCCTCGATAAAACCAATCATCATCAAGGATTCAATCCGGAGTCTATCTTCACTCTCATATAAGCATATGTCAAATAGACCTAGAGTTTAATACAAGGGCCTGATAGGTAGTTAGGGTGAATGAGCACAACACTGTTCAATCGGTGTTCATGTTGCCCCTTCGATTCATTGGCCCGTAGATTGCTATGCACTCCTTCATGTTCGTGCTGCTAAAGATAAAAACACCCTATAACGGTAACTATAGGTACCTGACTATACCTACCCACCTAGCCTCAGTCTACAGGGCGAGGCTTATATGGGTACCTAAGGTTAGGTACCTACTAATACTCTCCACATCCACAAGTAAAGCTTAAATAATGTACCTAGCATCACGTTAGAGGGTGTAGATTAGCTGCCGTATTGAAAATCACAACGTCATTAAGTTTGTCGTGGATGTAAATAACGACTCCTCAAGAAATAGGACCTGGACTTGGACATGGCCATTTGTTATGTGTCTTGGGTAGTCTACCTGCTGTAAATATGTAGGTATAATGACTCAGCCACATACCACAGTTGGGTACATAAGGTACACCACAACTAAAGGTACCCAGATATGCTGATTACCTAACCATTCTAGGTACTACTGTGTATGTTCACCGGGTCGGTCTCACAGCCTGCCTGTGTAGTGTACACTATAGTATGTGCTGTGTGCCGCTATACCCATACCTAGTGACCTTATCCCTGCCGGTAGCATCAGTTGTTGCTGCCGCTGATGTTGAGGGAATCCTACTTTGATGCGCCCTCCCTCCCTGCCTTAACTGCCTCCTGCCCATGCCCGCAACACCACCCGGAACACGACCTAGAACAAAGGAACCCCACGACACGACACCCTCCCATGTCACAGGTCACGTCTGACACACAATTCTCTCAACCACAACCGTGGGACCGCAGATCAAAGGTCACATACCTTATATCGACTACGGATGACAGTCACGCATGAACGCATAGACGCATAGACGCAGGACAGACACAGACACATACACATGCGCATGCTCTCTTTCATCTCCCCTTCCTCTCTTATCATTGAAGAACGGGCTCGTCACCTTGCCGACACTTACAACCCGCTTCCGCTATGAATTGACCCCCCTTCCCCTATATCGTCGACGACGGGTCCAAGCGCACGGGGCTTGCCGCAAATCATGTTCAACATCTCCAGCTTCGTCCAGAAGGCTCAATCAGCCGCTCAGCAGCTGATTGATCCTATGCAGGGCCTGAACCTGACCAACTCCGACAGAAATCCTTCCAAGGCCTCCCTCTTTCAGAGCCAGTTCCGTCTCCCGAGCTCCCAGACGCCCCTCTTTGAGATCCCTGCCGAACTTACCATCCCCCCTTTGAACGTCACCCATGGCGGTAAAGATCACGACCGAGGCTGGCATTATGCCGGGAGGCTGCACCTCTCCGAGTCCTATCTTTGCTTCTCTACAACGCCTTCGAGCTTCGCCCACACCGCGAGCACCTCTACATCATCTGCCTTTGCTGGCCAAACCCATGGGGCCGGGCCGAGCGGTAATGGCTTCACCTTTCCTCTTTGCGCTATACGACGTGTCGAGCGCTTGAACAGCCAGAATTTCCAAGTAAGTAGCACGACAGTTCCGCAGAAGTCCCGACTAACGCGTCGTGACGCTTAGTTCTCACTCGCCATCACCACCTGGAATGGGATCGCCCAAGAGCAAGTCAAGGATAAGGCCGCCCTAAAGGACCGGAAGGATCTCCGAGAACAAAGAATCACGATACAATTAGCGGGAAGTCGTCAGGCCTGTGAGCGATTCTGCGATGGTCTCAAGAAGGGTTTGCGAGGAGCGGTCGGAAATGTCGGCAGGCTGAAAAAGGTCATAGCTGAATGCTACTCAGAATACCTACTACGGCCCGAAGAAAAGAAGAACGCCGCGTCTCCTGATGCTGGCCTCGGTGTAGTCTTCAAATACCCGGGCGATCCAAAAAAGCTAAGAGATCGCGCAAAAATGAGGCTATGGGCTGAGTATTTACGTGACAATGGTCGGAATGCAACGTTAATACGCCAACCTACCTTCCATAAGTTGATAAGAGTCGGTCTCCCTAACCGCCTGAGAGGGGAGATGTGGGAACTGACCTCCGGCTCATTTTACCTTCGACTCGAAACCCCCACACTCTATACTGATACCCTTGACAAATTTTTGGGCCAAGAATCTCTAGCTATTGACGAGATAGAGAAGGACTTGAACCGCAGTCTTCCAGAATATCCCGGATTCCAAAGCGAAGAGGGCATTAACCGTCTCCGGCGGGTACTGACTGCCTATAGTTGGATCAACCCTGACGTCGGCTATTGCCAAGCCATGAACATCGTAGTAGCCGCCCTCCTTATCTACATGTCTGAGGCCCAGGCATTTTTCCTCCTCTCAGCATTATGCGATAGATTAGTACCTGGATATTATTCGTCTACCATGTACGGCACACTCCTGGACCAAAAAGTGTTCGAGTCACTAGTGGAGAAGACAATGCCCATTTTGTGGGAGCATCTAGTTAAGAGTGATGTTCAACTTTCAGTCGTATCTCTCCCTTGGTTTCTATCTCTATATATCAACTCTATGCCATTAGTATTTGCCTTTAGGGTTTTGGACGTTTTCTTTGTTGAGGGACCAAAGGTACTTTTTCAGGTCGGTCTAGCTATTTTGCGGATCAACGGTGAAGAGCTACTCGACGCGGCAGACGACGGTGCTTTCATTTCTGTACTGAAGTCTTACTTCTCGCGGCTAGACGAGTCTGCGCATCCTAAATCCGAGAACCCCAAACTACGCGCAATCAACCGATTTCAAGAACTCATGGTTGTCGCCTTCAAAGAATTTTCTGCAATCACGCACAGCACGATACAAGACTTACGCCTCAAAAATAAAGACGCAGTGCTCAATAATATCGAGAACTTCGCGAAACGAACGGCTATCCGAAATCTAGGTCCCGACAGCAAGGTCTTGAGCCCAGAAGAACTGGGGGCTCTGTATGATAGATTTTATGGAGTGCTATATGAACGGCAGCAACGCGATCTTATTATTCAAGAAGAACAGCGCCGTCGCGCAAAAGCTAGTAAATCGAGAGCGAGCGAAACAGCCCCAGAACATCATGACCATGGCGTTGAAAAGGGCCGAGTTGGCCTTGGTCCCAGCACTAGTTTAATGGATTACGACGCATTCCGAGAGTTCTTGGCCAGTGTTTCAAAGTGGGCCATTTCAGATGCGCCGCCGCCTACCCCTCGACGCGATCCGTCTGACCGCACTCCGTATTTTGGAAGCTTCAGGCGTTCTGACATAAACCTGCTCTCACCATGGGGCAGTGGCCCAGAACCGGCTGATCATGAGTTTATGCAAAGACTATTCCGGAAATGGGACGTGACCAATAGCTCGAGCCTTACGTTACAGAATGTCGTTACTGGACTAGCCCAGATTAAGGGGGGAAGGGATATCATGGGCACCATCACCTACTTCTTCGAGCTTTATGATGATGACGGGGATGGCAAGGTAGATCGAGAGGGCATATTGCGGGTATCAGAAGCTCTCCTATTTCTTTCAAGGCGTGGACTCGAAGGATCCCTCAGCAATTCCAACTCAACTACGATGCTCAACGGCGTAGCAGAAGCGGACAGTGCCTCATTAAGTCCACCCATAGGTGGTACTGTAAACGAACGTTTCCTCGGCAGTGTCAGCGCGTTCATCAGACGTTGCTTTGAGTATGCGGACCCGGATAACCTAGGTAATCAGGATGAGACTGCTCAGATGACAAGCCCCAGTACACCGGTCATATCCAAGGAGGATCCATCAACCGACAGCGGCACGTTTGCCATTGGTGATGATGAGGAAGAGGAAGATATGTTAGCCTTTGACAGCCCTTCATCTCAGCCAAACGCTGAAGCCAAAAGGCCCGATCTAGAGTCAATACCACCAGCAATAGGCAAACCGACCGAGAACGTCTCCAGAAGAGCTGTGTCGAAAGCCCAGTCCGAAAAAGCAAATGTTGCACTTGATCCTTCAAATCCTCTCCACATTACGCTACCTACATTTCGTATGGTTGTCCTAGCAGACGAACTCCTCGAGCAATTTTTCGAATCCTCTTTCCCCACCTCACTACACATTACGGATGGTTTGCCCAACACGACTAGTCAATCTTCCTCACTAACCACCTTCTCTAACTTGAACTTCAGCCGCCCCGCTACTTTGTCTCCATCAGGAGCTCAACCAGGCTTAGCTGGTGCTGGCCGCGGGTTGCGAGGGGTACTTGACAACATAGTCACGGATGCCTCACGCGTTGCGGCTGAGGTTCGACGACGGATGGAAGAAGCACAACGCGAATTAGAAAAGAACGCATTGCCAGGCCAGAGGGACGAAGACGAGGAAGACGAGGAAGAACTTCCGGGCCCTGTCAAATCTACAGGCGCTTACGGCGGAGACGCAGAAAGAAGAAGCGTGCGGTCTTCTGATAGAGATTTGTTAGATGGTGCGGACGCGGGCGCCGGAGCCACCAAAGAGGCCGACGGTTCCAGCCAGTCACTCCTTGATACCAATAGTGAGCAAGAAGGGAGAGGAAACAGAGTCAGCAATACGACACAAAGGATTGTGGAGTTTGAGAGTTAAGATGTACATACAGCAGGAGGTAGTTATTAGTCCGGAACATGATTGCTTTTGCTCGCTACGGGCGCATACTTCGACGACGCTATTGCACCAAAGACATAAAAACCACCGAGTCAAAATTTGTAGGGCCGAAACATGCCCTCGGGCCTAAGAATTTAGTGAGATACCACCAATGCATGTGAGCATTCCGAAAGGCTAGTCTCTCCTTGTCCAATATATGTTCACCCTTAATAAGGGAGTAGCAAGATACTAAGCAGCATTAGGATCGATTACCATCCCTCACAAGGCGCTAATGCCCCAGCCACATATATCGTGGAGGGCTAGGGTGGAAGATACAATAAGAAAATGAGATCTTCACCTTCATTCCAAGGGACAGGAGACACTATTCAAATGTGAATCAGAGCATCGTCTGGTGAGTGCTAGTTGACGGTAATACAGGACGGAGCGAGGGGAATGAACTTAGTATACGAGGATCGCTACTCTTCTCAGTCATTTCCCAGGCATTCCACTCCAAGACATTGTAGGTCAATTATCAAAATTTTTAGCCAAGTGGCATATCCCTTCGGATGGTCTCCGTGCTTCAAATATCACGCCTTCCGCGAGCCTCTGCTCAAATTTTCCTGTTGTCTTTTCCATCGTCATCACCAATACAACGCTCATTGTCCTCATTCCCTCTTTACATTGTTGCGTGTTTAAGCAACATTCTCGTTCATTACAATTGCTGACAACTCGACCTCACGCTGTGAGACTTTTCGGGGGGCATACTTGTCGGCATGGGGTTGTCGACGCGGGTTAGGGCTACGGCTCTTGCCTCACTAGTAGCCTTCAGCTCTGTGGTCAATGCCCAAGGCTACTTCTATAAAACTCTTGGCGTGTGCAGTGCCGAGCAAAACCACCAATATTTGGGATGTGCGACAATAAGCTCGGCGCCGTTTTCCTGGGAGCCGACCAACTGGGACCCGGCTGTGACGGCAGATAATTCAAGGAGTTACATCGAGTGGGATCAAGGAGATTTCGTGAACAATACGATTACGCCTTACTTCTGTACTCGCACCTGCCGAGCACATGGCTTCAAGTATGCCGCGCTCTGGAATGAGAGATCATGCCGTTGTGGTGGCAGTCTAACTTGGACAACTGCGAGCGGAGTCTCGGTCGACCTCAACACTCTCATTTCAGCCACTGACGAAACCAAATGTACCTCGAAGTCCCCCAGCGGAAATCCTGACCCTTGCCCCGGCGACAGGCAAGAGAATTGCGGCTCCAACCAGGGTGCACGGGTCTGGGTTGATCCTTCGTTCCCGAAGCTGACAGGACCGCCGAGTGACCAGGTGGCGGGTTACAAGTTAATGGGATGCTTCAGAAACGCCTTTTTCCCTTCGGCGGAGGGTTACACTACCGGGTCGAGACCAGACGCCAATAGTTGCCTGACCTACTGTGCAAATTTGGGATCGCCTTACGCGTTCATGATCAGAACATCTCCAACGTGCGTTCGACTCGATTATGGCCGCGGCCTGCTAGATACTCATACTGATAAAAATTCTTAGGACTGTCGATTGCCACTGCGGTGCTGACTTCGGGAGGAACGCGGTACAAGCTACCGACGACACTGATTGCTACGCGCAATGCGACAGCACTGCGAACTCTGGGTACGATACTTCTGGTCCTACTGCCCCTTCCACGAGGGTTATTGTTAACACTGAAAATAGTTGCACTGGCCAAAATTGCTGCGGTTCGAGCGGGGCATTGGTCCCAGTGTACGCGAACCCCGCGTTCATGGGATGCTACCTCCCCGTCATCCCCGGTAAGAATAGCGTTCAGGTCGGGGACCCGGCGCCCAACAGCTTCTCCTGCTTCGCCACTCCGAACAGCATCGGAACTCGAATTACGACCGCGGCTGCGAGCTACGGAAGCAGAACGATAACGCGTTCAGCAACCTTCGTTGCAACCGCCAGCCCGGTTGCCACTGCTGCGCCATATGTGAACTTTGGATGCTGGCAGGATCACACGCTCGCGTCGATATTCGGTGTTACAGGAGTTCTTGAGACTGACCTTGGTTCCACCGAGGTGACCGTTGAAACTTGCGTCGCCAGGTGTATCAGCCTCTCTACGATGGTCCTCGACTACAAGTACGCTGCCCTTCAACTCGTCGGCAGTGCAACAAAGTGCACCTGCGCAACCACCGTGCTGAGTACCGCCACCACGGACAAGAGCATGGGTGACTGCAACCGAAAGTGCACAGGAACCGAGAAACAGAACTGCGGTGGCAACAACGGCCCTCTCGTCTACGCTAGGTCCCCAGGCGTGGTGCCCAACCAGTGGGCTGACCTGTGGACTTCATCCCGATCTCTCACTGTCACCTATAGTTGTACCCCCACAGACATGCCCGGCGGCGAAAGCAACAATGGTGGTGGAAGCAACAACGGCGGCAGTGGTAGCGGTAACAGCAGCGGTAGCAGCGGCGGCACCACTCCCCCCAGCGGTGAAAGCACTCCTCCCCCGGGCGGTAGCGGCTCTGATACTCCAGGTGGTAGCAGCACTCCTGCTTCAGGCGGCGAAACTACTCCTCCAGCAGGAGGCAGCGGTAGCAGCACCCCCACACCAGGTGGTGGCAGCAGCCAAACTGGCGGCAGTGCCTCACCAACGATCACGGGACCCGCTACACCGGGCATTACTGACCTCCCTGCC
The DNA here is from genome assembly GCA_022495195.1 of Xylaria digitata. NCBI lineage: Eukaryota > Fungi > Ascomycota > Sordariomycetes > Xylariales > Xylariaceae > Xylaria > Xylaria digitata. The sequence goes on along the minus strand of MU376941.1, from coordinate 671,950 downwards.
GACACCTTCGTCATTCTCCAGGTCGCCCCATTCACCCCTTCCAAGAAACGGGGTACCTACAACGTGCGCCGTCAATCCGTCGGAGGTTTTGTAGGCGGCGCCGGCCCGAGCAACCCGAATACCTGTGACCAAGCGACCCTATTCGGTGTCAGGGGCGGCCGATTAGTCTCAGGCACCCAGTCCGTCGCGACCGACCCAGGCGTCCCGTTCATGCCGTTCAGGGTTTTCCCCACAGGCTCTATCAGCACAACCTTCACCATCGTGAACGGTGTTTTGCACTGGTATAACGCCGCGTTCACTGGCGGTGAGGCTGAGTTCTGCCAGACCACTGATGGGAGCGTGTATATCGAGTTCCAAGGTGACGGTTCTGGTCCCGCTAACTGCCGACGTGTAGAGATTGTTACTTACTTTGGTATGTCATCCCCCCCCCCCCCATAGATTTCTACTTCGTAAATCTACTAACGCGTCAAAACCTTCAGCCACTCAATGTGTGAACGGCCAGATCGTTCCCAATTCTGTTGGCCCTGGTGGCTCTAGCTCCAGCAGTGTCGTCGTACCCAGCAGCACGGGTGCTCCAGGCTCAGATGGTTCTGGATCAGGCTCTGGCTCTGGCTCCGACTCTGAAGTGCCAGAGGAAGATTGGGTCTTCCGAGAGGGACACGCGCCGGACAACTATCCTTGCTACAGAACAACAGAGAGCTGGGTCCCCGGCTCGCCAACCTTCCTGCCCGAGCACAACGAGCTATAAAAATGTCCGAACAAAACAACTTCGTCTACGCATGCACTTGGTGGAGAAGAAGACGATACGATCCCTCCATCAACTCGGCATCCTCATGAATATGAGTAACGATGTAAACGAACTTAGTTTGACTGCTTTTGGATTTTTGTGTCGTTTTTGGAATTTATGCTTTGCTTGGTTAGTGTATGGGATAACTCGGGAGGAGGAAGGGTCTGTATGATGCCGTCGGAGGGAAAGGGGGTCCGGAAATGGCTGGCGCTGATGGAATTGTACACGGAATTGCGCGTCGATACATGATGGCACGGCCTGTATGAGATTATGTTGACAAGACTGGAATAATAGATAGTTGTTTAGTTTAGGATGCTAGTAGTGTTGAATGGAAGTTTGTGTCTTTCTTTACATCCCAATGGCTCCGTTTGAATACGCTCGTGATACCAGCCTTCTCTCCTTCGGCTTTCTTCTCTCCCACCAAAGAGTACTCAATCATTATTCCTGTTTTATCTTTGTTATTGTCTAGACTTACTTTCACACCCCCCTCGTCACGTTCGCCCTCGTGCAAGAAATCCATCAGCCAGCCACTTGGCCAGTTTCATGGCGCATGCATACCGTCCTATTTGTAGATCTAGGTAACATGACAGATTTCTGTATTTCCCACTATTGGGAATACTAGATATAATCTTTGTTGTCGCACGAAGGAGAAGGCAATTAGCCCCGTGACTGCTGGATAGTAAGGCTTGCGCTGCCACCTTATACGATACAGCCTGGTCATTGGCCGCGCCGCATGCAGGAAGCTCTGACAATACGACCCCTTAATTATCGTGGCCTTTACGTCAGTCTTTCATCATCCGACCTCGAAATCTTGTTTTTTAATTATTTATTCGACTTTTCTTTTTTTTTCCGTCCCTTTCTCTTTTCTTGGGGGGTTTTTAATTTCTCGCGGGTAGATGTAGTTATACGCCGATAAGTTGTGCGGGAATAACTAGTCTCATATTTTAGTTAAAATGCCCAAAGAATGAGAACGGTGATTTTTTTTTTTCACTCACGCGAACACCATGGCTTGTGAGAGGCTCGGGGCGAGTTTTCCGCCAAATCCCGTGAAGCCCGCCTCGACGGCCTACAGTATGAATATTCCGAGGACATTCATACGCAGGTGGTTAGTAGAGTGTTTGTTTTAAATAACTACCCTTGAGCTAAAGCGGACATTCCCATCGGCGAAACTACTACCTTGGGCTGCAGGTTAGGCAGTGGTATCCCGTAGCCGAAGCCAGTGCCGCGCTTAGATTGCAGCGTAATTATCAGCACGGGGATAGATTTAGGCATTCTGCCCATTTTCTGGACGGCCGATTGGCCTGTTGGAAAGGGGGCGTGCTTGCAGGACCCTTAGGTAAGGGCAATGTCGGTTGATCTAAGACATCTGCATTAGACTAAGTCCACCCCACGGATCTCGCCACCGCTTACCGTCTTACGAGGGTTTTCTTTTTGGTTTGCCGTTCGGTAAATATCTAGCAAAGAGTTAGTCGATTCAAGGGTAGTTCCAGGGCCCGTAGGTCCGGGCTTTATATCGCCTCATCTTGTTTTGGTTGTGTAGAAGTTCAAAGCCTTGTGTAGCACAATCGCGCCGATAGTCCTCCCCTCATCCGTCCCAGCTTTCATTAGTTAAATGACTGTCACAAGATCTGGCCACCTAACTGTCTGGTGAAGAGCCTTGGGCGACGGTCGAAGGCTCTTATCTTGACACTCCAACCTACATTACTTGCGGGAGGCTGACTGTCGCTGTGCGGCTAATATGTGACATCAAACAATCCGCATTGAGTCTCCCGATGTCAGGCAGCGTCGAGGTCGATGCGAACAAGCCTTGCGTGCGTGCTCCCTTTCGAGAACGGAGTTGGATACGTAGCAAGCGGAAGCGGCGTGATCGGAGACGCCGATTCGTTTTTTTCAGCCGGTTTTATACTCGGCTATCGGGTTTGAGGGGGAAAAAGCAATCATCGGGTCATGATATTTCGGAACTGAAAACCCATGACACCTAGATAGGAGGTCTTACTCCGTCGTGTTAAACTTGGTAGTAGGTTGCGGCGACTAGTGGACGGTGGTGACACGAGATTGGAGAACCAAGGCAGGGGCTAGCCCTTGCTGCCTTGCTGTGGGTATGGTACAAGATCGATATATCCTGATTGATATTGGGGTTTAGATCTAAGTGTCTACTTTGAGGCAAACTTGCACAGCGCTAGGACTAATCTAGATATCCGTGGGTTACTTTGATGGCATGCAGCTGGCCTTTCATTTCAGTCTGCAGTTATGTCATCACCTGAACGACTTCGTAGAACATTAAGGCAAGACATACGTGGGCTGTGTAGTATCCATTGACGATGACAGAGTGCTTAGGAAGCTAAGGTATCGGAGATCTAATTCTTATGATACACCTTTACATGGTTGTCTTTGAATACTAGTTGTCATCTATCTCTACGTATAGGTTCTAAACCCGTTTGAGATAAATAGATCGTAAATTAGGCAATCTGTTTCAAGGTGTGATAGGTCAACTTGTCTCTGTATTTTGTGCTCACAGCACTTTTTTGGAAGCCGAATATGTGATTTATTCTTTAATCCCAGGTCGTAATTCTAGTGGCCTTTCAAATAATGTCCTTACATAGGCCAACTAGTACTACCAAGACCGAAACCCCCAACCAAGATAGAAAGGAAAGGAAGTCCGCCGCTGAAATTTATCCCTTTTAGGTAGAGACCGTATTTAAATAATGAAACGCCCCCAATAAGTCAACTCAAGGCCAAGGAGGTGTCATCTAGGTGACAGGCAAGGCCGATACAAGCTGACGGGAACAGACCAGATCAGCTATTGCCTCTTGTTTGCTAGTCTGTATTATTCGGTAAGAATATTATTCACGAATAGGGTTTGAGTCTAAACTCACTCGCTTCAAGGTTCTCTAAGCGACGTATGTGGCACAGACCGGGCAGCTTCGTCCGGCGAAGACCCAAACCTCCCGCCCAGCCTCTCGGCAAGTTGGGCATCGCTTGCCGGGAGCCTTTGATAAAATAAGCGACAGTTCCATAGCGGAGGAGAGGGAGTGGGGGCGTCAGCATACAGTTCCAGACATGTCCACTAGTGGAGATGTGTGGTGAGAGGCTGAGTTGCACGACGAAGCCATTGGGATGTCGAAGATAGGATTAGATAGAAGTTGTCAGGGCAGTAGGGAAGAGTTCTCTTTGAGCAGCTGGAAGAGTAGCTTGTAAAGACTAGTTGAGCAGACAAGTCGTGGACCTCTGTGGTGAAAGAGGGAGAATATATAGAATTCCGGCGTCAGTTACGCACAGACTCTATTCAGTGAACATTCGATTCGTGCACCTCAAACCCACCGTTACCTATCGGATGGCCTGGGTAGACGGTGGGACAATAGGCTAGAAACAACGCGGCCTAGGCATGTGTGTATCCGGGTGGCTATCAAGGGAAAGAAGGTAGGTTGACGGCACAGAGTGAGGCGGTCAGAGAACTACCTAGTAAGATAGCATAGGTTGAGCAGGGATCCTGAAAGGAAGGAGGCATCCTCGAGCGATTGTGAATGGCCTGTTCCTACTCATGAATCAGGGAGATCTTAATCGTATGGCCAAGGACGATCTCCCAGGATAGAGAAAATCCTGGTTACCCCCAACTTCAACCGGTCCCTGCAGGGATCGCTGAGATATGAGATTCCTATGAAAGGGCATGAGGTGGGAATAACAGGGGGAATATAACGTGGCCATCGTGCTACCTCATGCCAGCTCGTCTTCCACTTGGCGTTAGTCCCTTGTAAGGTGTAGCTGGGCCCTATTAGCGAGTTTCCACGGGGATCGCGATTGGCAAGCCTTGGTATGACGCAGTGGGACGCTAGGAAGTGGGAGGTAGGGTATGCTCGAATGGAAGAGTTCAAACGCAGAATCAGAGGTAAGGGGCTGGGCTTGCGGAGAGAGGTGAAGTAGGGGACGGAGAGGAGACGGGGGTTTGAGGAGGGGGAGAAGGAGGAGGAGTGATGAAGAATAAAGGAAGATTGAATGCGGGAATAACTACGTACTCAGGTGTGATTATCATGTATGATGTGAATAGGGGAGGTGTTAATTGGGTATCTAACATTCGTTAGTCAAGGAGGTATTGTTCGTATTCAACAGCTCCATCGTCGAAGTCTACACATAAAATACTCACCTATCTATGCTATGAAGACCATACTACACGCACCGAGTGGATAGATAGTGTAATGTATGTTGCTGTTGGTGTTATTGTTACTATCGTCGTTGTTCGAGTAATCCGGAAGTATGGGGCTCGCAGGGTTGAGGAGCAAGGGTTGGGCTTAGGCTCGGGTTTGGGCAATTGATCATTTAAGGGTACGAGCGGAAGATGATAAGTATAGATGAGACATAGATAAAGTACCGCCTACATGAATGCACGCCATATCCGTAAGCTATATATACCTTGATATACCTAGGTATATACATTTCTACGCCGCTTCCGCCGAGCATAGGCGCGAGTCAGGTCTATTCACACGTACATAGTCAGTTAATCAATTATACATATACACCTAGACTATGGAAACAATTACCGAATACTACATGTGGTAACGTTAATAGATACATGTACCTAAGTATGCTTACGTCAACCTCAACGTAAAGCTACTGCATGCATGAAGTCCCGTCCCAGGTTTTTTTTTTAAAAAAATAATAAAAATAATAATAAAACTCCGCGACAAAGATAACCAGCGGTATTAAGTAATATTTCTCGCTACCCGCGTCCAGTCCTTGAAATCCAACTTACCTAAGCGGATGGTAGTAGGTATACGAGATGCTGCGCTCTGTTGCTTAGAAATCAACATACGGCTCGTAGTCCCTACCTCAACATACTAAATTCATAACAAAATTCAGATGTCTAACAAGATTCGTGATCCTCAAATCAAATCGTCGCTATATAATTGTTTGGTATATTCCCATATGACGAGTCTCTGACGATTCCTTCTTCCAATGATGGAACAGTTGTTGTAATACAAAATCACCACGGAATTCATAGAGCTAGGGTGGTGCTTATTCAGACTCTCTGGTTGGTGCGCTTTTAGTTTTCTCTGAGGTCCCCTTGCATGGCATCCAGTCGCTTAAACTATACATTGGTTGAGACTTTCATTAATGATGGCTATTGTCGTCAACTAACGTATCTCGTGATATTATGGTCCAGGTAGTACTCTTTGGTACTTTCATTGGTTAACGAGTGAACCTGGCCGATGATCGGATCGGCTCTCACGTGGGGTGCCGGGGGGGAGGGGGGGACCTTTGTAGCAAAGGTTACATCGCAATTCCTCCAGGTGAAAGTAAGCTTCCATGTTGAGAATCCCATCTCATCATAGCTCTGTCAGGCCACAGACTTTTTTTTCTCTCTCTTTTAATCACGCCTCAGCCAAATATGATGGCAAGACATACAACTTGTCAAAACGCTCAACCAGGGTTCCCTTCCAAAAAATTATTTCTTTTCCGATGACAAGTCACACGACTGTTTGACGCGTCTTAGGCCTTCAAGTTACAATAAAATTCTTTGGTGATCCGATTTTCGGTCGGACTACACAAATTATATTAATATTCGGCACCTTCTCCCGACTCATTCTCGTCTCCAGGACTTATCTTTTCCAGAATTGGCAAGAACAATATTTCTACGTCGTCGTGAAATTTATGCAGTGGCTTGGCTGATTAACTTACCAGAGCCATCGCTCGATTACGAGAGGCGATAATGTGATATAACGCGCCCCAGTCACTAGTGTTCGAGTCATGAGCATATACAACTCACTTGTAGTTTTCTAACGTCGAACGGATAAGATAGTACCAAAGCTATCTAGACATCTGCCGAGGACCAGCTCGTTAATCCAGTTGGTTCAGCCTGGGGTGTCAGGTTCTGATAATCCCAGTTGATAGATCACGTCACAAGCTCGTCCCCATGCTTGGCAAGGAGAGACCGCCTGCATGGTTACCTACCATGCTAGCTCGCCAAGAGGTGGACCGGCTCCACCCCTATCATTCATTCATTGGGCGTAATCGACGACCTCGTACTACATAGTAGTAATTCGTGAAGTGGCCTTGAATGAAGAATGATAGAAAAGAAATACGGCCTCCACTCGCGGTTGGCTACGTGAAGCTAGGCAAAGCAGCGGAGAATTACCGTCGTGTATACTCATCTCGTACGACACACGGCCTTGTTGTCATTCCCTTGGCAATGCCACAACTATTGCCCACGGTCCCGGACTTTGTCTAGTGTATATGCCCGTCAATTGATGGTACACAAAGGCAACATGCAGCTTACCTTACCAAAGCGCTGGGACATGCCGGCTAACAGCATAATAGCAGCCCTGATGCCCTGTATTTTCGTTCCCTAGGCACTCGTTGATTACTGGTTCCGTGAAGATGTATCAATTGATTACATTCATAATCGGCATATTGGTACTTCCAACACCCGAGAAGGCATAGCTACGTCACACAACATATGCAGGACAGACTTATCCCAGGCGCTTCAAGGGATCCCCTAAGCTGACGATAGAATTTTGGCTACTCTGTATATCCCTAAACGCTCACATGCATAGCGATAACGGTATAACCACTATAGCAACTCGGGGTTGCAGTAGATGTCAAAGGCAACTTACCTGTTTAGTTCTTACCAAGCGGGACAAGCACAGATTTCAATACGATAGGTTATTAGGGTGTGTTAATACTCCCGTCCCCGTTCCGACCCTTATATGAAAGGTGAAAGCCCGTTGGATCCACGAACAGTACGACATTGGGCGCAAATTCCATCGCGTGATAATCCCTTCATACGTAGCACTGTGCTACTGTTGCAGCGTCTGAAGATATATCGAGAGAGGGTGGGGGGCAGCAATCCTGTGAAGACAGCGGGGTACTAGCCGGCGATCTTGTAATCTACCGTACGCCGACTCTTTTTCCCTCGGCTCCAGCCGCTCTGACCTACACCTAATATGTACCTACATTGCCGAGGCCATTCCTCCCACCTGATGGTCACCTAACCCATGTGTCGGATCCCTTTATGGCTCGGCAGCGCAAGGTTGTCTTAGTCTCACAACACTATTTGCCTTACATAGAACCATCAAGATCTTACGACGATGACTTCTCCCCTATGCTCTCTCTTACGCCCGGAAAACAACCAGATCCAAGACTCCTGGGCGTCTTCGTCCAACCTTGGTTCCGTCCCGCGCATCACGCACGGACAAAGTCCTGCAAAATCACTTAGAGTCGCTGCCCGGTTTCGAGGCCTAAACAAGACCGGTAATCAGGATATGACACTACCGACACCGAATATAGTTTAGTAGCATACGCAGCTTACTCACCGGTGAGCTTATCGTAACATTCGGGAGACTGAATATACCAATCTGGGTATCCACGTCGTGGGGTGGAAGAGGAATAACCGCCACAACCGCAATAAGCACGATTGGTTCAAAAGACACCGTCACATGACCAAATTGTTACTACACGTCCCGGGGCCTACCGCAACTACGGTCATATGGCCCGTCATTTGCACGTCTTGGGGTTGTTCAGTCTATCATGGGCTCTATTCCATTGGCTTTAGCCTTCGCCACCGCGCCGCACAGCACAATCGGAGACTATATTCGCTGTGAGTACCAAGACTACACCGACGATCGACCCGAGAGGAGATATGCCGGAAAAGATTGCGGAAGTCCCGGCGCCACTCATGAATCCCTCCACTACCATTCAACGTGTGGGGCTGAGGGCAAGCCGCAGAGATTCTATTACTGGAGCCGAGAGATGGTTAGTTCCTCGGATATGCGTATCCATCAGCCTTAGTTCGCCCTCCCCGCTAATCAAGACGAGTTAGCTAGGCACTGCATGCAGCCCATCGACCCATAGCGGCTTCGGGGGTCTGAGAAACTGTCATCTTTGAACAATAGAATAACAGACCAACACCCTCATCCTCGTTTACGTCGAGATGTCGGATAGCTGCATGAGCACGTGTAGCACGGCGCGGTCCGAAACGTTCTATAATGCGCCTCGGGATCCTGCACAAATAGTCTCGTCCGGAAAGGGCCAATCTGAGCAGCTGAACCGGTTGATGCCCAAGACGGCGGTGAGAGAGAGAACACAGAAAGAAAATCTACATCGGGTTTCCATACTCTAGCCCTGGTAGTACGACTGGAAAGGGGCTAAGGGGCCAATTTACCATTCTATAGGACTCTTATCTACTATACCAAACCCATGCGTCTCGCGAGGACTTCGGCTTGCAATCCCGAGACGGGCCAGGAAGCATATTCCACGCAGCCGGTCTTCATGTACCTGCATGATGCTACCCAATACTCTTCCTTCACCGTGCCACTACATGAGTTCGACATAATAATATCTCCGGCCGGCGGAGACACGGGCAAACCCATTAATCCTCCGTTCCCGCTCCCGTTCCCACTTCCGTTCCCGCTCCGCCTAATTTCCTAGCTGAAAGCTTAGATTTAGTCTTAGGCGCCGTCTCTACTCCACTATTATACATATGCCTTAAAGATCCACCATCATCGACACTCGGGGTCTTGTTTCCTCATGTCTACCTTACTCTTCCCTCGTTCTCCACTTCACCAAGACAATCTCGAACATCTCCAGCGTTCCCTGCCTATAAAGGCCGCCGAAAGTCATGTGCCGAATCCACCTCATCCACCGGGGTACTTGCTTGACGTTCCCAAACCGCATGAAAACCCCCCCACCGACCCGCTCAGATGGAACAGCAGAACGCAGCTACCCTTACCTGCTCCGCAAGAGGCCACGGGGAACGGCACATTTTATGCTGCGTTCCCCCACGTCTAGAAGAGCTCTCAACGAGTCATTCCATGCCCTACGGCGCACGGTCATGCCGCACGGCCATAATCTACATACCGACGTACATAGTGCATGCAGCGCCGCTAGCAATCTAGCTAGCTACATAAGTAAAGTCGAACCAGCAACGGCGCGCATTAAAGCAGCACGAGGCTAGCTAGCAAGGGAGAAAACAACTAGCCTCCAATATGACCAGCAACATGACTCAAGAAGAAGTTCTAGGGCGCGAGAGACGGGATTATAAACCAAAAAAAAAAAACACGAAAAGAATGCAGGCTACGTAAACCTCTCGAGACGCCAATGTCACATCAATATTGAGCAGTTCCGGCGCAGCCGAAGAAGCATCTAGACTTGGCGGTGCTTTTAGCAGGTAAGTTGAGATTTCGTTTGATTCGAGTGAGGGGAGTTCTAGACTATAAACGAACGATGATGGACCGATCTCGTAGAAACACCATGTTATGCATTCCAGGTAAGCCAATGAGGCTCAGCCGACCCATCCATCATCTCCTGCTGGTTCTGGTTGGCGAACCGCGTCGGCACCTTTATTACGTACTCGGCATTATAATCTTACTACATCACTATCACCACCACCACTACCTATCTCCCTACTTACCTACATTATCCATCTGGATATAGATAGACAGATAGCTTTTCCATCCCTCTTCCCTTTCTATAGCTTATCTCCTTAGCCGTACGCCACGGCGTCATGCCTTCAATAGATTAGAATACGTACTCCCTCAAAGGCCGGGCGACCCGTGTTAATGTCCTATATCCACACCTACTATGAAAGACTGTTGTATTATATATATCATATGCATCCTCCAATCAGTCCCTACCCAATCCACGGTGTTTGCTCCACGAATCAACCAACAGGCTAGAAACTAGATAATTAATCTGAGGTCACACTTAATAGACATACATGACTATAGGTGACGCATATAACAGCCCATAATGAAACAAACTAAAACTCTACGAGCAACTAATCTCGCCACTTTTTTTGGGGTTTGACAAGATATTTCCAGAGTAAACTCATGGATGCCTCTTATACGACGAGTTACTTAGTTAGGTAGGCAGTCAGTCATCAGCATAGATCCGGGCTCGTTCCCAGCCTTTCGGGAATTTCCACCAGAAGATCCTTTCATCAAGACCCCACCTCCATCCTCGACTCTCAACTCAATCAACTCGATATTGCCATTTTTTTTCTTCTCTCTCTCTCTCTCTCTCTCCTATGCCACCAATTCCACCCTACGTAACGTAATCCGCATAGCCAATTTATCGACCCAAACTCCCTTCCCTGTCACGATGGAACGCTGAGCTCTCAAGCCGGTTCCCCGCGGTATGTTCGAAAATTTTAGTTTGGTAAGACTCGTCCTATACGGGTCCCGGAATTGAGACATACAAATACAGATAAGAGGCAAACGCCTTGGCTGATCCCGATCGCCCCGAGGCCCCTCTAATTACATACTCTATACACGTTTTTTTCCCTACAAGGAAGTTGACATCATTATAGCGAAGGATTATATCTTATCGCAGGCTGTAGTACAATATTTACAACTCTATGGTCAAGTTTTCCCACTCAGTTCACCCAAGAACCGTTAGAGGTCATCAGCTCCAATAAAAATGCAAAATGCAAGCGGCGTTATGAACATGTTGCCGTCTTCGGGGTATCCCAATCCATCCATGCTATTCGAATAGAACGCCGAGTTGCTAACCGATTAAAGAAAGAAAAAACCAGGCATCTCCACGCGGCTTTGCAGACGCACAAACAGACTTAACCATAGATGAGGCGGGTCTGGGTGCATGCAAAGGTCGCCATAACATGCCAACTTATTCAAATGATCGTCGCGGCACCCGGCTTGTTTCCGGGTATATGGTGTTAGAGATCATGCCAGTAAGCAAGCATTCAGCTTGGGTAATGCGATGCAAACGATGTGATCGACCGTAAACCTAGGGAAATGTTTCCGGCACTCCGTGGTAATGCTAATTCTGTCGAGATATCGTATTGAATCATCGGTAATTTTTCAACACCGTTACCAATAGAACGCCCTCAGTTTCATGGCCATTGGGGTCAAGAAGTGGGATGAGTCGATAACCAGTCGCCAGGCGGTCCAGGCGTATGCATGCCCAGCCCGCGAAGGTCTCTTTGAGGTTTATGAACCGGGATTCTTCGTGTTCAACTCGAAACCTATGCCCAGAAACGTTAGCTAAGAGATACAAAAGGTGGGCTACGGATATGGTAGAGCCGTGTAGGCTAAAAATTCGCAGTGGACTAGAAGGTGGAGAGGGAGGGGACAGGAAATGAGACAGGAAATAGTGGTCCATGACAGTCCATCTCATCAATACGTGCTCGGTTGTCACGGTCTTGGCTCACTGCCGTAAGATAATTCCATGATAGAAATTGAGTAGCTTTTACCGTCGCTTAACGGATTGTGGCATATGATAACTCGTTTTTGGTATGTAAGTTGAGCGTGCTAACTGGACGCCTCCGGGACTAAGATCCGAACTTTCGAAGCCGTGAAAGCATAATAGCCAATGACGAATGAATTGAAGTAATGAATGTGCAAAATGGCAGGATGTTTCTCACCTTACGAAGCTGAGCGACTCTTCAACTTTAGGGATGCCCTTGAAGTAGAGTATCCGATTTTCCGTCCCGAACTCTGGGTGATCAGTCCTCCCACATCCTGTCTGTTTCTTCCACTCAATAGGACGTGATCGAATACCCCCTTCCCCGGGGCTGCCTGACCGCTCTTCTGGTTTCTCGACATGAAGTTCGCACTTGACCAGGGGTCGGAGAGAATGTGATTTATGACGTGGCATGCCCTCGGGTAGCGGAATGTGTTGGCCTGACAGGATTGTGATGACAAGGTCGAATTTGCCGGGGGAGAGATGGTTAGTTTGGCCCCGCGATTCCTCATCACTACTACGATAGCCGGTCGGTTTGAGAACCCAACCCTGCTCACCCGAGAACATGGCTTTGTTGAGCATCATACCCTCATCCCATTTTTGCCAATTCATTGCGACCATCTGGACCCCTTTGCGCCAGAACTGAGAAGGATCAGGGTTCGATGAATCAATCCGCATAACTTTAGGATATGCCCGCATGAAAAAGTGGCGATTATGCGTGAAAAGTTCATCCCGCTTTGATTCCCATAGATCCAAGATCTTATTCTCACTTATAGAGAAGATATGAGAGGGGACTCTGGCACTAGACGACTCAAAGTTGGTAAAATGCTCGCTGTGAGTATATACCCCAAGGTTGCTCAGATTCTCGCAAATCGGTACTTTTGGCGGAGGCCGCTTAGTTGATCGATCATCATCTGGTCCAAGGGCGGCATCGTCGTCCGCAGTCATCGAACTTCCTGTGCTTAGAGAGGCCCTCTTCACCTTTACTAGAATCTTGTCGAGTAGCTCATCGAGTCTCGGCATCCGGCCATTAGGGCATGTCTCATGAGGCCTCTCGACGAGTAATCCGGCCCATTCCTCTTTCATAATTTTGACCATGCTTTCCTGCTGGTCCAAGAGGGCATGCACTTCTAGACTCACGATGATGGGTAGATGAGTTGTTTGGAAAGCAACCTCGCGGATTGCTTTGCATACTTGACGGAACCCTATTGGTTGATTAAATGTGAATCCATGCATGACGATTGGCTCATCCCTCGGTAGCACCGCCTTCCATCTACCCGAGGGCCGCTCGGCATTAGCCTTTTCATCGGTGGTGGCGTTGGCGTCTGTATCGGTGTCGGCGAGGCCTAGAATGAGGCTGTTCTCACGGCCAGATGATGGACTTCTCACATCGAATTTGCTACATCTCGGGCTGTAACTGTGCACTTTTTCAACACCAAGAAATTGCCTCGTCTGTTCAATTTTGTCGTCCACGGCTCCTTTGATATGAGCTGCTGCCGTATGTAGAGTATTCGTATTAAACTTCTGGGAGCGCTCTGATCTCGGTATACCTCTAGTAGACCCTGTTGAGGACTTGTCACGAGACGGAGCGGTGTCGTTATCCCAAACATCTATTTCAACACACCTGCACCCTTGGAGTAGAGCGCGTTTATATGTCTCTACCGTAGCTCTCCCGCCCCATTGGTGGCTTGGTAGGTATGTGTTATGGCTGCTATCGATGAAGTAATTGCTGATTGGTTTCGTCAGATCCTTGTCGTCGATTGAGATTGGTCTTTCGATTCCGAGTCCAAATTTCAGCCACCATACTTCAAGGAATTGCTCAAATCTGTAAGTGTCCTTGGTAAGCATGGTAGAAACCCCGTCCGGTTTCTCGCCCTGTTCAACCACTAGAAAGTTTTGGAGCTTATCGCGGTGTAACGTGGGTTCACCTGCGCATAATTCGTGGAATAATCTTCGCAAAGTACGCTGAATGGCGGCACTCAGGTAAAGGTCCTTCTTTCCACCAGGAACCCCATCGCCTTGGAGATGTATGACTGTGGGAGCAAGAAATAATCCAATGTTCAGCGCACGTTTGAGGGAGGAAATAGCTTCGGTTCCATTGACGTTGAAAGTGAGACGGCGATTCGGTGACGATCCTGCTGGCGCTTTGGCCCGGGATTTTAGCATCTAGGGAGCGTAGAGAGTTAGCGATAGAACAGGTACGCTTGTCTAGACTAAAGGGCGAAGAGAGGCTTGGGGGAGGTGGATGCGAGAATTGACAAGACTACAGCAAATCGTACCCTGAAACAGGCCATTCCAGCTTTGTACTATTATTATGCCTGGTGTTGGGAGCGAAGTTGGGGCGCGGTTCGTGCTCTGCAAGAGCACGAGGTCTAGGTTCTGAAGCTCATTCGGATAACAATGGATAGCAGAACAGCCGCCAAACGAGGACGGTTGAGATTTCCGCAGAGAAGGTCATGATAAATGGGGAAACCAGCAACACATCAAGGGATAAGCAGAGGCAGGTACGGTACTGTATCGCGGTTGGTAGGAGAAAACCAAAATCAAAAGCAGTAAAAGCAGTGCCGACACGAAATTGAGGGAAGAGAAGAATGATGGAAATAAGAATGAGGTAAGAACAGGGACTAAAAACAGAAGCGGTGATGTAGTGAAGATAAAGTACCGTATTAGGATATGAATGCCGTCCTGACAGGGGGCTAGGGGGTGGAAGGGGGGGCTTAGGGCAGTTCAGCTCGGGATTAGCCTCACTTACAGTACTAGCAAACCCAGCAAAACCAGCTTCACGGGTTGCAACCCCACTATTCGACCCACTACTACTATAGTAAACACTAAAGAAGCTTTAATGGGCACTTTTTCTTCAACAAGGGCAGCGAGCCAGAGTCTGACCAGATAAGCAGCTGCCAAGAGCCGCAAATCGTGCTTTACTATGTAGTATTCGATTATGTGAGGAAGGCTGTAGTGTCGGCAATGTAGGTAGTGTAGCGTGTAGTAAATGTGTAGTATATATATGTGTGTGTGGATATAGGGTCGGAGGGGTTACACTGCTACTATGTAATAGTCCTTTTTTACTTTGTTATGGAAACACGAAACTTGAGAAACAAGAGCGGGAAGAGGGATTTTGGGAAAGAGAAGGGGAGATAGGATAAGGCGGTTATGTATGTAAGATTAAGATGCAATCGACCGCAGGGATACAAAGCTACCTAGATACTGCGTATAATTCATCGTAGATTACTAGGTAGGTATGTACCTACTCAGACCTTCAGGTTCTGTTCTATATAGCGTAGGAGGTATTCTGTACAACGACGTAGAAGTCATTCATTTTGATGAGTTTGGGGGCTGAGCCAGCTTACATCTGTCCGGGTCATGGACTCGAGTCCAGATTGCCAGTGTACACCCCCATCCCCCCACACTATCACCAATTGGAATGCGAAGCTGGGGTTCTGCTGGGGACGAAACATGGTTTTGATTGGTTGGAAGAGGACGAGAGACAGCTTACCCTGGCAGAACCCTGGATACATACACGTACCTAGGGACTTATGCAAAAATAAAATTACCTACAGTAGGGACCTAGTCTAAAGCTTAATCGTAGGTCGTTGGTCAATGCCATCTTGTTGGTGAAACAAATTCCAATCCTCATGACTGCAGAAATTGGTTTCCACATTGATCTGGTTGTGGTTGATGATCTGGATTGGCGATGACGATGCTGCAGCTTGACGCACGAAATGCATGAGATGAGGGCAGTGCCAGCAATGTCATCTTTTCCTTCGGTCTAGTTAATGGAAAACAGACCATCCAACACACACATGCATGGGGCTGAGTAGACGGCGGATGTGGTGGATGATGGGACAGTGGATGCTATCGATGCTTATCGAGGCTTGTGGATACCTAAGGCAGTACCTAACCAGAACCAACCCAAGGTACTGTGTCTACTACTGCCAGCGGGCAAGTACGTGATGTAGGAACGATGCAAGTCTTAGACCGGCAGCGCTTAAGCTGCGGGGTGGTCTCACTTGGGTTCTGCTTGGGGTCTCACTTCAGCCCATGACTTACCACCTCTGCATACCTACTGTGGTAGTTATCTACTCTTTGGGTAGTTGGTCGTCCAACTCGGTCTCTGTAGCGCCACTATTGGGTCACAACACAGATCAGCTAGCTGCGAGGCTGTCGGCTATTCAACCACTCAACAACGTCACTAGTCCAAGAACCACGTTGAAAAGGTTGCACCCACGCTTTCACAGCCACATATTGTCTTCTGTTCCTGGTGTCTCATCTGTCACCAAGTAGTCTAATTGATCCCGGATACTTATCGAACCCCGCAAATACAACTATACCCTACGCCCACCTGCTATTGAGGGATGCCATCCTTTCATTTTCAGATAAAGAACCAAATAAGTGAAGGCCGCCATCATGTCCGCAGCAAAGACTCGCCGAGATTACGAGGAAGAAGTGCGGTCGTGGGGTTTTGACAAAGTTTTTACCTGGACCGATGCTCCGTATGTCAAACACACACATACACATACCTGACTCTATCGGGTTAGGATGGATATGAAACGAGAGAGAGATAGATGAGGCTTGCTGACGCTTGTGGATGCGCAGCAATGCACACTACAGCCCGCATAGCCATAACGGCCTAACGACTCATCTGATTATCGACGGCCAACTCACCCTCACCTACCCCAGAGATGCCAAGCCGAGCAAGACAACCTACTCAGCAGGTGATCGCGTCGACGTCGACCCCCGTCGTGTTCACGAAGTCTGGATTGGGCCGCAAGGATGCACTATGGTCATTGGCGAGTGAGGTGAGGAGACCATTATTGTAAGATTGTCAATACATCACGTCAATAACTACCTAGGTATTAATGCCAGAGTTGCCACCCGTGACACTTTTCAAATGAGCCTCAAACATCTCGGTAAAACATTTCGGTACTTGATGCCATGCACCATCCTACCCATATTAGACTAGATGGTTATAAACCATACGTTGGCAATCGATACTAGTGCTCTTGCACTACCTTTTTTTTTTTTGAAGATTGTACGTCAAGTGTGCTATTATTCATTCCACCGTGGAATCGTAACAACATGGCTATGTGTTCGATCCCAAACAAGGGTATCCCCCGCCATCTAAACCGAATACAGGCAAGAACGGAGCTGAACTCCATATCTTCGTGGAAGTAGACCCCCTAAGAGCCGCAAGTGCCATTCCATCAACACGAGGGAAGTATCCACTCGCACCATCCCATCTCAACCTGCTAACAGCTGCGTCCTTCTACACTACGGCTGAAGCAGCACCACCCCCAAAGAGCCAGAAGGCTACCACTCCCATTGTGTGTTTTGAGAAGAGCTACGACGGTTACGGCGCAGTCGGCCTCTAGCTCTCGGGCTACTTCACCAATACTATATTCAACGAAGTAAGCGCTAGGAGCTCGGAGTAAGAAGAAAAGAGCGGCTCTGCCGCTGCTGGCTCCCAGACCGCGACAGCGCAACGTCCTTCGAAGGTGAAACTCAGATTAATGGATATGAAGCTAGGCCAACTCGCTACATTATGAACTGCGCCCCCACCCCCTTTCGAGATCACTACTTGGACCAGAAACGGGCTTCCTTCGGCACGGGAGTGCATATTAGCGCGTACCTTGAGGGGGGCCGGATGCGGCCAAGCAGTTCCAGGGAACCGCGCCTAACCTGAAAAGAGGACGGCGATGTCACGTTTAAACTATGCGGGAACCCATGCATGAGTATTTGAAAGAGCTCTAGAGCGAATTGCGGGACGGGGAGATATCAAGTCGTGAGAGCCTGGCGGGCCGTTCCAACCGTGCGACGTAACACGCAAGCCACATCTCCGCTGCCGATGTGGCCAGCGTTCGCTGGTTGATTTTGATGAGAACGTGAACCCTATGTCTCTCCTCCATCGCAACAACAAGATATAAGATGATAAGGGTGGGTGTCTTGCAACGTTATTGGCCTCAACACCTTGCTATGAGACCCAATTATACGTAGTGCGAGTTGCAACGAAGATATCAGCGCTTGTATTATGCTGCGAGCGCAACTCTCTTATGGTATATTCATTTGGGTCGGTGGGGGTATCTAGCCGCCTTGGTTCTTGTTGACATTGGGAGGCATCCACTCTAGTGTCGACATCGGTATAAGCCTACACTGCTCAAGAAAGATAATTTGAATGCTTAGATCCCAGACCAAGGGATAGATTGCGATCCAACCAACCATGACCAGACTTGAGATATTGCCAGGAGAGCCCCTTTTACCTCTGAAGAGGTTTCAACACCGAATGAGCCTTCAGCGAGATGTCGACAGTATGAAGCACGTCTTGGTCGTGCATTACTAGAACTCAATGTCGTTGACGAGGCGATGCTCTGCTTGAAGCGATTTCTCTAGAAAGATGTTCATTC
This sequence comes from Xylaria digitata, assembly GCA_022495195.1. Lineage (NCBI taxonomy): Eukaryota > Fungi > Ascomycota > Sordariomycetes > Xylariales > Xylariaceae > Xylaria > Xylaria digitata. The sequence continues at coordinate 653,569 of MU376941.1, read as the reverse complement.
CATCAATAACTACTATTGTGAGTAGCAAGCTTTACTATATCAGATACCTAGATGCATCTCATCGGTGAACTCGGCACATACAATTCACCAATCGAAACCATTTCGTAAGTCTTCCCCAGTCTCCTACCACCGATCAATGGCCTAGTACCTAGATACATATCAACAATCAATCAATTGAGGGTCTATCCTCGCACTAACCAGGAACATTCATCAAGCCACTGCGCCACTGACTCATAGGTTACTGGGTATCTCCATGTCAAAGGCTGTTCGCAGCCGCCGCACTTGGGATTGCTAGGAAAAGAGAACTTAAGAGAGAAGGTTGAAACGACAAACTATTTCTATTAGTATATCCGTAGCTGAGCAATTGTCGTAGTCTTGGCTAAATCTAACCTAGATTTGGACCGCAGTCTAGCCTTAGGGTTCTCTGTCGGCTCGCATCGACATGTTTGGGCTTCGTCCTTTTATCTGCCCTAGGAGGCCTTCTTGGCCATGCCTTGGAATCGTGATGGCATCAACTCAGGTCTCAGATCTTAGGCCTCGTCGGTTGTCGGCGGGCGTATTGGATTATCGCCCACGTGCTCGCCGCGGACTACTAGCGAACCCTAATCTCGCACATGGGAGCTTTCCTGTTCCTCGGTTGGCGTCCTAATGAGTGCGCCGAGCAAAAACCCCGCGTTGAGTTTATATCTACGATGGCGCCGAGGAACCAACGTATTCCAGCCTTCAATACAATCCCCAGACGATTAGTGACTCTAGCCACAAGGCCCTATTGGATTTCATGGCTCGATTTTACCGACTCGTGTTTGTCGTGCGTAATACCCTCGTATCATCGACCACCAAGATCCGACTCCAGTTATCTTCGCAGATAGACATGACCCATGGATCGAGAGCTACCTCTTATAAAAAACAGCCGTTAGCGATCCCCATCGTTCTGCAAAGAACTCGTTCTCTTTTTTTATATGAGTGTTTTTAGATAAACCCAAGGGCCTCACGCCCTGAAATCCAGCGCTAGTTCCGAGTTCGAGGCAGTCAAAGCTCAAATGAGAAACATCGAAGAGGTATCCGAATTACGCATTAGAATTAGTGTATTTATGCGTCTCGCTAGCAAGAGTCATAAAGAGCCGGTATGGCCTCGTGCTATTCCCCCGAATAAGCATTAACTTAAACGTAGGATCCTGACTCTGGAAAGGAAGTAGGCACCCTTAAAGGCGAAGTGGCTTGGAGTTTCGATCTTCAGTAGGTCAATCTCTCAGAAAGAACACGCCATGTGGGATTGACGTAAAGATAGGTATATTGACCCCGTGACTCGAGGATGGCGTCTTGATAGGATGTTCGAGCACGGGGCGTGTAGCCTAGAGTACTCGCTCATGTCGCGGCCAGCGGGATAGAGGAGCGACTGTCTGTCTGTTTCGACGCCAATCTACGGCGACGCGGAGATGTAACTCCGAAGCAGATGGAGCCCTCGGACATGTCCTTGACATGCGTATCGTGAGGGTGTGTTGTATTGTGCGGCTCGTTATATGATGTGCACGTGTGTGAGGAGTTGTCTACTTCTCTCCGCGGACCATAGAAGTAGCTAGAAGGGCGAGTATGCAACATTAATCACCCGTCTGAGGAGTGAAACTGGCAAATACGCGGGAAGCGTGCCTCTTGCTAGATCTTGTTCACGTTATTATGAAGAATAGAGATATGTCGTCTCTAAAAGCGAGATCACGATGCGGTCATCTACAATTAGTAACGAGCTGTTTTTCTTGTTGACGTCGTAGCCAGCCACATTCTCATGATTGTAATCAACTTTTTTTCTAAAATTATCGGTAGCAGTAGTATGACTTCTAATATCCGATTTCAATACAACAGTGCCTCTTACGCTGCTCTCAAGTTCACGGATCATGACCGAGTGTAGTTCAATGGATTAATTAGAGGACGTGAGCAGATGCTAACAGCGCCACCAAGGCGAGTTTTCACCAAGCCTCACGCTAGTTAGCCTTCGCCATTCAATATCATAAATGAGCCGTAGTCCCGTTAATGCCTATCTAGGTACGTTGATGCGTGCGTCCGTTCGCGATTCGTGGTCCTTGTTCTCCACGGCATAGCATTGGCCGAGGAGGTCTATCCGTGGCGCAGGGGTTTTCTGCCGCGGCGGCTATTTGAAATGGGACGTAAGGAAAGCTGGTGTAAGCGTCTCACATTGAATGAGGACAAAAGTCCCCGGGGAGCGAATTCTATGCACTAAAGAGAGATCCGACCAGTATTGGAGAATGGAATCTGATGGTAGATTAGGTAAGTAGTTGTTAGGTAAAGTTTTCGCCTCGGCGGCGTATTCCAGCGTATTTGGAAAAAATGCAGGACCTGCCAAGATTACTGACGCGGCCTGCACGTTCCTCGTCAAGAGACGCAGTTTGACTCGCACATATGCGCGTCCTGCGGCTCTCGGAGACCGGTAATACGTTGTTGTGGTGTAGGTAGTTGAATCTGTATTCGTCGTTATGATGCGAAATCTGCCGAGTTTTTGGTAGTGCGTCCTAGATTAGGTATGTGCAAAGTTACGGTTCCTGCTCGTCTGAGCTGCGACCCCAAAGTTTGAAGGTTTTCTGTTCCTGGCCCTGAAATGTATGATCTCCAGACCCGCACTGTGACTATGCAAGTTTAGAGTTAAAAATGGCCAGATACTTCACTTGATATCATCATTAATATCTTGTGCGTATTACCGTATCTTGAAACTTGAGAATCTCATAATAAAAAGTCACCTTCCTTAGTGAGGCTTGAAGTACGCGGCCCTCACCGCTTCTGAGCCCGGAGGAAAGCGTCTACAACCGCGGAGAAGTAGTATGTAAGTTAGACTGCAGGCTGCAAGCTGCAAGATGATGTGCAGTCAGTATGTATGTAGATAGAGATGAAGATGAAACGAATGCGAGCGACTGTGCTGAGTTAGCCGCCATTCTCCGCGATAGGCTCATTTGTTCGATGACCCTACAATGATCGGTAATTTTAAAGTTTCTTGAAAGCTCACCCACAAAACCGAGGTTCGACGGGAATCTTGCGAGGCGCCTTCACATTGCAACCGAGGATGGATTGGAATCTTTCCGTCCTGTCTTGAGTCTTGAAACAGGCCAGGTTGGTTGGCCGGAGTATTTACGCCACTATCCTTGTCCCGTTTAGCAGGCATGTTTGTTTGGCTGGGATCCCTTGCTGATAGTTAGAATGGCCAGTGATCACATGGAGCATGTCGTCGCCTGGTGTTCACCGAAGCAGAACCGAAGGAAGAAGTATTCTCCATAGCTTTTCCCCAAGGTTTTCAAACTGCAGACAGTCCGGTGGGATATGGTATTGTCAACGTATGAGAAAGCAGTGTATATACTACCAGGTCCAAGCTTATTAGTGCAGAAGGTGGAGGTGGCTTCAAGGGATAGGGGATTGATATGGGATGACAACGACGGCGTTACTTGTCATTGATCATCGAGATCCCACACGACTTATCTGTTTGTTGTAGTACATGCCGAAACTCCTGATGACCTACTATGCAATTGTTTTGAGTAGGAAATTTACTTGTTTGTTTGTCGGACGTGTATACCAGGTGATGATGGACTGATTGCTTGCCGGTTTCCTGGCGGTGGTAGCGATTGATCTGAAACAATCTCAACGGGTCAATCTGGCACAATGATCGACATTGCATTCACCATTGTGCAGCAAGCAAGCATGGAGTTGCGGGCGGTGTCTTCTACGGATTCACCAACCGCCAAATCCTGCCAAAGCATGCATATCCTTAACGTATGGGTAACGTTGCAAGTCAAAAGTCAGCTGAAAGATGGATTTTTTGGTTCGTACGAGGCCAATAATTTGAGTTCGCTAGAACTATTCATGAAGAATTATATGTCGGGACGTCACCATCATACCGATGGATAGTGGTCAAGTGACTACCTAGGTAGGCTCTCTTCGGAACCACGTTATTAATGGATCTTGGCAGAGTAGCAAGCGCAGTAAAGGGAAGGTGTCTCATTGGAGCCAATTGTGCGGGAATTGAGGCATGTACCGTACGATGAAAAATCTGCTAATGCTTGATGAGGCCGAAGAGGTGTGCTGATGACGAGGCACCAACACCAAGTTTGGGCATCGAGCAGGTCTAGTGTATGCAATTTGTATGCGCCTTTCTCATCATTGTAATACGTGTAGTAGGATGGAATACCAAGAGCTTGCAGTTTCGGAGAGGAGAGCGGCCGGTTACAGGGATCTGAATGACTGTAGGAGATACCTAGGTACCTAGGTACGCCATCTGACTTGTACCAATGATAAGGCATCATACTAGTGTACACGCGCTACGTAGTAACCTCCTATCAAATAAGGTACCAAACCATGTACCTTAAAGTGCCTACTACTAGTAATATTATTTGCGGGACTTGGAGACTTTTGTCCGTCTTCGAAGATGTCATCGCTTCTTAATATTCGCAAATTCTAGTGTACGGGCCTGTTCCTGATGAGATCTCGATTTGCCTCGCTACTATATGTACTACACTACTACATAGTAGTAGTAGTATGTAAATTGCTAACCCACTACACTAGTCTAATAGTACACTACAGAGCCACTAGGTAGCACAGTAACCGGCATAAACAACGTAGCGTACTACACTACACTATATGTACCCAAGTCTAGGTGGTGTACTTGGGTATTATATGTAGGTGAGTGGTAGAGTTAGGTACCGGTAAGGGTACTGTAAGGGCTAGTCTGTAGTTGCACTAGTTGCGCTAGCTGCACACACTAGACGTGCAATCAGCAATTGAAATTCCTCGAAATTCCTATGCGCTGATTCCAATTGGGGTCTGCAACAGGTTTCTTGCCTCATCTTTATTGCCTAGCATCCACCCCTTCTTCTGCCCAGCCTGCCTTGGGTAGGTACACTACATGTACACTTACTGCTCGCCTTCTGCCCCCCTACACCGCATCCACCAAGCTCACCTACCTCTTTCGTTGCTCCATTCTCTTCATGTGCAGTGCATCATAGTGACATGATACAATACACTACAATACCTAAGCTGAGCTATGGAGCCGCCTCCTCGCATCGGCACCGATGCCGACTGATACCGGTTCTATCTCCATTCTGTACTGTCTGTATTGTTCTGTACTGTAGATTCTCTCTAGTTTTCCCCCTTCCCTCTTCTCTCTCTGTCTCTGTGCTTGTCTCCCGCCTCTGTCTCACATTGAAAACATCTTGGTGTTGTTCTTAGGGGCTACCTCAGTCTCGCTGTTTGTTTATCTGAATACTAGACCAGTACTTCTTAATAAAACAGCAGCAAGTCCTGCAACTGCTCAACTGCCACTGTCCATCATCCATCCCGTCGTCCTCGCTTGTTATTTTGCCTCTGCTCCGGTTCTCTGCTCCGGCTCTCTGCTTCGATTCTCTCTGCACGGTGTAGCCTGTACCGTAGGTATCTGCGTGCCCTTCGTGTGCCAACAAAAAGGTTCCAACACTGTGATCTGCATCTGCCTTTTGTTGCGATTGCGAGACAAGGTTGGGCTGTCTGCACATTGCAACTAACACATACCAGCCTCGGCGTTTGCCGCATTCAGTACAGCTAGTTGTTCCCACACGCAGTCGTCTGGCCCTCCAGCCACCTTCTTTGAGCCTTGTCGTGCCTTGCTAGATAGCCGCCTCGGCTTTACTACTAGGTAGTACTTTACTACTAGTACTCTGGTACTCTACTTATTGTATGGCCCACACGCTGCTTAACATCGAGCTTTAAGCCCTCCTCCGCCTGTTCCCGCTTCCGTTTCTGTTTCTGCTCCTTGCCCTTGTTGCTTGACCTCCTCATTTTACGTGCCGTGTCAGGTTATTATTCGCTGACACCCGCTCGGGTGACGCTGCGGCATGGACTTGTTAATCTGCGTATAGCAATATACCTGCCGTCTTGTCGGCTAGAGCCAATGAACCTCCATCAACAATATGGGGAATACGCCCTCCGTCGAGGTTTCGGGGAAGGGCTCTAGGGCTACTCAAAAGCTCTCGAAGCCTCGCATAGGTAATCCTGCGACAGCTGGCCTGTTGAATCCAAACGGCGTCTCTGATATAATCCATCGTCCCTCTTCCATCGCCAGGAGGCGTCTTTCACTGCCATACAGCTCCACGCCGGTTCACTCTCCACGCCATCTCGGGACTGTGATTACCGTGGTAGATGACCGGATAGCGTCCCACGAATCCTCGCCGACCGTCGAAGACTTTTCGACCCATTCATTACTCCAATCCGATTCTCAGGGTGCTCCATGTCAAGGGGATCAGAGTGTTAGGGCTGTAGCTGGTTCAAGCCGTGGCCGACGGATGAGTAGGACGAATTCGATTTATGTGGGAGCAGATGAAGGTTATGAGCAAGCTCAACTGGACCACCCCGTGTATGTCATCTATACCAAGTAATGCCATGCCAACGCAGCTATTAACCTTGAAATATTAGGCTCCCGAGAAATACGTCACGGTCTTCAGTTAACTATGACCTATCTTCCTACGAAGCAAAGCGATTGTTAAATCTCGTCGAGGCGCCCCCCTTAGAAGATCGGCCGATAGCCTCGGAAGGTCAATTCCAAGGGGCAGTATCGAGGCGGCAGAGCTATACGCCGTCTTATCATCCAGCTCACTCGGATTTGATTGCACCTCTTCCACGAACCAATTCGGGCACTTCATTATATACACCAATGCGTAGGAGGTCGCTGATGACTCCGGGCTTGGCAACGCGACCTGCTCCAGCAGACCTCGCCGTACTCCCGAATATACAAACTAGGCCTAGTCCATCTCCGACACCCTCATACTCTGATCCCCCAGAATCTAGGGGAGCTGGTTTTCTCTCTATTTCACATTCACCGTTTGATCCCAGCCTTTTACCCCGTGCACATACGCCTTGCGACACCGATTACAAACAAACGGGTGCGTTTAAACATGGTACTTTGAGGATTACAAATGGCAGCCCTGCGAGGACTCCGGCTTGGGAGTCTAGCGATGATGGTCTACGTAGCAGCAGTCCATCGATTGCCGTAGGACAAGATAGTTATTTTGACGCTGGGGGTCGGGACCCCGACAGCAGCCAATCCCCCGCTCCACCACGTCTCACCACTACACCATCAGCAACCTCGGCGGGTAACCTTGACACTGTAACAGGTGAACATGAGGCCGTTATAAACTTGCTACCTGAACTTAAGCTCACCGTGAGCCCATTTTCAATAGGTGAAATCCAACCTGGATCGCCAGAACTGCAAACTACTAGTAAAAACACTGTTATGGAAGATGGTTTATTTGAAGACGGTACGCCTGAGTATGACACGGAGGTTCTAAATGTGCGTCTCGATCACGATGCATTTACACCAAGTACTTTATCGGAGGAGGAAAAGAGGAAAGGCATTAACCGCTCTGATAGTGGTGTCGTAGCTAGTCCGATGTCTAGTGCTCCCCATAAATCACTGTCCAAGGCAGATTCTGGTTATAGCTCTAGTGTCTCTATTCGTTCGTCATCATCGAGACGCAACGGGCGGCGGGAGATTAACTATTCCCGCAACCTCGAGGCCGTTTCCCCCCAAACTTCAACTTTCGAGAAACCGGGGCTATCAGACAATTTTTCGATGCCTACTCGCTCGGATACGGCTGGCGCCCTAGAGATGCACCCCCAATTACCTTCGTCCGATGAGCCACCACCACCAGTTCCGGAGAAAGATGATGAGATCAAGGTGGCAAAACAAGTTACCATTCTATCCCATGATTTTCGGGTTCCTGCTGGGAAACCTGGTCTACTCCCAAATAGGGTCTTTGTGAGCGAGGCACCTAAGTTCTCAGACCATTCAACTCTAGGCCCAAATGGCCCCTCGCCGGTTTCAACTCTAAGCGTCAGTAATGCGCGAAAACCAGGAAGACTTCAGCGCTTCCTAAGTGGTGCCCGTGCACCGTTGGCAGTTCACGTAACGCACGATCTAGACAGGGATAATGGGGTGCCTCCTGTCCCCCGGGAAGTGCGAGAAAAGCTGCATGAACGCGCCAGACTGTCGCCGGATCCGTTAGAAAATTCTCTCCAGGGTATAGATACTTGGGAAGATCGTCAATCCACCGCGGTTAATAAGCCTCTTTTCAATCATGACAACACCTCAACGACCCGAGACGCCCAGAATCATGGCTCCAGTGTCCGAACAGACCAAGACAAGATCCGCAGTCTAAAATCAAGTTTCCGTATTCATTCAATAGGTTCTACAATAACCCGAGCGGCATCATCTGTCATGGCTAAGAATCCTATTTCCAGGAAAGGGATGTTCTCTAAGACGAAGCCTGACGACGCAGATATAAACTATCTAGCGTCAGGCACTCCTGCTACTACTGCACAGCATCCTAGCGATACTTCACAATGGCACCAAAGAAGTTTAGAAGACATGAACTCTACTTCACCACCCCTCACAGGTGAGAAGGAGCGATATGGTAGACAAGCAGCGTCGAGAGGCCGATCAAATTCCCTGTCCGCTGCTCTAGGGGGTCCGAATACGAGAATTTATGATGACGCTCGCCGTAGTAGCCTGGCGAGCCAAAACGAACAGCATGCGATTATCATTCAGAAACCATCGCTTCCGGGTCAATATTTTGCCTCTCGGACGCCGCCGCCTGTAAGTATGAAAACGCGTAGTATGGGCCCGCTTCGAGTTCCGCCGCCGATTCGACCACGGTCAACCCCTCCCGTTAAGTTAGGAGCGCCTGCACTATCACGCAAACCTAGCCGAGAAGGTGTCCAGAGTTATCCTCCTTACAACCGTCCGATGAATTCCGACCACGCCAATTTGTCCCGACGATCAAGTCAAGAAAGCTTCTACACGTACTCCACGGCCCAAATCCAGGCATTCTTAAATCAGCCGCCCCAAATGTCCAATGCCATGCCGTGGGGTGTTCAATCGCACCTAGGAGAATATCGAGGTTTAGGTGGTGTGACTAACCCAAACTACGGCATAGCATTCTCTGGGGAGCCATCATTTGATCATAGCAGACGCAATTCACTAGCGAGCCAAACAAGCCATAGAAGCGTTCTTAGCAACGGGCAGCCTTGGTCCCATTATTCGCCCTATGATCCTCCCACCCTCAAGCATCGGTCGAGCCATGACGGGTTTTCATTCCAGAGACGACAGGGTTACGGGCAGACGAATGGACTGCGCCCGTCACCTCGTATAAACGGGCAGATGTATGCGTATGACCACTCGAATGGCCAGCCCATGCTCCCTCAGTCTCAGCAGTACCAACGACATGCTCGATACGTCCCTCACGGACACCTTCGACATCACAGTCTCGATCAAAATGGATCTCTCATGCCGTACCGCGTGCTTCATAGTTACAACTCTCCAGCCTACAGAGGTGTGCCGATTTGGTCGGGCTAGATTTGCCATATCATCTAGGAATTCAATGCTAGTTGTATCTTGACGGGAACCCACATTTATATCGAATACTTCGACTCTCTTTTGTGTCCCGTCTCATTGATGCGGCCTACGATACCTTCTAAGTGTGTCTAAGGAAAGATACTGCGATATGGTATGGAATCGTATTGCGTTTTAGGTGGTAAATAACCACCATTGCTGGTAGGCATCGTCATAGTCGGGAATTTTACGCAGGGAAAAATACTAGGAACTAGAGGGTCTCAATGAAACGAATTCTTCGGCAATCGGATCTGATACCCCAAAACATCGCCCTGTTGGCGGACTACCAACAGATTAACATAGAAATTTTTATGTATATATCATTACAACGAACATATAAATTACGATTTCATCAACAAGCACCTTGTTTACTGCGCTAAAGCATCTAATCTGCCCCCTAGGTCCGCCTTGAACCGGGTAGTATGCCCTACCCCACACCAAATCCATTACACACAACGTTTTCTCACCGAACGTTAATATGATTGCCAATAGTCTACTGGACACTTCATCAAATTCGAAGCGGCAAGATGGCCGAGTTGGTTATGGCGTGAGGTTAAGGTCACCTTAGCACAGTTTCCTCATGGAGCAATCCGCGTGGGTTCAAGTCCCACTCTTGTCAGCAGTTCATCGCAACGGTGAAAGATTTCATTTTTGTCGTTTTTTTTCCTTTGTGGTCTCATCCGAAACTATGACTACCTACGTGCCCTTCCGGTGTTGTAATTTTTTTTTTGGGTTTCATTATGAATATTGTCTCTTTGGCTCTGAGTGGTGTTGAAGAGTATAGGTGAATGAACATGAGCGAGCGCCAAAGTCGTGATAGCTCTGATGACGTCTTGGACAGGATTATTAACTTCGCTAGTAGTGTAAGGAACCAGAATGATACTAGGCGGTTACCCTCCACAGTTAACAGCAGTTGACTTTCGAATCCCATCCTCGGCATAGCTTAGCTAGACCAGGTGGTGGCCGCCCCTCGTCTGCACCGTCTCGCCCGTCGCGTTGGAGTCGCGCAGGAGGTACACGTAGGCCTCGGCGACGTCCTCGACGGCCGCGGCGCGGCCGACGGGCAGGCCCTTGCACATCTCGTGCAGCGCCGCCTCGCGCTCCGCGACGCTCTTATACGCCGTGTCCCACAGCGGCGTGTTGACGGCGCCCGGCTCGACCGCGTTCACGCGAATCGGGGAGAGGTCTAGTGCTAGGTTGCGCGTTACTGGCGGGGATTAGTGAGTGAGATCTTCGTGATGAGTTTGAGCCGGGGGGGGGGGGATCTAGATTGCTCGTTTCATGGCCATGGGTGTAAAAATGGAAAGGTTGGGTGAGAGAGCACGGAAAACCTGGGCTAAGAAAAAAAAATAGGGGTAAGATATGTTAGGGGGCAGCCGGCACTCACATCCCTTAAGTCCAGCAGCGAAATACGCAATGACGCTCCACCCGGGGCTCGGTTTCGAAGCAATGGCGCCCGTGGTGAGGATCAGGCTCTTATCCCTGCCCGCGGTGCCGCGGAGGTGTTTCTGCGCCGCCTTGCCGACCATGACCGGGACCAGGAAGCGCATGTGCGCGGCCTTGAGCGCGGCGTCGGGCGTGAGGTCCTCCAGCTTGCCGAGCGTGAGGCTGTCCGCCGCCGTGTAGACGATGTGGTCGATCTCGCCGCCCAGTGCCGCCGCGCGCGCGAGCAGCGCGTCCAAGTCCTGCTCTATCGTCGCGCGCGACAGGTCGCAGCCTACCCCGTGGACCTCCGCGCCCGGGTACTCCGCTTTTATGGACGACACCGCCGCGTCTGCGCTCTGCTGTGATGAGCCGGCGAGCGTCACGCGTGCCTGTTTGAGTCCCTAGGGTCAGTAGCTGCCGTTTATAGTGAAAAGAAAATGGGAAGGGTTTCGGGGGCTTGCGGGGATGGTGGAAAAGTTATGCTCCTAGGAAACACGGACAAGGGGAGTAGATGACTCCAACGACTAACCTGGGATTCGAGGGCTGCCTCTACCACGCCGCGTCCGATCCCCTTCGACCCGCCGATGACGACGATGTGCTTCCCGGCGAGTTTGTTGTATTTGGCCATGATGAGATTAAATAACGAATGCACTATCGAGAACTTAGTGTGTGTGTGTTTGTGTATAGTATTGATATCCCGTAGTGAAGCAACTCTGAATACACAAAGTGGTGATTCATCTAACTCCCTTCCATCATCATGAGGAAAGGCTTCACAGGTATTTATACCCCATCATCCCCATTCCCCCGTATGACGAACAATGTTGGAGATAGGAGACAATCGGCATCGGAGACGCGAGCCAGAGCGTTACATCCGTGGCATTCAAGTGAAAGGAGAAGACGTACGGCGAACACATCTCATGCTTACATATCAAAAATGGTTGGAAATGATTGGGAATAAATATAATTCCTTATTTGGTAAGTTTTATATCCGAATCGCGGACTTTTTCTTTGTTATCCCCAAACCCCAGGGACCCCGCACGGATGATGGCTACGGAGACAATGCCGCGATTAAAGTTTGCATACCTACCTCTCGTTATGTTTTAGGATTTGTGACGGCAATGGCTACGATATTGATGCTGTAGAGGTAATGGAGACTCTTGAGTAGTAACCACTGTGAGGGGTATTCGTACACATTGTCTGCAACCTCCACAGACTCATGTCACCCTACCAATACTTCTCTTATTATCTACTGCATAAAAGGTTATTTGTGCTTTCATTCGAGTATGCTATATTGGTTAAAAAGCGTTTTTATTTTCTATCGAAAATAATCGTGGAAGATGTCTACGCTTCTCAGTTTCAATCGGCTATCTCCCTGTATTCCTACGTAGACCCCACCAGGGCACAGGAGTTCCATTGCCCCGAAAAACAAACACGGCCCAAAAGTCCGAGTTCGAGGCATTTCAGGAGAGCCGCGGTAAACTCAATCGATGTTTATCATAGTTCAGCATGAACGTCGTAGCGAGCTATAGCACTGATGAGGCGGCACTCAGCCGAACTAAGTGCAGATAGCGTATTTGGCGCCTTTCCTTTCCCGCAAAGTAATCAGTGAAGCAGTTAGGCAAGAAGAAAGAAGGCAAAGAAGTCGGAGATTGTCTGGAAGTGAAAAACCTCCGCGCGGCCTAGTGAGACGATCATGCATATGAAGCCAAGCGGCACCATTTCATAAATTCCATCAACCGATATCCACTTCAAGATTGTCTCTGTAAAGAGAAGCCGAGCCATATGGCTCCAGCCAGCTCCGAGTTTATTCTTCAAAGCCGCTCACGAGCAAAAACCCTAAAAACTTGGGTGTTAGGCCTCTGTTAAGGATTTGGCACATTGCTGGGGACAAAACTTTCTAGACAAGAATAGAAAACATGGTAATACGTACTGTTCGACAGTAGGAGAGCTCCGTTGCAACTCGCTGAGTGCAGTTTGACCTGGGAGTCGTTCCAACTTGAACTGGTCATAGAGGCCGCCATTTTTGTTAAGGCGCTGTTGGAAACTCACAACACGATATAGGCCATCGTAGCGCAATCCACACGACGGGAGATATCGGTTCTGACTACGACTGTTGAATGCACCTCCAGATCGAAGGACTCGAACGGGGTTCTGCGTTGCAATTGAGGCATGGAGAGCCTTCGTACCTTGACTAGCAGGAGCCGCTTGCTGCGGGTTCGTATTGTCGTGGCTATTGGAGCCCGAGTAGTAAATCGTGCTACCGTGGTCGCTATCAAGATCTTCATAGGTATTTGCAACGACTATTGACCATGCTCCGGTCGTTACGCTGCCAGCGATCCCTGCCATGCGGGCGCCGTGTGCACCCCAAAAAAGAGCATTGATCTGAAAAGCGAACCAGCTGCCAAGGGCAATATCGTTGTGTCCATATGCCTTAGGTGACTTGCGGGGGATATCTACTCTCATGCGGTAGGTCTTCCGTCCATTGCTTGTGTCAAGGATAATACCATGCATAATACCGCCAACGCCAAAGACGGGGTCATTGGCCGGTGGAAGTTGAATCTCACCAATAGTGGGCTCGGTATTTGCGACTCCGTCTTCTTCCGGAACATCGGGAACGTCTGGGACAGCATCTTGTCCCCAATTCTCAGCTTGGTACTTGGCCAACAATACTTGAGCCTTGTTAACTAAATCTTCCGGGACTTTATTATCTCGGTCAACTAGGGTTTTGAGAACTAGCTCAACTCCCGCCGAGGTCTTGATACGTGGCGTCATTTGCACGTTAGTGTCTAGCCAATCAAGGTATAAAGCGCAATCAGCGAAACGCTTTTCCATCTCCTCGGTGCGGTCGGGTGCAATGCTAATGCGCTTATTCCGGCAAAGGGTGAGAATGCTTCTTCCTTGCTTCTTCATTTGCTCTAGCTTCTCGCTATCAGTTCCGCCCACTACAACACTCGGGGTTAGCCTGTGCCTCGTTTGAAAAAGTATTGATTAATGCCTTGTTGGTAATTTTTCCCATTTCGAAAGATCAAATCCCATCAACAAATTGAAGATTTGCTGATAATGGTACCATACAATAAAAGAAACGACAGAAATTTCTTACTGTTGAGGAATCGAACGGTTTGACCCATGTTGGCCTCCGCGTTGACGATAGCATTGGGTGCTGGGATACCGGAAGGGGTAACGTCTTCAACCTGGCGGCTATCGGGATTGGTATTGACGGCGGGACCCGCGGTAGAGACGGCGAGCACATCCATCTCGTTTGCAGTATTCGTTATACTTGCCTGTCAGGGGAGGGAGAGCTCTTCGTGGTGTGAAGACTGTGTAAGGTAATGTCTAATTGCTGGAACAGAAAGCACCGATAGACCATCTATCAATTGAACCAGCAGGAGCGGTGATTATGTGACGATGACGTGACGAAATTAAGAATTGGACTGAGGTCGAATGCGAGGAATACAGTTGGTAGATGGGGATTGGGACGAGATGTGCGAAAGATAGTGACTCAGGGAAGATGTGGTTTTGTTTTGATCCTTCCGCGGGTGCGAGGAACTGCAATGTCGGTTGGTAGACGGATGACGTTGCAAACGGACTAAAACGTATTGCTGTACGGATTGGAGAGAAGGACCAATACGACGCGCGGGAGTCGAAGATTATGTACGAGGAAACATGAGCTTGAAAAAGACGCGGGTTCAGGTGTGTTAGGAAGGTCTGTAGAGGAATCAGACGTGCGTGGAAATATAACCATATGCCTTCGAGTTGCAGCTCGCAACGCGCCTAAGAAGATGTGGAGGGGAATCCGTGTTGATGACTAGGTAATCCTGACCAGATAAATTTTGGAGTAAGGTACATGCAGCTGAAGCTTGTGTAGCTTGTGTCAACTGTGCCCCCTAATAGTTTATGATAAACTGCGCGTCCCTTCCTTAATACTCCCTGGATGTGGCTTCCATTAAGTATCTTTTTTGAGGAAACAATGAACCTAAGGTTATTAACCTGGGTTCTACCACCTGAGGTACCAATCAGGCTAAGAAAAGCAGGAGGGGTACTGGGTAGAGTTAGGCGGGAGTCCTCAGGCCGGTATGCTTGGCTATTGCTGATTGGAGCCGGCGACGTTGGACTCAGGAGAAACGCGACCCACAATAACCCCTGTTGCATCAATACACTAGGTAGATAGATGCTCACAGATGCAGAATGCTTGCGACGGAAGCTTCAGTATTAAGCACATATTCTCCAAGGCTCGATAGTGTAGATAACCCTCTGCGATCTCTCCAAATACGGAATACGTCGATAGTTGCGGTTGCACACGAATGACAAGACTCGGGGCCACTTCGGATTAGGCTGACGAGTTGCAGTGAAGTAGTAAGTGTGATGCCTCATCCATCTCGAATTTGAAAGAGGCTATTTCTGATAGTGTGGATTTTATGACAGCTCAGAAGCCGAAGCAGTCAGTCATATTGCTTCACCTTAACCGCTTGCGACTACTAGTAGCCAGCCCATTGGCCAGCCAGGCTCTACCCTAGGAAGTTCTTGACGTTTCCCCCAACGTTCTTGAGATCAAGAAGAAAAGTGTCGTGTCCGAACATGCTCTGCTCCTCGCTCAATTCAACATGGCCAACATTCCTGTTGCCAGCAAGTCGGAGTGCATTGGCAACCTCGCGCTGCTGCCACGCAGGGAAGAGTATGTCACTCGCGACCCCCATCACCAGGGTTGGAATGTCTCTCAGTGCACTCAGTCCAATAATGAGATCCTCCGGCGGACGACTATCCGCTGGGATAGATGCGACAGACTCCTCGATTTGAGATTCGGTATCCGTTTGCTCAGCATAAGGTGAATCCGGCAACGTTAGACTACACGATGCATTGTTCACTCCTGGCTGAGACCCGGATTGGATTAGCTCTTTGCGCTCAGCCCTTCTCTGGGCAGCGACCTCTTGGTTTGTCCGCCCAAGATCGAACAAATCCATAGCCTTGCTAACATATAAAAGGCTGTTAGGATCATATGTCAAACAGAACTTCTCGCCGGCATGGTCCAAGTACGTTTCGATGAGGAAATCGGGGCACAATGCCGGCGGCTTGGTAGGATCAGCCCGCCTCCTACCGAATCGCTGTTCCCATTCTGGGCCGGACCGATAAGTGACCGTAGCGATTTCTCTTGCCAGCTTCATCCCGGCATGTGGTGGGACTTTTCCATAATAAAACCCGCGATTCCAGTTAGGATCCATCATCAGGACTTGCCGTTGTGTGTGGCGCATAGCGATGCTATACGGATGACTTCGAGCACACCCACTGATTGAGATGATACGGCCGACCTTGGCAGGGAATAGAACACCGGCCGCCAAAGACTGCATGCCTCCCATGCTCGACCCCACGCTTGCATAGAGCTTCTCAACACCCAGGTGATCAAGCAGTTTGAACTGGGCCCTGACCATATCTTCCAATGTTAGAATGGGAAATCGAGTTGCATATTTCTGACCATCTGCCGGATCGATGCTGCTTGGGCCGGTCGATCCATAGCAGCCTCCAATAACGTTGGTGCAAATGACGAAGTATTTATCTGTATCCAAGCATCCGCCGGGACCAATGAACTTTTCCCACCACCCAGGTTGTGGGTTACTCTCGGTCGAGTGGGCATGTGAGGAAGCAGAAAGACCTGTGTGAAGAAGGATAACGTTTGACTTGTCAGAGTTCATCTTGCCCCAAGTTTCGTAGGCTATATCGAATTCTGGCAGAACACCACCCCAGTCCAGTAGTAGGGGATCTACACAGTGAAATATTTCAGTCGCACCGGCAGTGTACATGGGCTCAGGGCCACTCGACAATGACCTCGCCTCCAGATTCGCGGACCTTGTTTCAAGTGCGTCGAGGCAGGGAAACGCCATTGCAGGATTTGAAGCTTCTCCATGACTAGCGTTGGAGCGTCTAGGAGATTGCGAGTGCAAAAGTCGTGTTCCATGACTGAATTTTGTACTGCTGGACGGTCTTGCTAGCGATGTTTGGCTTACTAGAAGTTGAGGAAGGCCGACTTTAGGCGTTGACTGCTGTAGAGATGCTGAGGCCCGACGAAGGGCTACAATGCCATACCTTTGAGCCTTCATGATGATTGTTCCTTTTTTTGTTTGCAGATTGGTTCAACTACGACCCCAAAGCGCAAGTCACCGGGATGGCCTTTATTTCTGTCATCGCCTGGATTGGTCAACAGGGAGGCTCCAAAAAGCTCTCCATTGAGAAATATTCTTGGTTGGTCCATGGATCGGAGCTTTCCAAGTGGGGAGAAATTATTCCTGCACGTGCGTCTTATCATATTAGGTTCTCGCTTATCGTTGTTATCGGGCCTTATCGATTGTTCACCCCTTGACACCGCCTCGGATTCTCGGACTTGGTGTTCTACTAATCGCACTTGGACCTAAACCTAAATGAGTAACTGTCCCACATTGCTCTACCACTTACCTAATTTGTATGGTAAAATGGGGTATTTCTCAGCAACCCTGGACAGCAACTAACATAACAGTTAGAAAGTGTGGCTTGCGCCAGAACACAGCTGCTTATGACACTATAGATATCTGTAGGTACATCGAATTAGCCAAGAACTTTACTAAAACAAAGGTACTACAACGTTTTGCCAAGATCACTTTCCGCAGCAAGATAATGCAGCATGTATCAAGCTCAAAAAATAGCTAAGTTCGCGAATTACACCTCGGGCGCAGTTGCTGTGGCGCGACCGTTTGTTTTGTTGAACTTAGGGGTGGCGCTCGGACGTGTTTTGGAACATTTACAAATTGGGTTAGTTTTGGTAGGTTTTCTAAATGTTGTAGAGCTGATTAGGACCAATGTGGAGCAATTGCCGTATTGGGTTTAAACCCAAGTGCGATTAGTAGAACACCAAGTCCGAGAATCCGAGGCGCCTTGACACCTATGGAATTGTCGCTAATACTAAATGGGCAGTGACACGTTATTATATGACGTCACTTTCACAAGCCTACCTACCTAGGCAATATCTGTCGTCATTCCTTGAGCTGATAGGCCAGCGCTGTTCCTGATCATGTCTATGATCATGTTGCAACAGTCGTCCTCTCTTTTTTGTGATATACAATAGCCCAAAAAGAAATTAGCTTAAAAGGATCTCAGGTAGGTTATGGAGTCATCATTCTAAATGATCGTCACTAGTTTTCTCCGCACTTTCTAATAGGGTAAGGTCGTGACCAAAACACCCAGATTTGTTTGTTTATAGGTGACGTACCCAGTCCATCTACTAGGTAGATTTTGTACAGGCACCTACTACCCGCTTGTATCATTCTTTTCTTACACTTAAACTGGACAGACTCATTTTCAAGATCCAATATTGGATTCCTCTACCTTAGACACATCTTCAGCTATAACCTCAATATCATCATTCTAATCGCCAAGGATGATGGACCCCCCAGGAAGACTCAGGATCCCTTTCCGGAGACGGAACCCCCTAAATAACCAATCCTTAGGCACCGCTAAGCCACCACCTGAGCTGAAGAATACCCATAAACCGACGCCAAAGGAATGCGCCGAGGTCAAGGGCATTCTAGGAAAGGCCACCAACTTCCCACCGGAGCTCGTTGACATTGTTATGGACTTTGCCGAGTATTGGGCTTGTTCGGTTTCTAGCATTGACTACTCAGGAACCCCTAATGGACAGTTCTCTATCAGCGGTGGGAACGAGAGCGAAAATACATTTCTTGTTAGTCCTTAAATACCAGATGAGGCTATGATGCTTCTCCTACTAATACTAGATCCTAGCTTCGGACCGAGCCGTTAGGCTTAACGACGTGGCATCCCAACGACCAAGACAGCTGGCGAGCGGCGGCCCCCGCACGCAAGTTGGTCGAAGAGTACCCACGAAAGGAGCTCGAGCGCTTCATTGAGGGGCCACCTTCAACCCTAGGCCACCCCTTTCGGAAGATCGTGTTCGATATCGTTAGCAAAGATCAAGGCTGGAGCCATGAGCCTAACACGCACCATACTTATCGCTCCTCTTGGACATGGTTTGATGCCGGCATTGACCGATTCGATAAGGGACATACATCCGAATCCGAAACCCCTAACGGCTCTGAGAAGGTCCCAACAACAGGCGCCATCCGTCCAGTATGGCCACCTCTGAAGGAGAACCTATCTGAGTACGACCATGCACTTCATCCAACGGCTGATCATAAGATACAATGCCATCGCATTGGAGAACATGATTGGCAACATCACCGCATCGTGTGGTCATGCATGGACAACATTGATCCCGAGTCTAGCGCAGGCCAAGAATTGGATTCGATCGGTCGTGGATCTGCTACCGGAGATGGCAGCTTTCTCAGGAGTCTTAAAGTAGGCGATATGTTGACGGTTTGGGCGTGTGCTAGATTCCCGGGATGGTCGAACCACATTCAGAAGGTTCGGGTAGAGGTCTACTGGGCACTATAGTGTCACTCGAAAATCTTATCACGTACAGCAGCGCACTCCTGTCCGCTCTGATAGTCCGCAATATGAGACGACAGTAGGCAAAGCGGTGCAGAAAATCCTCGTTTTGCCTACAGCAGGCTGCACGCTCTCGAGCGCCCTCCTACATTAGTGATGCCGGCTTAGAAGCTGAGCATGCTAGATGTGGTCTAAGATACAACACTCCACCTCCTGGCCACACCAGAACGACCAACCAACCCGCAGTGCTCAACCTGGTTCCTGTCCTGAACAGTGCGTATGCGTAAATAAAAGGCCATCATTCCCAGTCACGGTGTGGCAAAATAAACCCTCTAGAAGCTGGCGTAGCCTAGCCCCGATAAACTCCCGTTTTCCGTATTGCAATCTTTGCCTTGTTCCAGCTTAGCGATCACATGTAATTGACCGAGTAAGGAACTAGAGGTCTCAGCATTGGGTTAGTATCGCTCACAAATTCGAAACGTGTACATCTGCCCAATACTGTGGCGCGCCCCACGCGCCTAGTAGGTGTAAATAGTAACCTACGGGCAGCCGGATATACCTTCAAGGCAACAAGGCAGTATCTAGACCTTCAAACTAACCATGTCACGGCTAAATGAGTTCCTAACAACTTAGCGAAAGCTGACAAGAAGTGCTGCGATGTAAGTGCTGCAAATCATAGACTTTTTAGCTCGTACATTAAACGTAAATGTGCAACACCTATATAACAATATTGATTAGGGCCAGATCTGCTGTAGACTAGGTAGGTGCCTTGGTTTCTACCAGCACAACTTTACTCGTAACCGAAGGGGAGGGGGGGGGGGGGGGCGGAGGCGGAGGCTGACAGATATCGCTACTTTCCAAAGTCGTATTTGTGAGGTTACAGCGGCTTCGCCTCCAGCGTACGACGATCTATCCTTGTAGACGGCTTTACGGGCGCTGAGTTTTCACGAGTATTGCTCTGCCTCTAGCTTGGAGAGAGATGCATATCAAATGGATGCGATAATTAGATAGAATTCCATTTATGTAACTCGCCTTAGCCCCCGATCTGTAACAATGACCTGGTAAGGGCAGAGGAATGACCATCGGCGTTGTGACCCATAATACCAAAGCTCGATGAAGCGCCAAATACATCATACATGTGAAAGCAAATAAAGATATAAATGTTAAGTTTTGCACTATGCGCTGGCCCAGCTCACATAGTGGTCCTAGACCGCGACGCATGAACTGGAGTGTTATCCGAAGTATAACAGCAGCAAGAATGACGCCGTGACCCTACTGTACGGATGATAATCAAATTGTCCAGCCTTAGACAACTCATTCCATGAGACGGCTGAATAGATCGCGGCCATAATAAGGAATCATGGCGTCAAAATTCTAGGAATACACAATATCTAAATGCCATCTCTTCATGAAAGTAGAGCCGATTTCGTGGTCGCTCAGTATCTCATCTGCGTACAGTCTGAATTCATCGCGACTCAACTGAGAATATTAGATTTGTAGATATGGAACTCAAGTAGGACTTTACTTACCTCCAACCTATATCGACTACCGAATTTGTTGTTAAGAAGCTCTATCATTTTACCCATATCAACTGATGACGCCGGAATTACTTGAGGTGCCTTATCCAGCCAAGTGGAGCGCGGCGGTGCATTTGTTGAATCGGGGTTGGGCCTAGACAACGAACGAATCAATTCATTCGCTTTATTGACAAATGATAGAATACATTCGTGAAAAGTGAAAATAATCTTCATGGTGAATCACCAGTTGCTCGCATACTTATCTTCCCTTCGTGTACTTAGTGAAAAGCAAGTTCATCCTGCCCAAAGAGCGTACGATCTAGGCTTCAAAGGGGGCCTAGGACTGACAGGTCATATCTCAATTATATTTTGTTTGGTACCCACTAGAGCCTATGCCTATTCGTCCATGTTACAAGGGTCCCAAAAGAAGGCATGTGCAAGGGGAATATACTACCGGGGCTGGACGACAGTGGTAGTAAACGGCATGTTTGCGCTACACACTGTCTCGAGATCCCGGCTCAGTTTTGAATCAATGTTGTCATTCCACTTCTGTTGTATGTGGTATACTAGTGCGGGCAGTGTTGTCATTGGACAAGCTGTGAAGCGCCGGGATGCAGGCTGTTCCGTACTAATTTGGGGCTGGGTCTACTGTGGCGTTAATGCTGATGATCTTAAAAAAGAGTGTGAGTTGCATTTGGTGCTTATGTCGAGAGAGTATCATCCCGTTGGAGACGAGGCCTGCTCACATGGTTACAGAGTCACTGGGAACAAGCTGCCATGAGCAGACAAAGTCGACATTTCAGCGATCAAGTGTTTATAGGCAACTCACGTGATCAAATCCTACGAGACTTACAAAATGCCTCAGAACCTGACTTATCCGAGAGTCGCTATCAGCTCCTACCATGGGTTTATCCCAAACTTATCGAGAGCAATCGTCGGTTCATACCACGGAGATCGCTCCTACACATTCTAGATAAACAGACGGTAGCAGAGCACCTTAGCATACTACTACATGATTCACAGCCTTTGGATCAAATAGTAGACTATATTAGCCCAGGGCAAGAGGAGGCTTGCCATTGTGAGGACAGCCTTTGCCCAGGAAGTCGAATTCTCTTTGCATCCTTGATGCGAATTGGAAGAGAGCTCCTCATGGTTGATCTATATAACCAAAAGAGCCCAAGATTATGTGATAGCAGCTTGCCATTCTTGGATCAAAGTCAACTCCCTAAAGCACTCAATGATCTCACCGAGAAAGAGAAACAACTTTTCAGGCACGCGCAATGGCAACTAAGATGCCATTACTTGAAAAGGTTGGGACCCGAGGATCACGAACCCCGAAAACTAGACAACGAAGCCGCTCTTCCCTTTTTGCCGATTGATGACGAGGAGAAAATAATTAACGGCGAATTATCAATCGTGAGATATATTAGAATTGACCACGAACATCACAACTTAGTAAGCCGATAGACATTTACCGTGGAACTCCGAGGGACCGTGGCTAATAGGTAGCGAATATAGGATGAAAATGAAAACCATTTTGCCTTGAAGACTTTTGGGAAGAATTCACGAGTATTAAGCGAAGAACACTTCCAAGACGAATTCAAAGCAAATCAGCAGGCGCCGCGACATAATCGAATAGTCACCGTTCTTGCTGCATTCAAGCACCGCGAGAGATTTCATTTAATTTTCCCATTGGCAACTGGTGGGAACCTTGAGGAACTCTGGAAGGCCTTCTCTGCGAGCAATACGTCGTGGTACTCTACGCGATGGCTTCTAAGTGAATGTTTGGGTATTGCTGAGGGCCTTGTTGCGATACATCAGCCCACTATCACCACCGGACTCGGGACGCAACACCATCCAGTTCCTCAACTCCATGGAGATATCAAACCTCGGAACATACTTTGCTTCGAAACGGCTGAAGGAGGAACGAAATCGTATAATCTCAAGATTTCGGATTTTGGGGTTGCCCACAAGGTCTATGAGGGTTCTTCATTGGAAATAAGTCGTGTGGCCCATACTAAAACCTATCGACCTCCTGAGTACGATACGGAAGATTTTGTTGATCTTAATTACGATATTTGGTGTCTCGGGTGTGTATACCTGGAGTTTATCACTTGGGCAATCCTTGGTTGGTCCGAAGTAGAAGACTTCGCACGGTATCGCATATACGAGCGCGATGATCCGTATACTTCAATAACAAAAGGAGGGGACTATGAAGATACGTTTTTCAAGAAGGAGGCGCAAACACCTCGTTGGTATGACTTATCGGGATTAAAGTTCAAAATCGAAAGCAATATTAAGAGAACTTCAAAGAAAACTACGACGCGTGAACAGTCAATTCGGATTAACCGAGGCAATATCCGAATCTTTTGCAAAGTTAAAGAGTCAGTCGCAAGGGTAAGCGTGGATACACAAGAGTTTAGAACAGAGAGCTAACTATGAACTTAGCATATTGATAAGGTAATAAGTCACGAGATGTGTGCTCCAGAGATTCAGGGGTTTCTAGACTTTATCAAGACGAGGATGTTGGTCATCGACCCAGGCACGCGTGCGAACAGTAGCGACGTCGAGACTTTTCTCCGCAATATGACCAACAGGTGGTATAATCAAAACTAGCTTGGGGAAACTATGCCTTTTGCACTCATTTACTACATAAAGTGTTTCTTCACGTGTTGAGATTGTGGCTAGGTCCGAGTCCTCGAGGACCTCAGCATAAGAAAGTAGATAGACAGATGCTTTGTAGACATATATTGATTCATTTCATCATGCGGTCGTGTGCCCGTCCTAGAGGGGAAACTCTAACTCGACGAAAGAAGCCCCTCAGTCTTGAAAATAACCAAATCCTTTCATTCATCTTCATCATCAGATTCTAGAGGTACACCCCGCTGAGCGAATTTGGCATCTACCAGCTTCTGATAGATGGAATTCTTTTCACCCTAGTAAAATATAAGCCGCAGCCTTAATTCCGTATGCCTAACTTACTGAAGTGAGTTGTCGGGGAAGTTGAACATCGAGCCCACTAGCCTCCGTTGCCTGGGGCCGATTAGTTTATGAAATAGCAGTCATAGAATGACACACCTTGATTTTAATATCATTATCTTTGAAGCCAATAGAAATCAGGGCTTCGCGGAGAACTTTTGGCTCCAAATATCGGTGATGAAACCAATCGGTAGCTTGGAACGGTACCGGCTGTACCTGCTCAGGCATTGTATTTTGGCGAGGTCGTAATCCGGGAATGAGATCCGCTACTTTAGTAACCTTTTTTTTTATGGTAGAAGACATCGAAAGAACGTTTAGATAGACTCGGACTGTTGTATGTATTATGTATCTTGGAGTGAAAGCCTGTCCTATGACATAGGAAGCACTAGTTAGGTGATTTGTGTAAATAAGAACATCATTCAACTATTGTATTAGCATTCTAAGCCCCCCGCAAACTCCAATTCTCCTAGCCAGTTAGAAACGCAGCCTGCTCTGTGGCGGAAAATCGGGGTAATACCGGATGACCCTGCTTGTTCCACCGTTTGATTTGGCAATGTAATCTAGCCGAGCATAAATATGGTGAGTGAGTGCTGTGGAAAGTTGATAAGCCCCTCTCTTCTGTTAAGCGAATTCAGGCATAAGGCAGCATTAACCCCTCTTTATCACCATCACATTTCAAACAGAGCATATCATCCAACCATGGAATGGATTAGTCAGAAGAAACAACTGTTAGGCGCAGACCTGGCGGAATTTCGCTTTAATCCGGGCACTTCATGCTTAATCCAGACAACGGTGTTACGGCGAGACGATTCTGTGAGTCTATGGAGGAACAGAGAGCCATTGTACGAACTAACTCTTATCCATTAATAGGGAAAAGTAGAGGTAGTTGATGACGGAGTCCATAAATCAGAGGGAGAATACCGTGAGTGGGTTGAGCAGGCGAGTTCCCTAGTTTATTACTAAAGCAATCGCTTAGCCGTAAGGGTAATTTTACTAAGTAGTTCATAATAGTTATTGTCACCATGGCTAGATGAACCAGCAGTCGTCCTTGTCATGCACCAAAGGCTCGATTTAGGCAGCAGGGCTGCCACGCTTCTGCCGTATGGAGAAGAGATATTCAAAACAGCTCACGAGAAGCTGTTTCAGCATAGATCTATTGCGGATACAGTTCGTAGGGTATCTACTGCGATTTTCACGTGCCGCAAAGTGGCTCCTTGGAAGTCGAAGCCAGAATGGGGGCCAGCTGTCGGTATGCCATCAATCTTCGTTTTCTGTCCTAATCCCCTATTGTAAATGACGACGAGATACCGAATGAGATGTTAATTAGCTTGTACCAGTTTACAACTGCAAATCGGACACGGAATCACTCGCTATCCGCGATGACATGATCCTATCCCTGACACATTTTCCCCAGAAGCCGATGATATTTGCCGTCTTCTACGGTTGCACAAAAGAAAATCGGGAATATATTCACGGGTGGTTCAAATGGTCTAAAGCATCAGCCTTCGACCCGCTTCACCTCCCAATGATATACTCGGAACTTGAGAGAAGGCGCCTAGCCAACGAGTTGGATACCAAGAGCACAATCATTGAGGTCGAAAATAGGTTGACGCTAGATGGGCGTAGAGAGTCGGGGCAGTCAAGTAACTCAGGGATGAATTCAACTAACGGAAACATTGCCCAAAGAGAACGTGAAGCTATGAACCTATGGGTAGAGGTCAGTTCATTGAAAAATGGGCTGGAGAGCTTCAGGATAGAGCTAATCTCCATGCTTGGAATTTCCAAGAAGCCACTGGAAAACGACATCCTAGGCGACGATGCTGTCAAGCAAAGGGATCCCATTTACAAACATTCGTCTGAATGCATTCAGGCCAGGATTCACGATATGATTGTCGAGATTGATAGTATTGTAAAGCGTACCGAAAGCCTTCTTCACGGCCTGTCACTAGCGACGCAAATAGTGAGTCCCTATAATCCTAGACACAACCCCTTATAGGACATTATCTGACTTCAAATTCAGGAATCAACCTATCTTGCACGCAGGGATACATGGGCGACGATTTCCATTGCCGCCGAATCCAAAAGAGACAGCAGCCACATGCGCTACATTTCTATTCTTGGTATGGTATTTTTGCCCGGGACGTTCTTTGCAGTACGTGTAGCAATTCTGATGTGCCGCATTCGGAACTAACCCACGCTAGACTCTGTTCTCAATGGGCTTCTTCCATTGGATCCCGGATGAAAGCACCCAAATGATATCTCCGTGGGTCGCTGTGTATTTTGGAATTACACTCCTTGCTACAATAGGCACATTATTGAGCTTCCGATATTGGGCCAAGAAGCGAGATGAGGATGCCTCCCATGCTATCTACACAAAACCACACAGCGAATCTGGCATGGCGAATTCCCCAACCGGAGGCTCACAAGTAGTCTAGGGTTTCACAAGAGGGAGCGAACCTTCGGGTAAATTCGATGGTGTCTTTCAACATCTATACCCCCTTGGTGTCGAGCCGGTGGCTATCGATCTTTCAATCTCCTCTAACGATAATGACGACATGAGATGTAACGAAATTTCATTGCGTATGGGTGGTACTGAAGAGGCACTAAGTCAAGGGGCACATTTTTTGATTGACACTATATATGCTTGATACGCGGTTTGGGGATATACTCATCGCTCCTATTCCCTCCATATAGGAGCACTTAATGCAAGTATTTTTTTTTCCTTTTATCCCTCAAAGTCCTGCTACTAACCCTGCTCATTACTCTTTTTTTTCTCTTTCGTGCGTATAAAAATGAGTTTATCTAGGCTCCTAAGTACGAGTACCTAGTAGAAGGTAGCAGCAGTACCTAGGTGGACAGTAGGGGCCGTAGCGAAACCTCTTATACCTTCTACGAGCCATCGCTACCTTAGGTTCCTCACTTTTATCACGGTATAAGGATAGCTGGCTAATGTGATAACATGCGCCTTTCCTCATCCTAATTCAGAGAGCGGTTGATGTTGTTACACTCCGGAACTGTCACGCTTTCTATCGTAGCGGAGACACCAGCCTAACTGGTCTAGATTTTTCGCGCGACAACGAGTATTCATCACACCCCATTACCAAGGTATATTAGCCCAATCGCCTTTTTGTCTCATATTATAGACTTAGTAGGTTTCCACAAGATGAGGCTGAGGGGCGACACAGACCGACACATTTCTATACACTACATGCGACACTCTCATATTTGGAAAATGAACCCCCCAATTCGGCCTGGCTGCTTGTAGGAGTGGGCTAAGCTAGCATTGTAGTGTTGGAAATGATGGAGCTCGAGTTTTCACACTTTACACTAGGAGTTCTAATATCTATTCACAAGATTTCTTCAAGCAACTCATTACTTCGCAAAGTAACGTTAACATCAAGTTGATAAGGAGTAAAAGCACCTGGTCGGGGTGCGGGTTATAGTTATTGGCCGTTAGACCTGGGCGCCTTATACCATTGGCCCGAATTCTAGAAGGATTCGCCCACCTAAGATACATGACGCGGCCAACGTTGCCGACTTTACGACGGCATATCCTTACAAGCTACCAAAAGTCGTAAATTGACAATTCTATAAAGACAGAAAAGATGAAAATAAAAATAATAATAAAATATCTCATAAAATTCCCTTTTCGCGACATTTGAAGAGATCGGGTTCTCGTTCAATTGCGTTCAATCAAAGAGCTAACGTCTTTGTCGTGATTTGTATGTGACGTGACGTGACGTCAGCCGATTGGATTCAGCTCTCACAGCTCAAAGCTCGCAAGGAGAGGGGCTGCTTACGTCTCCCCGACAGGTCCTACCCAAGGCCCCAGAGTAATAATAATAATAATGCCTGAAGTCTACTTAGTAAATACGATGTCTCTCGAATACATCCCTCATTGACATCACACTTGTCAATATCATACCCGAACATCGGAGAGATAGACTCCTCTCTCCCTTAGTTCGCCTCAAAAGGAAATAAACAATGCGATATACCAATCTGCTCCCCCTCGCGGCGGCATTAGCCACAGCCGTCGTCATACCCGACGAGGCGACCGCCCAGGAGTTGGGCCTAGAGGTCGCGAACACCGAGAAAGCACCTACGCCATGGTGGGACGCATTGCGCTCGGTGCCCGAGACCGCATTTGATTTCACCACGAAGAAAGGGCATGGGTTTCTAGACCGCGTCGAGACTCTCCTCGAAACCAGCTATGACGCCGACGACGTCTTCGGTATACCCAGAGTAAGGCCGAGCCACGGCCCTTCGAACCTAACAATATACCAAGCGATTCAGACAGCCAACTTCACCAAGAAGTTCGCGGCGCTCATAAACGACTTCCCTGACATCGTCGACCTGCTGAACAGCACCGAGACGAACGTCACGGTCTTTGTTCCCATTGATAAGGCATTTGAGAAGATCCCCGAGCATGGCCACAAGCCGCCCAAGGAATTTATCGAGAAGATCCTCGAATACCATGTCGTGCCTGGACTCTACCCAGCCGGCCGCCTGCTGGCCTCGCACACCCTGCCCACCTCCCTCAAAAACCCGGCGCTGAGCGGACGGCCTCAGCGATTGAGGGTCCGCCTCAGTCTGCTCGGACTTAAGATTAACTTCTTCAACAAAGTCATTGGGGCTGACTTCGTATGTATTTCCACGCCCTACACTGCCTGTCCCCATGATGCCGATTTCGAACGAATTCCGACCAAAACTAACAATAGAGGTAATAGTTCGCCAAGAACGGCATCGCCCATGCTGTAGACAGCATCTTATTACCTCCGCCGCCAGCCGGACGGCTGATATCGCTGTTTCCCTCCAAATTCTCGACTCTAGAGCTAGCGGCAGCAAAGACAGGACTCCTGCCTCCACCCCACAAGCACCACGGTAAAGACGGCGATGATGACGAACATAAACACCGCCCTCACCATAACACCACCGGCCTCACCATCTTCGCCCCTACCAACGACGCCTTCGCCCGGCTCGGCCCCGCCGCCAACGCCTTCCTATTCAACACACCGCGGGGCCTCGGCTTCCTGCGCGCGCTACTCAAGTACCACATCGTCGCCAACCAGACGCTGTACTCGGACGCGTACTACGGACTGGAGGGCCGCTCGGAGGACATCCTCCCGGCTTCCACCCCGAGCGAGAAGCGCGGCGAGCAGAACGGGCACTTCCACATCGACCTCCCGACGCTGCTCGGCGACAAGAGCCTGTCGATCGACATCGCCCGCTTCTTCGGCTTCATCAACATTAACATCAACGGACGCGCCAAGGTCGCCATCGAGGACGGCCTCGCGTTCGACGGCGTTGTGCAAGTCGTCGGCTCGGTGCTCTTCCCGCCGCGCAAGGTGAAGCCCGACACCGAGTGGTCTGATGGCGGGATCTCCGTCGAGGAACTCATTGAGATCCTAGGGCCGTATGTCGAAGAAGAAGGACAAGATGGCGAGGGTAAAAAGACGGACCAGGTTTGGGGTGAGCTGTAAGTTAGTGTTGCTTAGGCAGGGATGGATGGGTTAGTGAGATGAGCACGGTGGCACACAATCAATAGGCATAGTGGTCTGCACTAGGTATGGGGATAGATAAACGAAATCACGACGGTATACGACATCGGGGCAAACCCGTTCACTTTGGCAAAACAGAAGAGTCAAGCTATCATACGCTGGACGGTATAAGGAGCACATTCGCTTATTACTCAATTATAACATTCCCAAGGATCAAGGGAAGATCATCCAAAGAAACAGCACCAAGTTCTCTGTCATCTTTATAGAGTGATGTGACGCGGCATAATACTATAGCAGCCCTGTGGGATGGTGCTCCAAAGTGAACATTGAAGGAAGGGAGGGGAGAGGGTTGCGCTGACGGACTACCACCATCAACTGCCGAACGCTTCTGACGTCAACTAGTTGTATCATATAACGCGGAGCTATGGCCTCTTCATGCGCTTCTATTCCAAATGATATGTTATCACATGTCGTAAATAAGCTAAGCGATTATGTTGAAGGTGTACAGTAACTGCGGTTTCCGAGTTCCTATGACACTGTGTATTCCATCAGCTGGGTGACATCATACCCTCGGGCCTCCAAACCCAGCAGCGATTCTCACAGGGCCTCTATTCGCGCTTCCACTCGCGCCCGCACTAAACGCATTCACGATCCTAACACCATCCAACACGTCAACGGCAGCCCAGCGCTGCTCTCGATTAACACGCGGCGGAAGACGAGTGTCTGGCGCTATATCTTCCCCAACTTCTTTGCTACCTGCCACTTTCTCCCATTGCCAAATCTGCTGCTCATCGAGCAGGGCCTCGACAACCCAAGCATACTTGACATCCTCGGCGCCGGCGCCCGTGCCCAGAGCAACCGCAGTCTCGGCATCATCACGGGTCCGCGGGACCTTAGTAGCCAAGAGATGCAGATCGAGGAACTGCGCAAATGTCGCGCCGAAGGAAGGTTTATTCCGGCGCGTTAAGCGGGATGCTGTTGCGTTATACGAGTGGCCGTATCCGTAGCCCGGTTTATGTCCTTGGGGGATATTGGGACTATGTAGTTGTACGCCCGGATTGAAGATCGAGCGGAGCGTAGCGTCGAGCGGTCTCTGCTGTTTTGTCGCTTCCGCGGGCGTTATTGGTTGGTTCGCGTCTACCGGCCCCGGGGTAGTGGATACAGACGTCAAAGATTCGGGGGAAGGTGAGGTCGTTGTATTGAGGAGCATGATTAGAGGTCCCGCTGACAATGCCAGATGTCGGAACTTCGAGGACAGGAGGTGCAGGTTAGTATGTGCTGATGTCTTGTCGCGGTGCGTGAATAACGCCGTGAGGAGGGTAGAGAAATGCGTCACGAGAATGATGTCGGGGACAGGAGGCAGTGGCTTTTCAGGAGGTACCGGGTTAGGAACTGAATCTTGAGATCTCGCTTCAGGCTCTGGGCCTGGGGACGGGGCAGCATGAGAATCCACCTCGACGGGTGGTTGAGGATACTCTTCAGACGGCGAGAGAGATCCTGGTGCAACCGTAGATGGGGGAGGGGATGATAACGGCGATGAAGAGAACGGTTCCTCGTCTTCGCTATCCAAGACCTCGGATTTTCGAGCTAGTGGTTGAAGTTCAGGCCCAATGCGCAGTGGCGGTAGCTGCGTAGCCGGTCCTAGTGAAGAAGCCGTAGGTTCTGACGAATCTCTCGGCGGTGTAGTATCGACGAGATCTATACCCGCTTTCTCTGAACTCGCTTCCGTGGAATCTTTCTCTCCTCTCTCTTCATTTATCAAGTTCTTCACGACAGTTTCAACTCCAGGTTCCAAGCTCTCCCCGTTAGAAACGTGGGGGCTAGTCGTCTTCTCGTTCCCATATTCATTCTGGCAACTCTCAGTCTTTGACCAAGCCTCATCTAGTTCACGAAGTACCTCCCATAGGCCTTCAATATCGAAGATGCGTGAGATGGATATGACCTCGAGACACCGTCTTAGCTCAACATCCATACCAGGATTTCTGGGGCCAAGTTTGATTTGTAACTGAGAACGAATGACGTCTCGTAAAAGTGGCAAGATCGTCGTAACTGGTAGAGTTGTGACGATAGTTGCTCTTTGCTTGCTTCCACTAAGAGATGTAGTAGGATTTTCATTAGGATTGCCCTCAAATACTAGTGTTCGAGCTATTGTTTGAAGGCCTAGCTGTGGGCATCGTTAGTGGTCTCTCTGATCATCACATCCGGATAGTAGATTGTGAAGGAAATAGCTGGCCTAGTTCGCGAGTGGAAGACTAGGAAGAAATAGCAGAGACAGATCTTAGAAGCCATACAACCACTAGGCCTATGCAATTAGAATAGCATTTCACTGCACGTTGTGATAGAGTGAGACAACGCCCATCCCCTAACATCAAGTCCGGGCCCGTCCCACGTTTCCTAAGCAATAACCCATCCTGTCTCCCAATAACCTCAAGCAAGACAGAACAAGCCAAAAGAAGCAGAACTCACCAAGACGCCAAAATCTGCCTCCTCAGCACTAACACCCACCACACACCCACGTTCGAACCCGCCTCCGAGGAGTAGTGCATCGTCGATTTCGGGACAACCAGTACGCACGACGCCTCTACAACGAAGTCTCTCCCTGCGCTCAACCTCCCGCTCAAAGAGCACAGCACCGGACACGGGCGCCAGCCCCGGGGCAATTTCCGCAGACCCAGGGTCACTGTCCATAGTGCCTCTACGTGCGTTGATCCAGGCAGGGAGGTATCCTTCGTTCAACGCTGCCCAGACGGGCACACACGGAAGAGTGCAGCGGACTAGGCGTACATGTGCCAGGGAAGCTAGCGACTCGACGACCCGGGTCGCTCGATGGATGATGCCACAACGGCAGGCCGCCGCGTGATTTTTACAAAAAAAATGCGCTTCTCATCCGACGGGTATACTATTTATAGTCGTGGCCACAGGCGTGTTGCGGGTAGACTGACACACTACCTAAGGCGCGAGGGACGTGAGAGGGATGGTGTGGGAGAGAGGTATGGAAGAATGGGTGTAGGGTTGTAAAGTTGGTCTGACAGTAAATCGAACATTGACGTAGGCAATTGCTCATTACGGCGTATCTATGGAGTTTACATGAGTTCTCTGGCTATCTTTTTAAAAGGTGGTCGAGATGTTACCCACGGGACACCTCCGGGTCTATGAAAATGAAGAAAAGTGGAGCACATCTATAACACTCACTGGATCATTCTTGTCAGAATCTTTGAGCGCCAACTGACCATGAATCGTCATGAGTTTCCGTAGATCAATGTATAACAGAATATCGAGTAGATGAGGTTAGACGCACTTGGTCCCGTTTCTGGAGCCAGTCCTTTATTGAATTCAATCTGCAGTGATCTCTAGGGATGTTAGTAAACAGTTAGTAGGCCCTTTATCAGAGTGCCTTCTGATTCTAGATACAGGTTGCATATCGAGCTCCCTCTACTCATACAGCAGATTTAAAAATCCTGAAGAAAAACTCTGTTGAGGCAGCGAATGAGCGTTAATAAACCTATTTCCCCATCTTACGTTCCTCCCACCTTTCTCAACTCGTCCCTCACAGCCCATGTCGAGATTATTTCCATTTCTACTAAGCCGAGAACGTTGCAGATGAATGCGTTGTAGCAGGCGAGGTACTAAAATCATACACTAAACGCATTCAGGAGAAATCCATCTACCCGCCCGCAAACAAACTATCATATAATTCAACCGATATCCAGGACGAGCAAGTACCCCGATGGTCAAGCCCGCCCTTGAAATTACCGTAGCAACAATTCATTTCCATGGCTTACATTGTGGTTCCGGGGTTATAGCCAGGAACACTGTCCTTGGATGGAGGCTCAGGCCGCTGTCGTCGGCCGCCCTTTAAACTCTTCACCCGAGAGAGGAACCCACCGCCTGCCTGCTTGCCTTGTCCCTCGGCAAGGGCATCCATCGTCGCATCGGTGGTAGCTCGACGTTCAAGGCTTGCGCCATGGGCTGGGGGAGGAGTAAGTGGTGTCATAGCATCGCTGTCTTTTCGCTTAACGCTAATCTGCTCCTCTGCTTTATCGAATTCGTTGAAGAACGGGTTTCTCTCGCCCACACCGTTGCTCGGTAGGCTGGGCCTGGGGCTGTGGCCATGATAGGCTTCAGGGCTAGTAACTCGTCCCGACTCGCCATAATCTCTCGGGCCGCGCTTGATACTTTTGAAACGGTGCACCACAGACTTCTTCCTTCCCAGCCCAGACTCGGCGGCTTCCTGAGCCGACTCTTCTTGATTTCGGACAATAGCGGTACGGGCAGCCGGTGTTCCTTCCAAAAATGTCGAGCTTCCCAAACCCAGCGTCTCTTCGCCATATTCATAATCGCCTCGTTGCTTTGGATCAAAGAGCTCCATCTCATGGACTTTGGATCTAGATGGGTCTTTACCACCCGCATACATAGTTGACGCGTCATGAGGCTCTTGCCCCATGAAAAGTTTATGATCAGGTCGTTTATTTAGGGGGCCAGCGCCTCCGATGGTATTGTTCGCCGAGTCCTTAGCAAAGGCTTGCATCGGCGCGCGTCGACTACCTTTTCGGTTTCGGTGAGGGTTGCAAGCGTCAAATGGACCATCATGATGAAATACTAGTGTTGAAAACCACGTTAGTTCGTGTGCTAACCAGATAGAAAATGTAATCTTACATCCGGTGCCATAAATACTGGTAGCATCTAGCTGGTCAATAATATCTAATTTCTTAGGTCGATTCTTTCCGTCACGGTGACGTCTCTCTCTATCTCTTTGTCTCATCTCGCGCATTCGTCTCTCCTCATCGGTTACAGGCTTCTCCATGATAGAAGAGTCACTGTTACGACGCAAACGTGGTTCGGGGCGTCGCTGGGGTGATCCACCTGTAGGCTTGCTTCCGTTCGTACCAGCTTGCGTTCTGCGCGCCCTTAACGCCTCTTCCTGGGATCGGGTAGGGCGATGAGAGCTCGAGGGGGGACCGCGCCCTTGCGGTGGGATATTTTCACCACGGGGAGGGCCGCGGAAAGGTCTGTTACTGGAAGATTGTCCACCACTCGGTCTAGACTGCGATTTCTTGGTTGCATCGTCATTGATATCAAGAGAGTTCTGGTAGTCTTGGTATCAGCACTCATTTCGGTATTGTTACACACATGGGTTTGTGACTTACAAACAGCTCCTCAGCAGTGGGAGATCGAGTAGCACCCTTGGATTCTGCCATCTTCTCAGGGGATGTAACCACTTGAGAAGCAGAAGAATTAAAGTCCGGGTCCAGGAAAGGATTTCCCGAGGTCGGTCGGGGAGGGGGGTCCTCAAAAGGTGAGCGGGGAGGCGGAGAAGCGAGACTGTTGGGCGACGCAGCGCGATTACGGAAGGGGTTGTTAGACGAAAGATTAAGTGTCAGGCCGGCGGACGGGCCATTCGTAGCACCTCGATCATATGGCTGGCCTATGAGCATAGCAAACAGACGGTTAGCAAGGAACAAGTGATTGATCGCAGGCGGGAATGACGATGCTGCCAGACATTGTGAAACATGAGCCACTACAAATGAAACAATCTCCTGGTCCGATTAAGTGGAACGGAGACACTTGGCCCCCCAACCCCTAGGAATACAGTCGGATATGACACTTCACCCAGCAGCCACTAAACCCGTTTGCATGTAGTGACGGAGGTGATTTTTGGGCAGCACATCATAGATAAAGGGGCTGTCGTCCTGTGGCATATTTTGATGGGGTTTCTTAAGGTACGTGTTGCATAGCATCTTACCTAGGCCGAGCAGATCACCCTCCATGGTCGACATGGTGGTCAAAACCTGCTTTTGTGTATCCGACCTCGTATTTTCTACCTCCTCGGTTGCGACGCTGCCGTTCCCAATGTCGCAGCCTGTCGGCCTATCTGTGGATTGTCCCGATAATGGCTAACGAATGAAGGACGGATTGGAAGCAATTCGGACCCTAGTTTGAACCAGCGGATAGCGGTCAATATGTTGTGGTATCTAGTGTAGTGTAGGCTACTTAATAAATAGTCGATCGTTTGTGTGGGGGGAGATTGCTGGTTGGCAAGTAAATGAACTGCACCGGGTGTCGGATGCCTTTATGCCGGCTAGAAGCCGGTGTCGCTAGGTATTAGGTGGTTATTAGGCGGTCAAATGGCCTAGTGATCTGTAAGAGTGGCGGGTAACTTTGCTAGATCAAACGTGGTGACCTTGGCTTTACCGAAGGGTGGATAGATGATCTTCGGCGTGACGCCTGGTAAAAATTGAAAAACTGCGGTCTACCTATGTGCTAGAGCGAAGTAACCTGGAGCCAATGTTGCGATAAGCGATGACGTCCGCCTCCAGGGTAAAGGGATTAAAGTGGTGATGATGGTCAGTCAATACCCTCATTCGGGTGATTGGTTAGATATGCGGGCAGAATGGTATGATAGCACGCAAGTGTTGAATTAAACCGCACTACAATCTGATGGATAGCCGTAGGGGATGCTGCTGCGACTACACGGGAGCAAGCGATGTCTGTCAGTATGAATTGAATTGGATTGGATTAGGTTCAGTCAGGAGGTAAAAACGTCTTTGTTGGTCTGATAGTTTGGGGTCAAGGAACGAGCGAGTAGAGGAATAGATTGATTGATGGACTGATGGATGGATGGTTGAGAATGAATGAAGAAAGTACTGATTGAATGATTGATTGCTTGCTTCAATGAGTGATCAATTGATCGATGGGTTGATTGACCAACGACGAGGACGACGATGTTGTGCAGATGTTCAAAATTATCATGTGTAGTGGTTCAGATTGCTGGTAAATGCAAGGGATGAGAAGGTAGTAGCAGATGCCGCGGACCTGGGGAGAAGAACCCGGGGGGAGGTCAGGTCACGTCAAGTACATACCTATTGCATGGGACTATACTTTTAAGTGCTGTGTTATGTAGATATGACAGGTAGGTATGTATGTACAGTGTCAGTAAGTATAAGTAAGTACCCGAGAGTGGGTAGTGGGCATGTGGGAAGATGAGCAGAGCAGAGCAGAGCAGCCACAGATTGAGTTGTACCGTCTCGCCTTGAGATGAACATGAAGACAGGACGACGTGACAGGAGACAACGCAGATTAATAGAACAAGAGGGGAAGGGGTTAGCGTGTAGGTACACAATGTACCTGGGTACTAGGCCTAATATGTACATTGTGTTTCTCCCAATATCCCACAGGACAGGGTCTCTAGTGTACTACCTAAGTGTATGTAGGTACCGTACTGCTGAGAGCTCGATGTCTAGTACATTATTCTTCCCTTCTCCGCTTCGGTTAGTACTCGGTCACCAGACCCGGGCCTAGTTTGGACAAGTTGAAGATCTTTGCATCTACTGTACATCAATGGGTCACCACGGGCAGAACATGGGGACTACATAGTAGACCCCTATTCAGACCCTATTGACGAAGACAGACGGAGAAAAATGCGGAGAAGAATCCAGAGCATTCGCCCTTTACCTACCCTAGATCTGTTCTGCGCCCATCCAGCCATCCAGAAGCCCATCTGCGACAACAATTGACCTTGTGTCTGGTGACTGGCCACCAGCGGCCATGTGATGGATACTTCCTAATTTAGCCTGGCTGCGGTACACACTACTCTACATATGTACATATGTGGCTAGGAAAAGGGGTCAACGGGACAAGGGGCACCAAAATGGTTATGTGGGAACCTTCACCCCTGTAACAGCCGGGAAAGGTAATTTCTACAGAACGTCAAGCTATTCAGTTACAGTATATCTTATCTATACTACCCATCTTGGTGGGCCCAAGGATTCTACAATTCTACAGGAGGGGTGTAGTGTCGATGCTCCTGGACAGGCATGATTTTCTAGGTATTTTTCTCGGGTCTTTGCCACCATCCAAGTACACCCAAGGTACTTCCTTCAAGATACCTAACTGTCGCCGACACTCATTCCAATGCCTCCAGCTGAAGACTCAGTGACGGCACACTCACCCTCATCGTAGCCCACTACACTAGGTAGACCATCTCATTGTTTCCCCCAGGATCGAGGGGACCCAAATGCAAGAGAATTGTCTGATACTACCCACACTTGGTCGGCTACCATGGTTAAGATATTACCGAATTGCACATGGCAAAAATGAGACCTGCAGCGAAGTAGGCGCCGATCTAGGCTTACCTGGCAACCCATCGAATGCAGTTGTTGGCGATTCAACAGATTTAAATTTAACAAAAGTCACTTGCAGACACCTCTTCCATTCGCAGCTGCCATGCATGCAACTTTTGAAAGTCCGCTACCTACACTGCATAGTGCAGTAGATAACTTAGTAGTGCACACTAGCACCGCTCCAGTGTTTCAGTAAGCACTTAATTCGTCATTCGATACACTACTATGTACACTACACACTATAGATCTAACTCCTTTCTCCATACAACGGTCCTGGATCCATTCCTGTCTCAACCCTAGCAAATGTTTGGGCACAAGTTTCGAGATGGTTTAGTGGAATAAATTAATTGCCACATAAATAAATGAGTATCTACTAGTAGCCGTTAATACACTGACGCAAATCCCGAGGCTCGCATTCGACCATATTTATAATATGGTACTACATCTAATAAAGAAAATACATACTGTAGTAGTTAGTGTAGGCAGGTGAGTTGGTAAATTCTACACTATGCACGCCATGAAAGTAACTAAACAAGGTTAACTGTCTTCCAAGTTCTATCGTAATGTTGCAAGGGTCTCACCTGTTAACCGAGTGGCTACTAGATTAAGCATAACGTATGCATCATTAACTGCCGTTTTCGGCCTGTGCCCCTGTCAACGACAGTTCATAACTCACCTCCTATAGACTCTCCTCTTCCGCAGTGTAGTGCTTGGGCTCATTACTCCGCATCTCGCAACTTGTCTCGTATGATGGTTGATCACCTATTTATCTAATAGTACTAGTAATGTACAAGTAGCTCGTTTTCGTTATCGTAGCATACATACTAGGTAGTAGAATGCTCACATCATCTACACTAGAGACAACATAATACCTACTGTAGTAATTGGTGAATCTTACACTAGGTAGTCGTCGCATAAATGGCTACATGCAATAAACCCGTACGATGCGCTCAATGCCGGGTGCCGACAGCAGCCATAATGATTACCAAGTCGTCAAAAATAGACAGACGCGCTTCGGGCGCAACAATTGATATATTTGTGCATGTCCCGAGGTTAAATATTAGTAGAATTACACTAATGTCGCTGCACATTCACCCCTGTATCACCCCTGTATTGAGATGATCGGTCCGCCAGTCTACAGTAGTCTCCCAGATTGCATTGAACAAGGATATGCAAGCGTGGATATGCCTCCAGCAACAGCCAAGGTTCATGCTACAAGGCTCGGACAATTCTGTCAAATTAATCAACAACCTGGAACAAGATTGAATATTCGGTTTCTTCGATAAATCCCGGGGATGATCCCTTGGTGATGGATTACTATGTACGTTTTTATACACCCAAGCTACCAACTCACCTACTATGTACACCAAAAACATAATCTAAGCAATAAATGTCGTGAGTCGCGTTGCTCACCCGGGTAAATCGGAAACAACAAGGGGCAACTAGCCAAGTCCATCAAGCGAAGCCGCGCGTACAATGATGATTCCCGGGCTTGGTGAGAAAGATCGTTATACATAGTACATAGTAGTTGTATGTAGTGTAATCGGCACACATAATTAGTTACGACATGGTATTTTGATTGTTATTTACGATCGTGGGGATATATTCTGGGTTAACCGCCTATGACTTCTTTACCTCTACGACGACATTTTGTTCATAATCGTTTTAGCATTTTCTACTACGTACTCTACAATACCATCTTTAGCCTCGTGCTCTATCTCCTCGCTCTTTAATTGTCTAGGTAATTCTAGGCGAGCTACGCTTATCAGTTCATATCAGTTACGTCAAGCACAGCAAATATCTCAAGTCGGCGGATATTTTCAGCCTTGGACCTACCACCGACTCGGAGAACTTACAAAACCCCCCAAGCGACCCTTTACCCCCGTGTTATGTTGTAGTGTACACTACGCGTGTCGTAAGGCTTAACGCGGGGCATAAAAGTAGCACACTATAGTATATAGATGGTAGTGATGGTAATGCCCTAGCCTGAAATTACGGTAGGCATACTCTTCGACAAGAGTAGCGTCAATTGCTACAACACCGTGGGCAAGGCCGAAAACCGCCCTTTTTTTTCTGTGTACGAAGTTGTATACAGAATGTGAAATTCGTTTTCTATTCGAGTGGAAGACCCTGCACTCGTGATTCCCTCACAGGCCGACCACCATGTGCCTTATAGGGTCTCATCAAAGGTTGCCTACATGAGGCTGGTCGGGGAAGTGATAGGATGAGAACTGAGGTTTATTATGTGCTTGCAGGCGCAGTTCCTGCACTTTGCAAGGGCACAGCACGGAGGCGGCCCGCGAGCCATTTGTATTTTCAGCCAATCAAGAAAACTTGGAACTCTAAACACACGGATTTCATCTCAACTTCCGCTCTACCTCAAAGCCTTAGTATATTCAATTGAATATCTAGCCTCTAAATATATTGTACGACCTCAGACCCGACCTCACCAAGTTGAAATTGCTTCTAAACAGACCCATTGTGTCCTACGGTACCATGGAGGCGCTCGGCGCGGGCGCAAACGCCGCGGCGTTCGTAGTCATCGCAGCGCAGCTATCTAAACTTCTCTACACTACATTCAATAGCATAAAAGACGGACCAGATGATGTTCGCAAGATAGCAAACCATATGTTACAACTCCATAGAGTCCTTGAGCAACTCAAACTCTCACCGCTCGCCGCCCACGATGATGCTCTCACCCGACACATTGCACTATGTGTCAAAGACCTTAATTTATTGGCTAACGAAATTACGAAACTGCAATTCCTACCAGGCGAGCAAAGAACCGGAAGGATGTGGAAAAGATTCAAGTGCTTCGTTGATGAAAGAAAGTTGGACAATATTCGTGACCAACTTGTTCAACATATCAGTACGCTGAACTTCCGACACAGTGTCTTGCAAAGGTGCGTAGGTCTCAGATGCATCGCTCTATCATTATGGCCAGTCTGATTTAAATCAATAGCAATGCTATATACAAGACTTTATCTAACGCATACCTTGCAACGAAATCAATCGAGGCACTAAATGCAAAGATAACTCAACAGATACAAGGTCAAGCTTCTGGCCTAGATAATCTTGGCCAGAGTATGCAATCTCTATTAACATCCCAAACCGACACGTTGCAAAGCAACTTGTCATCCATTCAGGCCGGTATCGAAAGTTTCTCGTCTATATCACACAGCAACACGAATATAATGCTAAACGTCCTTGATGAGATCAAAAATTTGGTTACTAGCCATTCATCTTGGGAAGGCAATCAGAAAGGAAAAGAGATATATCACATGCAGGACGACCACAGCAGTTCGAGCAAAGAGGTAGGGGAAGCAGAGAATCTCCGCGAGGAGTTAGGTCGAAACAACGACCTGATACGTACTATCACGAGATTATGCGACTTAATCAAGCTGAAAAACCGAACGCTTGACACCCATTCAGAAAATGATCTAGAAGCCGAAGACATCATCGAAGATCTACAGAATTTGCTGAAAGTGGCACGGAGGAACGAAAACACGGCCGATACGGCTCTCGAAACGTCACCGGTAGCCCTCCGTAGTGATATCAGGCGCTTTAATCAGGCTTTCGGGCAGTTCGGGCTTACCGTCAATGCCGAAGGTAAGAAATTTACCAGGGACTCAACATCATTGCTTTCTTAATTACTTAAAGGCATACAGACCCACGGCGGAATGAGCGTTTCCCACGTACCGCGATGACGCGGGTGCAAACTTGCGCCAAACTCCAGATCGGAGATCTCGGGTCACTCTCACTTAGAATTATAAAATGGACTGAAGCATCGCCAGAGCCAGCGGAAGGCACCCAGAAAGACGACGCATGCTGCTATGAGCGCCGAATGGTAGCTACTTTTATGCCATCCGACCCCAAAAAGTTCGACATGATCGTAGCAACTACTCTTCAACGAGGCTTATTAGGAAGCATTATACCCTCTATCTCACGGCTAGACGTAAACAGAGTGCTCCCGATTGGATCTCCGGTGTTCATGGCGGTGCAAGAAGGTCGCTTAGAAGAGCTTCGAATGATGTTGCAGAACGGCGAAGCGTCGCTACGTGACCACGACGAAGAAGGGGCAAATCTTCTGATGGTAAGCATTTCCAGCATAGGTTTTTATCTAATGCTAACGAATGAAATATGAAGTACGCTGTCTATAATCCAGCAATATGCAGGTTCCTGTTATCCACAAACAGTTTTGATTTAGACCACGTCGGTAGAAACGGCGGGGTGAGTTTCCGGGGAAACCGGACACGATGGGTACAAACTCCTATGTAGGTTTAAGTTCGTCTACTTCCTCGCTCCTAACAAGATGCCAGATAGCAAGGCACGAAGATATACGGAATCCCGAGGAAAGGTCTAGGGAAATTTCCGTTTTAGAATTTGAAAGTTACGAAAGACTTTTCAGTGGGACCGATCTAACAAACGGAATGGAATGCCGAAAACTCCTCATAGAAGCAGGTGCCGATCCAACTATTCAAGTCCGTGGTCGCACATTCATTGAAAGAATAGTTATCTACGGCGGTTCTGTTAGTCCATTCCCAAACGATGGTACAATTCCTAGGTATTCTAAGTCATTTACAGGATTCAATAAAGTTTTTCTTAGGCCCACGTCTACGAAGCCATCTCGCTTATCTTAACGATACCCTTCTCGACATTAATACACTTCTCTTCAGTGCGTGCTGGATTATCGATATCGACAGGTTTCAGGAACGAATTTCTTCGCTTCTGGAACTAGGTGCAGATATTTCGATTCGTGACTCTCGAGGACGTTCGTGTTTACATGTATTTTTAAGCCACACAACCCCGTTTTCCATGTTGCCCAAACAGTTGAATGGCGTCGTATATCTCCTTGACAACGGAGCTGATCCTTATGCCTTTGATAACGAGGGGGTATCCGTTAGTGATGTAGCCTATGAAAACAGGACTTTTTTTTTTTTAAAGAAAGACACTGGCAGTATGCTTGGAGACCTTTGGGATACCGCTTTACACCACTGTGGGTACGACATCGCCGAGTTTCGGCAACGGCACCAACGGAAAGCGAATTATTCCTCCTATTACACACGCAAAATTTTCGAAACCTTCTGGGAAGGGAAAGAAGATAGTATGTTTTTGCCCGTCACTTGAACGTCTTAGGGGAGGTGACCCCCCGTGCTTCCCTTTTCCCTTTACACTCTTGACCCTGCTTCGATTTTCCAACTCTCGATTACTAACCTAACCTCAAGAGTGCCCGTATTGGGACGATGTCACTTGGCCCCAACCGAAGATTTGGCCTCTTCCCGAGTTCGAATACAGCGACGATGAAGTCGACGGAGAGGCTGGTGAAGAGAACGCCGGCGAGTGTGAGGGCAGTGGTGATGGCGGGGCCGTATGTCCGCCGAAGACCTCTACCAAGCTAAACGCGAAATCACCCCTCAGAAAGGCTAAGGGGAAAGGCATCCTACGTATTACTGGGGGGTTTTTCCACCGACAGTCCGTTTTAGCGGATTAACCATCGCCGTGCAAAACTAACCGACCAGTAGTCGGTGTAAGCGCGACGGCGAAAATGAGAAAGCTAGCATAGGCGTAGCGATAGGAGTATACCACAATATTCATCTCTCAAGCTCACCCATTGAAGGCAACTCTCAGTCATGTTACAAAGTGTTTGTCCAGTTACGGAAATCTACTATCCTTGAATTCCAAGCGGCTGAATGCCTCTTCTCAGACACCGGTATCAGCCTCCTAGACACCAAGAAATCTAAACCTCGCCTGCTTCCCACTCATGAATTGTCATTTGGCCCTAGTTCTACTATAACTCCCATTTCTTCTCTCGGTAGCCCTTGGAATAAGGCATTTTTAGTTTCACGAGAATATTCCGAGGCCTTGAAACATGAACATTCGAACATGATGGCAATCTTTCTAGAGGGTATCGCCCAGAGTGAATGCTACCTTTAGGGTCCAATCCAAATTAGGAAGCAGCCCCTGCTTCCAAGAAGGAAGCTTTGCTCCTTTCATAGTAGTGCCATTATGGAACGCCTAGACTAATTCGACTCTAGCCTCTATTAACTGACTGTTACTGGATGGTAACTATGCCTTTTAGCATGTAGGCAGGGTTAGAATCCTAAGGGTTAGATACAGAGGTACTATGTAGTGTACAGCCGTGTAGAGTTCTATATTAGCCAGAGTTGGCAAATTAGTTACTACTAGTATTTTTTCATTTTAAAGATTTTTAAATAACTTTATAACGAAATTAAATATAAATAAATAAAATACACTATTTTAAAGCCCTTTTTACAAAGAATTTAATAGTATTACTTTTATTAATTAAAAGTGGGTTTTAAACATATAATTGCTTGTAGTACTTTTGTAGTATTTTTTTAATACTAATTTACTACTTTTAGTACTAATTAGCGATTACTAATTAAAGACTCACTTTTAACTAATAAAAGTTATATTATTAGATTCTTTTTAAAACGGGCTTTAAAATGGTGTATTTTGTTTATTTATAGCTATTTTTGTTTAAAAGTTATTTTAAGTACTACACTAGTACTACAAGGTACTAAAATCGTGTTTTAGTAATACTAATTGCCAACCCTGATATTAGCCCATGTAAGTGGGTTTAGTCGAAGAATCACACCCCCCAAGTTCCCCCGCACCAATCCGCCCTATTGACAACAGGATGAACTTAAGACAGTGCACAATCTGCGAAGCCAAGGACGCGGGCTACGCGCCCCGGGT
This sequence comes from Xylaria digitata, assembly GCA_022495195.1. Taxonomy (NCBI): domain Eukaryota; kingdom Fungi; phylum Ascomycota; class Sordariomycetes; order Xylariales; family Xylariaceae; genus Xylaria; species Xylaria digitata. The sequence goes on along the minus strand of MU376941.1, from coordinate 609,477 downwards.
GAACCCGAGACTATGCGGCGACTGTCAGGACTGGGACGACCTACTGCACGTGAATTTCTGCCGGGAGCGGAGCGAGACCCACGCGCCCCTGAACCCGGTGCCGTTCTGCTATAAGCACAACCCGGACTGGCCGCCGAGCAGGAAGGGGAACTACTCCGAGCTCAAGGACCTGCCGTTCTTCTCACGCGCGCACTTCGCGGCCCGCAGACACTGCATTCTGTGTTCGGCCGTCGGGGATGCGCTCGAGAGAGCCAGTAGCGAGAACGGAGAGGGCCAGGAGACCAAGATCGCCGTCTGGCGACCGTTTATTCTCGACCCGGCGAGGAACCAGTGGAATGTCCGTGATGAGCAGACGGCCGTGGAGAAAGGCATGGTGCCCTGGCTGCAGAAGTGCGTGCTTACCATCTGCATCGCGACGAGCCCGGTAGGTCAGGATGCGTGGTCGTATCAGCCCGGGATCATGGAGTTCGTCCTCCGCTACGAGAAGTGGTGCTACGATCTTTCACATATCGCCCCGTGGGATAGGCGATTCATGGACACCAGCCAGATAAAGAAATGGCTGCATCGCTGCGTGCATGAGCATGGGGAGGAGTGCTCCGTTTCGCGCGTCCCGCCCTCGATAGGTCTGCCTAGGGGCTTTCGCCTGATCGATGTCCACGAGCGACGGGTAGTGCTGCCGCAGGCAGAGGTCGAGTATGCCGCTCTGAGCTACGTCTGGAGCATGGCATCCGCTTCGCCGGAAAAGCAGAGCCTGCAGCTATATTCCGAGAACATTGAATCCCTGGAGGAGCCTAATAGCTTAACTGACTCGATGCTCCCAGAGGTGGTGGCTGACGCTATTCACCTGTGTGTCGAGATTGGGCAACGGTATCTCTGGGTTGACCGGTTCTGCATCGTACAAGACGATTTGGAGCTGAAAGCGGAGCAGATTGATGCCATGGGCGTGATATATGATCATGCATTTCTTACAATCGTTGCTCTCGGAGACGGTCCTACGCCGGGGCTAGCAGGACTCAGTTGCCGGCCACGCGAACCGAGCTTCAAAAACTGGAGCGTAAGTAATTCTTAGGCTCATTTTCTTCCCATTTTATTTACTTTGATAATATACGCGCACTATTCAGTAGCAATGACATTCATGTAGCTTCCCACGCTTCCAAAAACACTCACAGGCCATGCTCAAGATGGTGATGACTGACCCTATTGCAGTGGGATCTGTTGCCGACCATGTCAAATCCAGTGGGGGAAGCTCGACTCCCACTTATTAACATGGCTCTTTCCGAATCAAGTTGGAACGATAGGGCCTGGACTTTTCAGGAGAGGGCATTGTCAAAGCGTAAGGTCTACTTCGATGCGGGCCAGGTCTACGGCGGTTGTACTAAAGAGAGGTGGCAAGAAAAACCAGAGGATGAGGGCGAAGAGGAATGGAAAAAAACAGGAGCCTGGGAAATACAAGAACTCAACGACCGTCTCTGGGATTTTAGTCAAGACACATTCGCAGTCTATTCGGGCATCATAGGCCACTTCAGTCCTAGGAAGCTCACGTTTCCTGATGACATCCTGAGGGCATTTGCCGGGGTAGTGAACGTTCTAGAAACGCAGCTAAAGCGACCGATCCTACTAGGCCATCCTGAGGAGTTTTTCTCCAAGTCTTTAAGTTGGGTTCCCCAACCTGGTTTCATGGTAACAAGACGGGCCCTCGACGGTGTACCAACCTGGAGCTGGGCATCTTGGGACAGTAAAGCAACATGGGATGATGATTGGACAATCGCGCCAGGCATATACCTAGCTTCAATGATTTCAGGACTGAAAGCAAGCTTTGTTAATTTCCACGTCTCGGACCCCAAAGAAGGACTCAGACCTGTCAAGGAACGACATCAACCTCTGGAAGACTACCTTGTAGAACAAAAACGGGCCGCACTCAAGGTAATCAAAGAGGCTGCAGTCTCATGGTGGCCATCGTCAATCTCTAGCGACCCGATGGTCGTAGAAATCGGAGAACTAGATGAGCTCATAAAGGTTGTATGGGACTGGGCACACCAAAAGGCAAAAGATGATGACGGCGCTTGGCCACCTTCTACCCTTCGCATTCCAGCGAGAGATCGGCTTCACGACCTTTCGGAGACTGCGACCGCTTTCGCGGCTTTACGAAATTTAGAACAGACTATTGATACCCAGTGGTGGCCACCTATGGTTGCCAAAAATGTTGAAACTCGTCAACAGCTAGAGAAATTGTCTACAGAAGCCAGAGCTCTCGCCAAAGAGAGGCCGAACAGTATAATTTTCAATACAACCTGTGCGTACTTGAGAGTTGGGCCGTTCGGACGCATGTGGTTCAAAATACCGCCCCGACGAAACCTAAGCGGATGTGCTATTCAAAACCGGGAGGGCATACCCGTCGGTATAACTATGGCGATGGCTCCGCAGCTGACCTTTGACATGTTCCAGAAAGGGAGAGAATGTCTTGTCGCACTCCTCGGTATCTGCACCGTTAAGAGATGGATGCAATGGGATAAAGGTGAGCGGTCTAGGCTAGACCCACACCACTTGAAGGAAATGTGCCTTTTCGTGATGATAATGGAAGAGAAGGATGGTGTCTGCAAGCGCCTAGCAGTAGGAGTCGTATATGTAGACGAGTGGATGAAGCTCCAGTCGCAGTGGAGGACATTGGTACTTGCCTGATGCTAAGACTGGTACGATTATTGTCAAATCGCCCAGTTATCTCGACATTGATATCAAGAGCAATCCAACATAAGCATATTTCGCACGCAAAGCCGGGTCGCCGTCTCCGCTTAAGATAGGCTTAGCGGACTTGACACTGTGAAATTCTTCGTTTCTAACATGGCTCGGCCAATCCTTGAAGGCACCTAGAATGCGAAGTAATCGTATGACACTGAGGTTGGGAGCATATTCATCAGACATGGCGTTGCGGAATCCTTCACGAGTAACTTCCCAGGTCTGGCCAGGAGATAGACGAGCCCCGGCTCGTACAAGCCAGAACAACTTCTGAAGTGAGCTCTCGCCCCATGGGCCGGTTACCAAGTCATCTGGTATTTCGGTGGACCTATGGACCTCAATCCAAGTACCAGAGTTGCGCTCCGTGCCATATTCTATTATTTCTTCGTCAGAACTCAGCCGATCAACGTTTCGAAATGCATGGTAATCATGATAAAAATAATGCCCAGCTTCTTTGATGTTATTAATCCCAACCGTGGCGCCAGAGCCTAGATATGAGTTGGGCCTAATTGGGTCGCCCCATAGTGGGATATATTCAAACAGCCGTTTCTGAGCATGACGTCGAACCCAGATATCCCAACAATCGAGAATCATATCAATCGTCGTCCATGAACATGCTAACAGATCGGACTAGAGAGAATGTTAGCTGCCGGAATGCAGGTGAAGGATATAGGCAAAACGAACTTGAAAGCTAGGATTCCCACCGAACTGCTCTGCATCATCCTTCCATCCTGCATAACTTTGGATTTCAGGATAGCCCGCGCGTTGGCCATGAACGCAGCCGAACCAAACATCCCACGTCGGTCCAAAGGCGGTGAGAAAGGTCTCACGCAGAGTAGAGGGGCCGGAAAGTAGGCGTCCAATACGAAGGCTAGCACGCGGGAAGTTGATGTTTTCGCTCAACCAGAAAATGCGTTCAAGAACCTCGAGAGGCATAGAGCTCTCGATATTAGAGGCTTTGGGTCGACGGACCTCGGCTTGCTTCTTTCGGCTTGGATTCCTACGAAGGCGCTTTGGTGGGAGAGCGGCAATGAGTTCTTCTCTTGGGGCGCGCCGTTTGCCGCGCACCCTGATTGGTGTCAATTCCATGAATTGATGTTTGATGTCATATACTGAAAGTTATTTCGATCGAAGTCTCAGAGTCGGAGGTTTTGAGATTCCAATATCGACTACAAGAGATCGGTGGAGTCGAGATGCATGGTCTGCGGGAAGACTAGCTACTTTCCAATTAGTGTGAGATGCTGAAGCCTGAAGCCTGAAGCCCGATATAGCATGGTCTAGCGCACCGCCTAGGTACTCACATATAGGTACCTATATAGGTTGTGGCTGCTAGGGCGGAGGGTGAATAAGACTTGTATTGATGTTCGAACTAGTGAGTGCCTATCTAGCTAGAAATATTAAATAAAATGAAGGTGTTGTGGTGTTCTGTTGTGGTTTAGAAGTGAAGAATATGACCCAAGGTCCAGGGCCCCCCAGCCATGACTTTATACCCTTGCAAAGGCAGTGCCCCACAGTACATACATGCAGGTAGGTAGCACCTGACACTGCCAGCAGTTCTTATCAGGCTGTTCAGCTGCCAAATGGTTACTTATCTAAGGTACCCAGTAGATAGATACGTACCGCATCACCACCACGGTCCACCCATTTTTCACATCTCCCGCGCCAGCTCCCGCGCTACTGATCTTTGAAAGATTCGATGACGATACCAGCTCTAGAGATGCTACCATCACTAGAGAGGCCATGGACATAGCCTTGCTCATTACATCCTCGTGTCAAACTTGTTTTTATTTCCGCACATGGCGTCTCTTCGGTTGCCCGTGCCTTCTGTCAGGCTCCTGCGTTTCCTTCGCCAGCAATCAGAAAGCCCAAGTTTTTTCTGTCCGAACCACCATGTCTCCTCCCTCTCCGTAGGAGCAGCCCGCAAAACCCAATGCCTATCTCAATACCAGCCGATTCCCCTGCAGGCAGCTATACTAGACTTCGAAGCCCTCGCCCCCACTCGAGGCCCTCGATCTGTCAGGATCAAACGTTCATCCCATCCGAATCTTGCTTTGCGCTGCCAGCACAACTCCACAAATCGCCAGCCAACGCCCTGCAAGCCGGCATGGCGAGAATGGCTCTGGGGGTCCTGGGGCTTCCGTGCGCGAAGGCCTGGCCGACCCCTAGAACCCGACGACCTCCCCGAAGTCGATCGCGAAGGGGACAATAATTCCATGTTCAATACCCACCGCCAGCTCAGTAAGAAGGCCGCTTCTGAACCCCGACTTCGCTGTACCGAAGTCGACGAGAACGGAAACGTCATACTAGTAGACGGCGAGTTCAAAAAGAGCGAACTGATCGCGAGGGTATTTACACAACCCCAGTACCGCGCACGCTTGCCAACAGCCCCGCTAACGCAGCGTAGTTTGGTCTTTTGCCTCGAGATTTACGCAAAATTGACTCGTCCAATTTACCGCATATTCTCGTCCGTCCTACCTCAATCCTACTCAATTTACTTCATCTCAAAGTTCTCATTAAACATAATCGAGTACTGCTATTCGATGTGTACGGCACGAAAGCGTCCTACCCCCAGTCTGCTTTCATGTACGATCTGCAGGGGAAGCTCCAGCAAAAAGCGCCGGCAACAAATGGTGGCCTTCCTTACGAGTTCCGGGCCCTTGAGGCTGTTTTACAGTCTGTTACACAGGAGCTAGAAGCCGACTTCGAAGCTGTGCGAGACCCCGTCATCCGCATCCTAGGCGAGCTAGAGGACGACATAGATCGCCATAAGCTGCGTGTTCTCCTCATTCTCTCGAAACGAGTCAGCACTTTCGAGCAGAAGGCGAAGCTCGTCCGGGACGCCATTGACGAACTCCTCGAAGCCGATGACGACCTAGTAGCCATGTACCTGACCGAGAAGACTCACGACCTTCACCGGCAGCTCGACGACCACACCGAGGTAGAGATGTTGTTGGAATCCTACTATAAACTCTGTGATGAAATTGTACAGGAAGCGCAGAACTTGGTATCCTCTATCCGTAACACCGAGGAAATGTGAGATTTATCGCTCCATGTAACGGAAATTCACTAACTCATGTTTCCCAGCATTCGCGCCATTTTGGACGCCAACCGCAACTCTCTAATGCTACTCGACCTTAAGTTCAGTGTCGGCACATTAGGTCTAGCTATGGGTACATTCATCGCCGGTCTATATGGTGCCAACCTCGAGAACTTCATCGAGGAGACAAACTGGGGGTTCGGTACCGTTACCGCCATCTCGGTCATAATGTCGCTCATGGTATGTAAATATGGACTCTCAAAGTTACGAAACCTCCAACGCATCAAGATGCAAGGCGGGCCACCGTCAGGCCGAGACGGAGACTACCACTGGTTCCACGACGACGGCCATGTTGGATTACTAGACCCTCGCAATCGCGAGAAACTGCGACGCCTGCAGATGATGAAGGCCGATGACAAGAAGGCTCCCAAAAAAAGTTGGTGGTGAGCAGTCTCGTGAGGCTTCAGTTCAGCCTAAATATTGACGCAGTGTAATGAATATATTCAGGGAGGGGGTGAGTGATTCACAGATCTTGTAACTATAGGAATCGGCGTTTGGGTGAGGAGGGCATTTTAGACTACATTAGAGCTCATGACCTGCCGCTTCGCGAGCACCATTCCCACCTCCAAGCATTATTCTAGGAAGACAAGAACAAGTAATAGCGTATATACCCATTATAGACCTACACACCCCATCTACAGCTTACTACGCTTCTATTGGTATGTGTTTTCGGCATGGCTCCGTACTTTGCGATTCATAGTTGAGATAGTTAGTGCCACAGATAGGATATTGGCAAGGGTCGGTATACTTAAACATGAATGATAATACAACGCTGGATTTTGCGAGAACGGAGGGGGGCTAGTCTAGCCCCCCGAAGCTAATATCCAACCCGCCTCAGACAACTAGATCAAGAATAAATAATGCATACGACGTAGTCCGGCACCTCTGCTACCACTATCGAAGGTCTACCCAGTACACGTACATGAATCGAGTCTTATTCATGCTGCCTCTGCCTCATTTCTCTATAGTAGGTGAATCAGAACCGCAGATTCTATTGGTCTCCCTCTCGTGGTTTTCAATACCGGGCACTCTATCCCATCTATTACCTTTCTAGTTCGATACCGTCTACATCATCTAGGGGCTTAACGGGGGGGGCAAGATATTACCAAATTCGCACTACGTGAGGTGAGAAATATACCCCTTAAATTAGGGGACAGTCTTCTAGCGCGAAAATCAACCTCGTAAACGAGACTCGTTACGAAGTGTATAAACTCCACTGTAACATAACTTGAAGAAGGGGACTGGATCCGAGGTTTAGAAATAGTTTGGATAATTTAAATCGTCCAGGAGAGTCGTCGAAAATACAAGTAGATGGAATTTGCAAACGCCTTGTTTTTGATATTCAAGCCCCTCTTATTCGAATATAAACAGTGTCGGGTTTCTAAGGAGATCTCAAGCAAAGGGAGCTCAGCTCATCCTATTACCAACGCTGCATGAATACAGTTTGCATCGGCAGCAGAAGCTTCCCACCCACTTTCCCCGGACACAGGACTCCCGTAGTATTCGACTACTCAAGAGGGTGGGAATCCCAGCTTTGTTGACCATAATGAGTCTTGCTCTTGCCTCCACCCATACGACTCAGCAGTCTAACACATAATATAACAAATATTATCTAAACCTAACCTTTGCAAGGCATTTCCGTAGAGCTGAGTATGCAATGAAATCGAGCCATGAAGGGAGCCAGCTCAACGGCATATGACTGTACGATACTTATATTTTACGACGTTCGTATATCAGCCATGTTCTCAGCATCAACCATAGACCCAAGAACATATTATCCATATATATGAAATACGCCCGAAAAATTCTTGCCAATACCCTCATCCAGTGACAGTTTGTGTTACGCTTCTCTTATCCGACTGACCTAGCAAGTTTATAATCCCGATAATCCTAGCTTCAAGTTGTCAAAACACATCTCTCTAAGTTAGTTACTCATTCCTATGACATACTTACCTTGTATAGTGCCGATCTCCGCAGCAATCAGCGAGATACTCTCAATCTCTTCGTTCGATGCCTTACGGAGAGACTCGGCTGACTGGTCCGCGTTCGCCGCCTGCTTTTTTGCGCACTGAACCACCATATTTGACTCTCTTGTACTTCATTAATCTCTTCCCTTCTTCCCTCGTTTTCTATATAAGAAAAGTACTTACAGCCTTGCCAACCCCGCATCGAATTCTTCGATATACTTATCGATTTTATCAATGCAGTTGCGCATCTGTCGTGTCTCCTCTCGAAGTGGTCGTAGGGTATGTAGGATCATCTAGCTTGAGTCAAAGACAGCTTTCATTTCGTCGTCCATGATTTATAATTTAACGCTTTTGCTGCAACACCATGGTGTTATTACATGTCTACTCCGCTATACTCTAGTATCATACCTATTTATTTTTCAATGATAATCTGCTTGCTTGTCGTAGCGCGTAAAATACAGCTTAGAAATGATATTTTTTCCCCACTTGGGACTCCATGCCGCGTTTTGTAGGGCGTAAGTGTTTGTTTATTATTCTCGGTTTGCTTTCATGCTATACAATGGCTTGTACTGATCCCTTGCATTAACCGCTGGGCCATGGTTGACAATCAATGTAGACGCTAGAGATGATGGCGGACTTTCTTAGTAGTGAATTTTCTTGCTTGCGAAGATATAGTAATGTTCATCCGCAAGGACACGTTCAGGGGTTCTATCAGTCTTTGTTTTTGCCAGGATAGTCTCACGCTGTCTGATCGTTATATTACGCTTACGGAAGTTATCCATGTTTAACAATGTTCTTTCGTACGTTCAATTTGCATACCAGTGGAAATGATCCTTATTCATACCGCAAAACTCGCTATACATAGGCCGTCTATAAATATATTCTCAGGTTTCCTTCATTCATCTAGAGCACATTCACGATTTTCTTGACCGCAGGCAGGCTCGATACAACGGGGTTTAGTCATGTAGTGTCACGTGGTCATTTAGACTACTACATGTCATTATTCTCTTTAACTACGGCATACATTATGCCTAATTCTAAGTTTTTTTCTGGTGTTTATTGATAGTTTTAGCAATCTCTAGACAGCGTGGCAAGAGATTATATAGAGCGGCCATATTGCCTTAGTTTACAGGCGTTAAGTTAACTCTATCAAAGAGGGATTTATGTCATCACATGGTTTTACGGGATGCTATCATAAAAGAGTCACTCGCCTTCTATACGCATAGACTGGGACGTCATAGTATGAGAGAGTTGAATTTTATTATTGCATTATCTGGATTAACGCCGTCCCGTACGTTGTAAGCCTCGTAAGTGCCGTTGGCAACTAATCGAACCGGTACGTTCGGAAGAAGAAGAAAGGGGAGCTAATGGCCGATTACGGCCGGTGGTACTGATGTAACACTCAAGGTATATAGTTAATATACTACTCGGGAATCGGAAATTTGTTGCGGATGTTAACCCTGGGACTAGTAATCGTAGAGAATATAAGAAGATTTCGTAACGATATCAGAACAAAGATCTCAGTATACAGTTGCTGCGGATTTGTCCCGGCATCCTTAGCAATTATTTAGCCAACTCAACCATTCGCGGTAAAGTTGGAGTGAACGTGTCCTCTATCTAGAGGCTGTAGATATGCAGGAAGTGTATAACCCGTCCTAGCTTTTTGTCGAACTTTTAGCGTTCCGGATGATCCGGCAATTAATTTAATGCTATCGACCCTATATTAAACTAGGGATTAGAATACACGGAGCGTGTATTAGAGAAATGTATTACGTACGTAGCTCGCGATACCTAGCCGCTACTAGCTATACGATTCCCAAGCAAACCAATATTGTTGGGGCGAGACGCTTATTGTACATTACACGGTTGGGTTGCGGGAAATATGGGTTCATCTTGGTCTGTTTGTGTACGCTACTGTGATCAGTTGTGCGACGGGCTTCGGTAATAGCATTGCTATGACGTGTCATAAGTCATACTCTTTCTGAGTCATGTTATTCAAGCTTCACTAATGGGATGTTAATACTGGTATACTCGTCTGATAATTTCTCTGAGGAAGAAAGTTATCTGACAGCAATCTCCTAGGTGATCTATGAAAGACACTCGGTTCAATATCAGCAAATATCAATATCTCTAAATTAGTCACCAAGTATGTAATCGTATCTCATAATCACAATGACCAACCTCAATATCCCGTAAGATTGATAGTACCAGGCAACTGGTGAGAGTCAAGCAGATCAAGTGCCACAAATCTCGGATCTGTAATACGTGAATCCCGCAGAGAATTACCGAGACATCCAGCTTCGCGGGTTACGAATGCGACCGTCACGACCACATGTGACACAACGTACGACTCACAGTCCAACGAAGAACAAAAAAAAAAACTACAAAGACGGTGAGTCAGCGTTAAAGTTGAAGTGACGGTCAGAAACTCCTTATTACTCGACTCTGCGGTATTACCCCGACCGCGATCGCGATATCTTGCAGCCGTAAGCCGTTGATGACCACACAGTCACATTCGCAATTACCTCATATTTCGCAGGATCCGTGAGACTCGCCTCCACGAATCGCGTGGCGATGGACTGTATTACACTACCTTTGAATCACGCGCTAGACTTTCAGTTTGCTAAATGAAGGGGCAAATGTGGTTGATATCCGGAACCCGCACATAGGCTGCAATAGCCTTCGTAAGCCGTTCCTAATTTTGTGTAAACCTTCTCCCTACTTCGCGGGGTCCTATCCCATCCTGTATCCACCTGCTTGCGGCGCAGGGGTTTGTCAGCTAAGTAGGATAAGGTCTCCCTTCCACTTGGATACGAGACATTAGTAGGCCGCGAGGTCTACGGCGGCGAGAGTCATATTGCCGTAATGCCAACTCCCCGAGTGAACCGCTTGTTCCATGTCCCTTGTTGATACTTCCGTTCCTCGACCGCGGCTAGCCGGATGCCGCCTGAGTCGCGACGGGGAATAGTCAGCTATACGATCTCATGACGCGCTTGATTTTCCCCCCAGGAGTCTGAGGCGTGAGGCAAAGAATGGTATGATACACATCGTGACTTGACAGGTCTTCACAGCGAAGAAAAACTCAAAAACTAATTCCTGTTGTTAAAAAGTCAATCAGTCAGTCAGTCAGCGCCATGCAGAGAATAGTCAACGATGTTCATGTGCCGCGGTGCTCCGCCACCTCCACCACCACGATGATCTAGGGATCCCTGCGAGAACAGCTCGTTCACTTTCCCCGCGAACAGTTGTGGCGTGACGTCAATGAGGAACTATCGTGAATTCAATGGAGCGGGCGCTTATGGTTAACCCTTGGGACGCCTATCACCTATTCACGCGTTGGCCTTCGGGATTCTCTTACTGCCCCCGTGCAAGTCATTAAGGAGCGCCAAGCAGGTCCGCCGCCACTGCCTCGTCCTAGTGCCCCAACAGTCATACAATAAGGATTCGGGAGTTGAAAATTACAAAAGGCAATAAGCGCTTTCGGCGATAACAGTTAAATCGCCCCCTCTTTTGCTGTTGGAATTTGGAGCCTCTCTAGGCAGGCTAGGACGATGGGAGTCAGCCGCCCTGCTCGGGTGAGCCAGCCTGCCTAGGGTTGAAAGGTTGGCTCATGTTTTCCTTTTGAGGTTTTAGCATTTTGGTTTCAAAACCTACTGAAACGGGAGGAGGGCGAATGACACATCCGAAACAAGAGCTTGGAGTCTAGGCCGAACCTGTTGGGACGTCATTCCGGATTCCGTGAGCTGCCGCGACGCGATCGTTACCTATTCAGGTCCACGAGGTCGTGGAGAGAGTAGGTTGCTTAGTTATGTACTATGGGGATAATGCAATTACACTCGCCTTGCAGTAAAAATATCATACGGTTTGTGTTGTCAGGTTAGGCAACATGGGGCGGGTTTAATTTCTTCCCTTAGTCATACATCGTATAAGCAGATTATTGATGAGGTTAATAGGACGACTGTACAGATCTATACTATACGGTATACCCTTGATCCTAATGTTGTGATTATTGCTGATTGGGTGTGCCCTGTACACCACTGCTGCCTAGTCTAGCCCGTGAGCCCCCAATACTTACTACCTACATTGGGGCATATACTAAAAATCTTCTACACCACTTCGAACATAATATCTTATTTTCAAGTATAGACTATAGAGTTGGTCTTATACCGTGACTTTGCGGTTATTGGCTGAGCCATAGCATAATGTTAATGCTTTCTCTCATAATAACCTTGACGGCTGATGAGCTCCAATAAGGTAATTGGAGGATATCTTGGGATTAATGTATTGCCTGCGGGGTTCATTTCGCTGCGATTAATACGTAGTATTTTGCGATCCTTTCGGCACACGAGAAACCTACTGTACACATGCAAGCGGTTCATCGATAATTGCAATGAAGGCGGGCATTGTTGCAATACACCTTGTTACCTGGACGAATAAACGTCCGAGTTAGGGAGGTAGGTAGGTATAAAAATCGGTCGCGACGGCAGGATTTACGGAGGATTTGGATTTGCTATACCACCCACCATGGAACGCGTCCGAAGACAAGGCCCTCTTAGGCTAGTCCGCGGCGCGCACTCGGTCAACACCGAACTCGTTATTTCTTGAGGTTAATACGTGTGTAATGATATGATACTGGTGTGTTGGTAATAGATAACACAATTTTCAAGACATGAAGAGATGTGCCCGTGCCTGTCTCTGCGCTTAACCACGAGCCTATGCATGCCGTCTTGTTTGCTTAATTTAATTACCTATCACCTGTTCAATGCCTTCGGGCAAGCACATACGGGATCAGCAAAGGGGGGCGAAGAGGCGAAAGAGAATAATAAAAATTCCTAGAGCCATGCACGTTTATGATGATGTTCATACAGTCGCATATATCAAAGACTACGGTAAGGATGTGGTGTTGGAGAGAAATCGTGGCGACCAATGACTATCGGTCAACCTGATAGGAGATGGATAAGATCGAAGAGGTAACGTAACGACAAGTACACTTTCTTGTTACTAGTGGTTGAGCCCGAGTGCTTGGTAATTGAAAATCGAAACACCTTGATTCGGCCGTTCTAGTTTGTCACCAGGACCGCAAACGCCCACAGTATGACGCAGCGGAGGCCTGCGCTATCCTAGGTTACCCTGGGTTACCAGCTCCATGTTCGGGAACAGCACGAGCCGGTGTTGGTTACCGAGTGGCTAGGAGGTGGCTAAGAAGGCTGTAGGCCTTGGCCTTTTGGGGTTGGTTCTGGGTTTGGGTTTTAGGTGAACAATGATGATATGCGTTCATAGGCCTGCTGGTAATTTGAGACAATACCGAGTATCACGGGGGGTCATTACTCAGGTATGATGAACGCTTGTTCTGCGACGCGCAATTCTCAGGTACCCGGTGATGGCAGTGCTCCCCGCAAATCACGACGGTGGCGCAGTCCGCGTCGTTGTAATACCGAACAAGCGCGCGGTGAGAGCGAGTAAACTGAATGCGGACGCCCCGCATCCGTGACCAATGTCTGACCAGTGCCGTCCACAAGCGGTCGATGGGACATTTGACATGGCGAGGGCAGTTCGCAGTTCGTGTTTTTGTTTGTTCGTGTCGAGGGCAGAGGATGGCGGCGGTGTCCATGATTGCTCGGAGTTCTACTCGGGGGGAACAGCCATCAATGCAAGCGGCGCGGAATAATTGTCTGAGCAGGATCCCTGATATGGTACTTCACCCGCCCACGTAACAAGTTTGATTGGCTAAACCAAGATCAATGTCTCGGACTCGCCACCTACACAGCAAGCACCACGGCATCGACGGACGGTTCCTCAAGATCCTTCTAGTCTTGTTCATTTTGTAACACGGGCAGAACACGGGCGCAGAAAGCATCTACACTACGGATACTTGATAACATGTGCTACGTCAGTCCTCGAGGCGGTTTTGCTTAGTGTAAGACTTGTGAAGGTGAAAGGATAGATTGGTCACACCCGCTAGCGACAGTATGGCAATGCAGATACGCGATTGTTATTTGGCCATTATTACTCATGCTGATTTCTGATTTGATGGCGACATCCTCATTGACGTAAGAGAGCAGTCTTTCATAATGCATTCAGGCGTTTACCTTGGCAGTATGAAATTTATAGCGCCATATTGCTTATGCATCCCTCGGTCTGGCAAATCAATGTTATCCAATCCCAGTTCCCCGACTCCTCCTTCGAGTAACTTCTCGGAACGAGATAGCGCAGTGCTGAATGAATGACGGTAACCTGTAAAAAATGTGGCTCTCTTTGCACACGGCAAGATTGCATAAGATGGTTCTAGACGTGAAGATCTTTTTCGTGTTGAAGGTTGTGTTCAATACGAAAATAATTCCATGATCTAGGTACTATTTTGCTCGGGTCGCTACATAACTTCGAGGTAATTCTAGAACCTAACAATCTCCGTCTGTCATTAGCAGCGTGTTTCAATTACAGATTGTCTCCTGGCTCGTGCAGTGATTTGGGGGGGGGGGACCCTCTTGCATCGGATGACCGGGAGAATGCGGAGTTTTTGGTATGCGTGGCATCTCCAGTTGACTGACGTGAATTTGGTACTAACTAAGGTGAATACATGACAGATTAAGATGTACACAGCGAACGGAGACATTACAGGCAGTCCATCTACTACTGTATGTTCTATGATGCTACTCCTGGCTAGAATGTCTTTTTTTTCGCCTCCCCCATCTCAGCCGACCTCGATCGGCTCCAAGCGCTTATTTGCTTGCTTTCTGGGCGGCGAATTTTGGGTAACAACATTGGACTGTGACACCAACAACCCGGACCTAGATTTACAATAGTAGTAGTAGTTTTCGTACCGTAAGCGACGGGCCACCCCCAACTGCATGACACCGCGCATGGGCGAGGCCTTCTTAGAAGATGATTTACACTTGTAAGCACCAGACAATTCATTCATTCATGTTAATGTTAGATAAGTGAGCTTCGTGAACAACAAATGTCACTCCGATCTCGCGCCATCACTTGACAAGTAGAAATTTCCATGACTGAAATGGTCGTAGTATGGTTGGATGGAATGGAGCAACAGCTGAGCTGTGAGAGTTGAGTCATCGTGATTTCGTGATTTTGGGCTGCAACCAAAGGGCCGAACCCGCAATCTCATTGGCTGCCCATGAGGATGGTCGTGAGAAAGGTTAAACAGGTTACGGACAAGGGAATTAAGAACACTGGGAAGCGGCGTCATTCGCGCAGTCGCGGATGGCCATCGATTCAGGCCCCTCTGGCCCCTCTAGCTTTTTCGTCGTGGAAATTTACTTCTTCGCCTGATGTGGCTTGGTTGGATTCGCAGGCTCAATCTCCTCGTTCGGGTGTTTTTGCATTACTGACGATAGAACGGGGCCATGTGTGCCTTACGATAACTGCTAATCCGGCGATGAGGATGATGATTAGATCACACCCGTTGCCTAGAATCATCATAAACAACGCGCAGAGCGGTGTGTTACACTGCTTCATAGAATAGAGGGGGGCTGGGCGAAACTCCAAGCAAGTTCGTTTTTTTAGATTCCGCAGGTTGACGGTCATACATCTCTCTGCATGGTGGGGAGATGGCGGCCTCGAGACTGACACTCTCTGGGCCTGCATCTGCATCTGCATCTCCATCCTACCTAAGTATCCATCCCGGGAGGAGTTGTTGTTGAAGAAACAGGGGCTTTTCAACGGTAAACGAGTCATTATGATAAATATAATTGAATATTTTATATCGATAGAAATGCTAATACCACCTAGACAATATTAAAAATAAAAAGGGAAGAAAAACAAACTTGCAGTTCCTAGTCAGTATACTACTAACCTACAGTATATAGTCTCTGTTTACACTAGGTCCTATACACTATAAAATTGTGGTTTAATGAGGAATCCATACGTACGTACGTCATCTCTTACACGATAATCGCTCATGAAAGCGACTTAGTATCGAAATTGGTCTGCGCCGCAACGGGCATACGCATTGAACTCTGATATTCGCCTTGAAGAGGTAGAACTAAACGTTGAGTGAAGTTGAAATATCTTCCCTTCTCCGATCAACGGAAGCAATGGGCAGGGCAGGCAGACGGACGTACCGCCACAACATCCCACCTCCACAGAGTACAGCCTTCTACCAATACCGTGGTGTACTGCCTAAGGTAGACAGCAAGGCGAAGCCCTGAGACTAAATATAGAAAATAGCCTTTCTGGGTCATAGATTGTTGAAGAATCAAGGCTGGGGTGAATTACTCACAACTGTTGTGACGCAAGTCTATACATGTTTGTGTTTCAATCCCCTATCTCGAAACGTTGATCGGATAGAAAAATGCATCAAGTGTCCCTGACGAATAGTGTCAAGCATGGTAGCAATACGGACCCCCCGATCAGGCGATTCCCAGCAAATATTGATAGCCTATTTGGTATCAGCTTGCGCTACACTAGCACCAGCCTGATCATGTCTCAAGTCCTCATCATCTGCAATATTTCTCTACTAGGTACTTGATAAAATAGTTGAACCCAGTGCCTTAGAGGATATTGGACAAGCTCTACCGTAATAAATAATGTAAATGCTAAAACAAACAGGTGGTATCTCATTATGCCGGTGAATTAAACGACAGGTAGTCCTCTAATTCGACTGGTTGTTTGATGGAAACGAGGTGGTAATAATACGCACGCATCTACCCATCCATAGAGAACTGACTATCGTCTCGTTTCAATGTCTAGTCTAGATTGCAATGTTGTTTTTGGCAATCAGAGAGATGTAATTAATACACGTGGCTTGCAACGGCAATAACATAGATAGTATGCGTTGATGCTACAAAAGGGTGAATTCTGATTTCTCTACTGGTAGTGGTTCGATCATGTATATACTAGTAGGGGAATGCACGCAACACACCAAGTCGAAGGAGTCGGAGTCGTCTTGGGAGACAGTCTTGGGGAACAACATGGTGCATAGATGATGACTCTTCGCCTTTCTTTCTGCCCGTCTTTTTTATCATCAATCAATCAAATTTCCATGGCTGGGTGCTGGGTTCTACTACCTCCTGGGTAGTGCTGTAGTGTAGGTAGTGAAGTGTAGTAGGTACTAGGTGCTGGAGGGGGGGTTCTGCTGGGGGCTGTTGCCCATTGTGTTGCAGTCTGCAGACACGCTAGACTCTTTATGATAGTGGCCATTAGACCAAAATTGTACATCTGCTAAAGCTGTGGCTATCCACTTATTATCTGCAGGTTATGTGTTTTTGTGTACATTAGTGTAGTGTATAAGGTGTGGTGGGGTCGGTGTCAGCCAATGAGGACAAGATATTATATAACGCTAAGCTATGGCTGATGCAGGCGAAAGATAAGAATACGCCTACGTGTGCATATCGCATGCCCTCCTCTCTGTGTCCTAACTCATTCGGGTTTATTCCGGCCAATGATGACCCTCACGATATTACCGACACGCCCTCCCGTATCCCTTTTCCTCTTCCCTGGCTCATTTCGGGCTGGCTGTGGAGTAAGAGTATGCAGTTCTTGAAAAAGGGTTGCAGTTGACTGGCCCAGAAATGTTACAGGCGCTGGGGACACATACAGCGCACACATACCTACATAGCTACATGTACTGGGCCTGACTGGGTATGTCGACTGGATGACTGGGACTGACTGGGAGGTATGTATGTACCGTAGACTCACACATGGATGGGTACACACCAATTCGTCGTGTAAATCCATCCTCTCCTGACCGTCTATCTTGGGGTCCGCAAGTCTCAAGTATTCAAAACTCCTCTGTACCCCGAGCAGCAGCCGAGTCCCCCTGTTTTCCCTCTCCTTCATCGAACAAAGCCGTCGCAATGTTCGATTATAACATCTAGATCTAAAGAGGCGACTTTTTGAAAGTCTGCTCGAGTGCAAACTGTTGTGTTGTACCAGAGACCCTCCCCTCAATTATTATTATTATTACTATTGTTGTTGTTGTCGTTGTTATTGTTGTTTCCAATAACCACCCGATTCTCCTTCGTCCGTGTCTTTGTCTGTGTTGTGTCTGCGGTGGCATTCACTTGTACTCTTGCGCCAACAACAAAGGACTCACTCACACACACACATCCACGCCGTGAAACGACTCATCGTCATTCATCCACACCCCCAACCGGCATTTTCTTCTTCTTATGATGAGATCTATCTAGACCAATTTTCCAAACGCAAGAAAAAACTAAACCTTCAAGTCGTATAACCCCCAACATCTCAGAAGCAAGGAAAAGAAAAGGCTGTTTGCATATATCCATGTGTCCCTAATTTTCTCCAGCTTTTTATCCTCTTTTTTCTTTCTCTTATATTCATAACGAATGATTCACTCTCCTCTCAATCCTTTGTTTGCATTACTCACTTGCCACTGGCGTTGAAACGGGAGGATCCATCCATCATCGATCGATTCACCTCGCAGGCTCCCACAGTCCGTTCGTCAAGACTTTTCTGATCTGTCTCTTTGGGTCTGCTTTGTTGTGCCACTTGGAGTCATCTCTCCGTTTGGTACCCAGCCCCCTGTCTAGGCACCCCCCTTCCTCTCTCTTAATTAGCCACCCAAACCCATCCCATTTGAGGCCCCCTGTCTAGCGCTAGCTCCATCTCAGGCTTCAGCAGAATCAGCAGAATCAGCAAAAAAAGACAAAGAGAGCTAGGACCACCTGTACTGTACTATACTACCACTCCCACCACTCCTACCACTCGCACTCCCACTACACCCGCTGCGCTGCTGGGAACCCGCTGGACACCCGCTGGACACTCGCTGGACATTCGCTGCGGTGATGCCCCACCCGCCTTCGCCACCTAATCACGAGATAAGAGTCATCGAGCAGGCGTGCCCAGCGCCCAAGGCCACTATCAACGCTAAGTAAGACCACTGTCAGTCAACCTTCTGGCCACCCTGCCACACCCCGTTGTCCGTCTTCGGTTGCCCCTTTGCCTTCAACACGCGCGCCGACTCATCCTAATCCCGGCGTCATAACAGCCTTCGCACTCCACGTTGGTTACCTGTTATATCATATTTTGCCATCCACCTCGAGTATCATTTTAAAACAACTGCCAATTCCACCTCTTCACCCAGATGCGTACTTCATCGGTTGAAAGTGGTTGCAGCTTGTACCTTGCA
This sequence comes from Xylaria digitata, assembly GCA_022495195.1. Classification (NCBI taxonomy): domain Eukaryota; kingdom Fungi; phylum Ascomycota; class Sordariomycetes; order Xylariales; family Xylariaceae; genus Xylaria; species Xylaria digitata. Next base: position 590,573 of record MU376941.1, on the reverse strand, counting down.
TAATAACCAACGCCGACTCCCTCTCACTCACACACACTCACCACAACCACCCATACCATACCTATTTACCCATATATCTTACTTACATACTCGACGTAGACGCTTGCCATCCGATTCGCGGGCCCTCGATTGCAACTACCGTCGAGTTACTAATACCTACTCCGACCCGACCCCGACCCCGAACCCTATTTCGATTCTCTGTGACACAAAGTAGCGTAGTAGTCAACTCGATGGACGTCTAGTTGCTGCCACCTACCGTCACATCACCATTTGTTTCCCCGGCCGAAACAAAAACCACACAATGCTTACGATATCTACTCTTTCCACTCCAGTCGTCCATCCCGCCTTGTCATCTGGTCTGATCGTTCGTGAAACCCTGGTGCTAGACTTTTGCATCTAACCCCTACCTTCTTTCGAATCTTGGAAGCTCAACAGCGGTGCACCTATGTTACTGTTGTGAGGACGCTACTTTGACGACGTTAGAAATTCACGCTTACACCTACGGTATAACGATCTAATTGGTTGACTCTGCTCGACGGGCGACTGGAGGTTACACGTACAACCTCTCCCCCCCACACCACCCTCAAGATGATGTACAGCGAACATGATTCGCTGACCTACACCGCGTCTTTCGAAGATGGCCCATACAACTCTTCCTTGGCTTCGTCTGCCTCATCCTCTTCTACCTCTGTATTCTCTGAGGCATCCTCTCTAACCTCCGATAACACCTCAATTTTCACGACTTCAGATTCTTCATATCAATCCGATCCTTGTTATTACTCCCAGCGATCCAGCTTTTGCCGGGTTGAATCTGCTTGTGGGCATTCGCGAAGCGGGCGATCGCAACCAGTTGAGGTTGCTCAGACGCTTCGACACAATCCGCGACGGACTAGTAATAGTGCAGTAGCTAGAAATGGCCCTCCAACTCTTGCGCGTCAAAGCGATCGCAAGGTCAACTTCGTCGATAACCTCGTCGGTAAGCTTAAGAACGATCAATTTCGCCCCTAATGGCACGCGCTTAATAAGTTTAGATTCGTCAACTCAAATCGTGGAGGCTATATGGCCCTTGGCATCAGCCTTTCATCGACAAGAATTGGGTCACAAGGCTGTGCTACCATTGCGCACCTTCATCCAAGAGACACTACGCCGTTCTCGTACTAGCTACTCTACTCTGCAGGTCGCATTGTACTACTTGATTCTTATTAAGCCCCATGTGCCTAGTCGCGACTTCACCATGGAGCAGCTCGATGATGTCTACGCAGTCCGGGCACTTCAGTGTGGGCGTCGCATGTTTCTAGCTGCATTAATCTTGGCATCGAAGTATCTCCAAGATCGTAATTACTCGGCACGGGCGTGGAGCAAGATTTCTGGGCTTGCAACCCAAGAGATCAACCAGAACGAAATGGCTTTTTTGAGCGCAGTGAACTGGAAACTCCACATTACCGATGCAGTGTTTAAGCGCTGGACCGAGATTATACTCAAACATACACCTTCTCAACCACCTTCTGGTTCGGGTTCTTCTCAAATATACGAACAGTGTCTGGATTGGAAAAATCTAATCCTACAGCTTGACCCTGATCTGGATAACCTAGAAGAATTAATACCAATCACCCCCTCTCGAAGAGTTCTGGCGTCTCTACCTGGTTCGCCGAAATCATCTCCTCTAACTCCACGGGTTCGATCTTCCCCCCTGATCGAAGCTCCCGATACAACACCCACACCCAGAAATATCGCCACCCCAACGATAATGGAGCCTGTACTGTCCGCTGTACATACGCCTGGACGACTTGCTCCTGCTCTTGGCTTACTCCCCACACCACGGTTGACACCGCAGTTGACGGCGTTTTGCACTCCTGCCGTAACCGTCGCTAATAACCTGCTTAGTGGCAGGTGTTCTATGAGTTACGCCATGGCGCAGGCTGCCCAGGTATCTGCCTCTCAAAATCTCGACAGGTGGCCAGGTTCTATCAACACATCGCCTCGCAGCTACACGCTAACCCGGCGTCCTTCCCTTGCCAATCCTATTTCCGCGGCATCCTCACCGGAGTCGATGATCTCAGATTCATCACGTACATCACGCTCATCCTCAATCTCCTCAGCCTCGTCGTTGGCCAGCGCGCCGTCTGTCAAACTTGATGTTCAGGCGCGATGCCGAAACGCGAAGCTGTACGGTGAGAGGTATAGCATGAAACCAGCCATCGCTTCGGTGCCCGAGGATTACGAGGAAAATTGCATCACGTCTTCGCCCGAATCTTTCACCGGCACGGTGGGTAAAGATTTGTATCAATTGTCGTTAGAAACGCCATTGTCAAGACGAGGCCGTGAAATGGATGACGCTGCAGATGCCGCACGTGTGTTGCAGGAGCTTCATAATTACCACCATTCGAATGTCCGAGTGGGTTCGGCCACGAAACCCGGCTTAAAGCGAAGCCGGCGCGTGTCAACCGATGATTCCCTACAAGAAAATGTTCGCGAAATATTGGGTGGGCAATACTATTCTTGCAACGAAAACGAATGGCAGGATAGAATGATTGACAGTCGGTCAGCAGCCGATTCCGACGCCCGTCAACGTCAAATGCCTGTTCAAACCTCGCATGACGGATGTAGGAAGCGGCTTTGCTGCCAGCCTGAAAATACCATTCACCCCTACGTTATTCCCACAATCCATCCTGCGGTTGGGGGACCTGGTGGCCCAGGAATGTGGGAAGGTATCTTAAACTAGAGGTATCGAAACGCTACGGCCACTTCGAAAACTATAACATATCGAATCCTTGTGATAATATTCAATTGTTTCCTTTGTCCTTGGGGAACTGCATTGATATCGGACTGTTAATACCACTACCCTTGCAAGCTTACTTAGTTTATAGACAACCTGGAAGGCAGGTTCAGGAGATGCTTGAAAAGCGTATTACTTGATCTCCATGCATTTTCTGGATTATGGCATTACGGGAGGGTTGCCAGGAAGGCTTAGTTGCTGTTTGTACGATTCACTGGAGGCCATGATTTGGCTTTATTTGGTGTTCAGGGGTGATTATTCGTGTGACGAGGAGTGGAGTGAAGAGAACATTGCAGGCAAGTAACACAAGCATCACCACCAATACCTTTCCTTGAACTGGTATTTGGGCGATTGGGAAAGCTTGTGGCTAAATTGCATCAACTTGGAGTTTATGGCATTTATTCCCGCTCGGTTTACCTGCAAAACTCACTAGTCTTACCGACCGATCGATTATTGGCACCGTCGAAATACGATTGTCATATCTCTTAGGTCGGTAACTGCGCAAGCCCAAAGTCAGGTGGAATTGATGAGGATCTAGACTGCAAGTTTTTTGCATGCCGAAAAGCCACTAGCAAACAACTAAAAGCTTTAGATGACTCTGGACAAGTTCCAGAAAAATAACCTTGAAGATAGCTTCCAAATCTGAAACCCGCTTTGAGCAGGACGATTGTTCCGCGTATACTTTATACAAGAAAGCCAAGCCTGTTATGACATACGCTATTCTGGTGCCCTTGAGGGGGTTTTTTTTTTGTTACGAATCGTGGTCGATGCCTCGGGATTGAGGTGAATTATTTACGATTGCCTAACCGTTGGCTGACGAACGTGCAAGTTGCTCACCTATGGACTAGGGTCTGTTCAAAAATGAGCTTGTGAATTTGTGACTCGCTGACCTGGATCAGGCGGAATGATGCTACGCATCCATCCCATCATCGACCGGCGGGTGAGTCATTGGTGAGAAGTCTGAAATCAGGGCTATCCTCCAATCATATTCGAGGGACGATGGTGGTTTATCCCTGTCGCTTAACTTGATACATCTAATTCCCGCCTCTAGACTAGGCAACCTATACGCTAGCCTGGGAAGTGCCAAGAACCGGAGAGCTTCCTCAGTCGCCGTCTCAAGAGCATTGTGACCAGACATGACTTAAAGACGAGCCTCCACACCACCCATATAATCCTATATGCGTGTATATGTTTATTGACTCAAGGTGGATAGCTGATTATCTCTAATGATGGCTATGCTAAGCATGCCCTGGTAACAGCCTGACGGTATCCATCGTGAATCTTAGTGTTGTCTTGACGCCAAGATGACGGTACTGTTCACGATGGTTACATGCTTGATGTGAGTTAATAACCTTACTCTACCCTACGTATTCATGACTTTTCATCTAGTGTCATTTGTATCCTCGTGTTCACTTTATCTATGCCGCCGTATCAAGTGTGCGTGAAGCTAGTCCGATCCCTTATCAACAACACATTTCAATAAGCCCACCATCACGCTATTCTTCACTCGTGCGCTTTTTGAGACTATGGCTTGATTTTACGATACTGGGCTGTCAGCAGGTGCAAATTTTATTTTTGCCACAAGCGGGCATTTTTAGCCTAGTTATTCCCCCGTGCTACAGCACAAGGAATACGTGGCCTCGTGGTACGCCTGTACCTATGCAATCCTCTTTGGATATTTGAACTATGACACTTGTAGAGGGATATATGGATGGATAGATCCCTTCATTTATTTTCTCGGTGTTGCGACCATCGAGTAGATACTAAGATGAACATGTAAGTTGTGTATCCATGGGCTCATTCTCTCTCCCTATTCCCTCCTTACGCCACAATTGATTGTCTAATTCTCTCATTCTGTCATCACCTTACTCTCGCCCATCTGTACGGACAAGCAGAGTTGCTTGTTCCTTACTACATTTCAGAATACGCAATATTGCGTTAGGCCCTGCATTCTACTTGGCCATGAAGTATGAGACATGTATAGTATGGCCATAGTTTAGTCTTTCTTTTGTGGCCTGCTTTAACTCGGCGCAAGGGCATCCACGAAATTACGGGATTCGAAGTGAGATATATAAAAAATCGAAGCCCGACGCCAATATCTAGCTTTTTTTATACAGATCACCCCATACACAGAACGAAATGATTGAAAATCCCTACATCGAGAACCAGGAACTTTGGAAAGAAGGTTTTATGCAGTTCACCAAGGCCTATTTTTCCATCTCTGTGCATATCTACCTAATGGCAAGTGCCTAACCTCTGAAATTTAATCGACATATCCGAATCTCGATCACGTCTATCCCAGGACCGGGGTGAGAATAAATCTCCGAAAACGGAGCTGAAGCGATAGAAGCGGCCGAGCGAGGCTTTGCAAGCTATCAGGCGCTCAAACGAGTGACACGGATTACCGAATAGTAGTGTAAGTCAATAATAAGCCAGCCTCCCCATAGAGGTGGCTAATATGGCTTTCATCCGATGTGTATTGTGTGTATTGGTCCACTATAAACAAACAAGGTCCAGAACTTCTTATTTCATAGCCGAATACAAAGAGTCAACATCGGGGAGCGAAAAAAACACTTGCGTGGAAAAGGGGTGAGATCATGAAGGAAGTAGAAGAGCTCGATGCGGTGAGCATAGAGGTAGGGTAGGACAAGGAGGTGGGATGACGTATACCAAGCCATCGCCGAGTATTGTAGATCAAGCGCATCTTTGAATGAGTAGTTAGTTAGTTAGCCAACCGTGTCCAGATTTTTAATCAAACGAATCGAGAAATTTCGGGTTACCGAGTCTCCTCGCGCGCTGCGCTTATTCCCGAGTCCCGAGATCGGTACTGTCCTGAACCTCAGCTTTCCGCCTCAACGGTACTTTGAGTCGGTGATTTGAACTAGGTTATCTTAAGGAGGTAAGGACCTCGGTGTACACAGAGGCCAAGAATCGAAATGTTATGAGGTATGTACCGTACCTACTTAGCCAACACATAGCCAGCTTGAATCCGCGTAGCCAGCCCCCCACGATATCGGTTCTTTCCTATCATTTCAGTTCCTATCGGTTCATATCAACCCGTAGCCCGACACGGCACACATCTATCCCAAACAAGCCCACGTACGCAGTCCCAGCCAGCTTTACGCCGCGAAAACGACACGCGTCTATGCCATCAAGCCGCTGACAAGCCAAACAACGCGTCAAAAGCCTCAGTGTTTGAATCCGACCATCCTACAAAGTAAGTAAGCAAGTAAGTGAGGTAGGTACGTAGGCAGTATAGTATCCCAATATACCAGGACCAGTAGGATTCACCTATTCAAGCACCTACGCCTGCACCTAAGCCTGCACCTAAGCCCAGCAAATGACGAATGCCAGCACCAACCAATTCAACTCGACACCTTCCCGACCAAAGATGCTGAAGCATGCTCATCATCTGAGATATGTACTCACTCATCTAAGTAGACCATCACTAGACTTCCACTCTCACCCGAGACGTCCGTCTCCCAACAGTATCACAGTATCAATGATAAAGTCCACGAATTAATGACATCACGTCAGCTCTAGTAAAGACGATCGTGCACTCCTAGTTAGAGATAACCACCGCCGACTCTTACTCACATGGTAGATAATATTTGTCTAAGCTAATGCCGCCTGGTGAAGTCCCCAAGTTACGACATACGACATAAGATATCTTCTGGGTATCGATTGCCTCTCCCGTTTCGTGTTGGCTGATCAACCTCGCTAACTAGCCAATTGGTATTGATAGCGGCTGGCTAACTAGGGCCGACAATACCCATCGTCGGCATTCATTGAAAGCTTTTGTCAAATAGATCCCACGGTTTAGATACGGATATGGGCAAGGAGGGGACGTCTAGTGCTTGCATGGGGTACATTGGTCACCGAGAGGCAACAGACGATATGCAAGATGCAACGGTTTTATTTTGCTAGCTTTGCCAGATTATATCAGTTGATCTCTACTCAATGGATCTTTAACCTTCCTGCCAAATGACTAGCTATGAGTGAGCATCAAAGTGACCTATAAGGTGGTTCTCGCAGTTATCAGGAGAACTCTAGAAAGGCAGAAATATGTCCCTAGAAACGCCGTCATCGTGGTAGGGTTCGCATGTCAAACAGTCCCCTACATTTCCCATCAAAGAATCGAGAAATGGACCTAAGAAAAGTTCTCAGGTGGAAGCTTGAGAAACAATCTCAAGACTAAATAAACATCAAGCCCCACGACTTTACCAAGCAACCTCGACGCCTGATGCTGCAGGAGCACCCCAGCCCCCGTTATCACCGCTACCGTTGGTGGGCGCTCCCCATCCACTGGCGTCGTTGCCGCCATCATCACCGTTGGTGGCACCGGTTTCACCCTCACCGGCGCCCCAAGCATCACCGCTTTCGCCAGGGTCCTCTTCATCTGTGTCATACTCAAACTTGAGCTTCGACACGTCAGTATCCTCGGGCTTGTATTTCTCGAGAAAGTCCGGGATTTCTTGGCCAGTCTCCATGAGAGTCATCGTTAGAAGTCTGGCGATGGGCTCATCTCGTTCCGTATAAAATGAGGTAGCCAGACCATGGTGGCCAATTCTTCCAGTACGGCCTGTGTCATGTTAGTTAGAAGAGCAATTGAATTGGATAAAGGGTCATTACCAATCCGATGAATGTATTCCTGAATACCACCGTGGTCCATATTTGGCAGGTCATAGTTGATGACATGCATGACATTACGGACATCAATACCACGGGCGGTGACCCCAGTGGTGATGAAAATAGGAGTATTTCCAGCTCGGAATGCTCTCATTGCATCCTCGCGCTCTCGTTGAGTGCGGTCTGAATGCATAGAGGTACACGGGAGATCCTTGTTGAACAAGAAATCGTCGAGTTCGTCAGCGGTTCTCTTGCTGTTGACAAAGATGATGGTTCGTGCTGGCTTCAAAGAATAAAGTTTGTCGAGCAGAGCCTGCTTTTTCATGGACTGGTCCACGAATATAATGTCCTGTTTGATATTCTCGTGGGTGCTACCGATGCGACCGACTCTGACGCGCACGTAATTCTCGGCAAGGTGCGTCTTGGCCAATTTCCGAATCGCGGTAGGAAACGTGGCGGAAAAAAGCATATACTTGACGTTGCCCTCTTCTTGCTCTGTTGTGGACGTTAGTTAGATAGACTTAAGATCATAGGAACATCCCAACTTACCTCCGCCACCAAGGATTTTGTTGAACTCAGTCTCCCAGTCGGCGTGCAGCATCTCATCTGCCTCATCAATTACCATGTACTTGACTCTTCGAAAGGATAGGATGTCAGCCCGTTCCATCAGGTCGATGAGACGACCGGGCGTTCCAATTAGGACGTCGCATCCTCGTTGAAGATTGGCGATCTGATCTCGCATAGGGCCTCCACCATAAACGACACAGGGGCGAAGCATTGTGCGGTAACAAAATTTGCGAGCTTCGTTAAAAATCTGGATGGCCAACTCGCGAGCAGGGACAACGACAACGACTAGCGGCTCAGCACGAACACGGGCACCCATAGCCGCCTCACTCGGAGGAGGACGAGGTGCAGCCAGCTTCTTCGCCTTGCCCATCAGATGATTGAGGATGGGAATTAGATAAGCAGCTGTTTTACCCGAACCTAGTTGAGATCTTAGTACATGTTGTAGGCCTACATAGCTCGCGAAGATATGGGGTTATAACTCACCAGTTTGGGCGATTGCAAGTAAGTCATAACCCATTTTGATAGCTGGAATACAGTAGCGCTGGATCGGAGTCGGGGTCTTGTAGCCACATAACTCGACATTTCGAAGCATCGCTGGGTGCAATCCAGCGTCTTTGAACGAACTGATGGGTTGAATTCGCTGAAGACCCTCTTGGGTTACGTTGATCTTCTCAATCCTATATAAATTAAATCAGTGAAGGTGGCACATATATAACAACGTTGCTGTAACTTACTTGCGAAAGTCGATACCCTGAGGATCACGCAGGGATGGGTCTCCAAAGAGAACGGACTCGAGCTCTGGATGCTCTGGACCGAGATCACCCTCTTCTCCGTCCCACTCATAAACTCTAACGTTTCCCTCCCAGACGATACCTTCCGAGTTTTCGTCATAGTTATTCTGGGTTTTTTGGCCCCAGTCCTCAACCGGTGCGCTTCGGTGCTCAGTTCCCGCGCCCTCAGCTTGAGTGCCGTTGGTCGGCGACGCCTCAGGGAGTGCAGCCTTCAAGTCATCATTATTATCCCAGCCCGCCATGATGAAGGTATCTGTTGTTGAAGCCTAAAAGTTTGCCGGACGAGGATTAGAATCAATACTTGTTAGTATAGGAGATAGGGCCAAGAAATAAGCAGTTGATCGAAGTGGCTAGTGGTGGGAATATTGGCGAAGGATGGTCTTTTGAAATGTTATGGTAAGAATAAGGTCGGGTGCAGAGTAGACGATAATGAATCGCAGCAGGACGAGTAGCCAATCCACAGGGAGTAGATTTAACTTACTTGATTCTCGATTTTGAAACTAGAATCGAAGCTTAGTTGAAGGGGACTAGAAGTAGGAATATGTCAGTAGATAATATGGGATATAGGCTGACGGGCAGTGATTGGACGGGACGAGATGGTAGCAGGAGCAGCGTTGATTAAGTAGATGAGTTCGCAAGTCAGTATGTAGTGTAGCAAATCAATAGAATACACAGCGAGGAAATAGTTGGCAGTGCTGTTAGATTGATGTAGAGTTGGCAGTTGTGATGCTAGAAATATTCTTTGGGCTGTTTGACTGAAGGGCTAGGAAGATGTCCGATGTAGGTGCAGAATGTTGGCCAATATGTAGCCAAAAGGCTCACCCTCAGGTGGGATATGACCTGAGATCAAAGAATGCTGTGGTCTTTAGAGAATGGATAGAAGGTTGGTCTGAAGAAAGTGGATGGTGATAATACGGAATGCTGAAGAAGTGAAACGGAAGATTGAGACGATAGGTAGAGGCTGAGAAGGGAGTCCAGCCTCGTGTGGTGTTGTGGGCAGTTGGTAGAGTTGATGATTTGGGCTATGTCCGCGATAGGTACCTAGGTACGGCTGCTGGATCGTGTTGGATTGAGAGTTGAGAAGGCATAAATAGAAGTACCAAAGTGCTAAAAAGAAAGGTGTAATAGAGGGGGCGAGGCCAATAAATAGCCTCAAGTTGGAAACGGAAGGCCATTGCAAGTTCAGCAGGCAAACACTTACCGGTAGAGAATAGTAGGATGCTCTCTCAACCTCGAATGCAGGGGATATGTTCGGGCTGCCTGGGAAGAGTTAGGCTATCTAGGGAGAGAAGGATAAGAAGGACGAAGAGGATGTGAAGATGTTGGTAGTGCTAGGAGATGGATGAAGGCGGCGGATGCGCGAGAGCACTCTTCCGATAATTAAGCTATTAGATAGTTTGAGAAACTCAACCACTTCTATCTGATATAATAGATGTCGCGTTCGGGAACGGAGTATCGAGTACTAAAGTCAGTAGTGTAGGAAGGCCAGTGCTGTGTAGTCGGATTCTAGACGGTTGCGATGTGTAGACAAGGAAGATAGGACGTACTAAGGTATCGACGAGGGAAGGAGAAGATATAGATGATGAAGTTGGATACTCACAATCAAGTAGGCAACGATCCTGTAAGCACCTAATTTACCTAAGCGTGTAGGTAGTGGTGAGAGGACAGGAGATGCTGATACTCAGGTAAGAAGTAAACTTCAAGGCCTTGAGGAACCAAGTGGGAAGATATGGTATTGGCGAAAGAAAAAGATAGGAAGGAGGGAAACAGAAGAGGGAGTTAGGTACTTGTGGTACTTATCGTAGATGGGACGTGACTGCCTCATAATATATTCGAGTTTCAGTATGTGACTACAAGTAGCATCGCCGTGCATAGAGACAAAGGCAATGTACCTCAGTACACAAGTACCTACCTTGTCGCCGGTTGAACTGGAAGGAACGCGTCAACAATCACAATCACGACTTGGGTATCCACGGCAATCTGCAGGACAAGAACAAGGTACCGGGAAGCAGACTACCAATGTAAGTAAATATACCTACCAGGCTTTCTTTGATGAGATTGAAATACACATAGGATTTCATCATCTGAGGGATGACTTATAAAGGACCCTGAAATGAGGGTGTTGATCAAGATCCACGTACGGATAACTAGGAATCATACATATGAACTTCCTATGGCAATAATAGCACACAAATTCCTAAAGGGAATCAAGGAAAACACCTATCACAAGCAAGAGAATAAGATTGCTGGTGCTAGTAAGCTGGGGGAGAAGCCGGGTGGATGCTAAGAATCCATTAGGTTTGATACATACCGAATACTCATCTACATGATATACCCTGTCCATATGTCTTCATCATCGTCAGCTCGTAAAGCTCGCTCATGATCACCCATTCCATCTTTCAGGGCTTGGTCAAGTACAGCAGCTGCTCGTCCGGCAGCACCTCCCTCCTTCTTAGCCATATCCACGCCGACCTCAACAGCATCCATAAACCTCCTGGCGAATATCTCCTGTCTATCCTCCCTATTACGATATATCTCGCCATCTTCATCCCTAGGAGGTTTGAAGAGCCCTAGATATCCAAATGGGTCCGGAGTCCTAGGGACCATGCTGATGTTACTGACCCAATCGTTAGGGGTCCAGGGATTGGCGGCCTCGGGCTTGAACCCGAGCTCCAAGAATTTAGCTAGCACCATCATCTGCCGGGGGAACGAGTGCCCGAACTTCTTGGATCCAAATGTAGTGCGTGGTGCTGACGTCCAGCCACCCTTCGTAGCAGCCATCGGCGCCGTTGAGACTGTCCATCCCAACACCGACATGAAGTCCTTCAGAGGCTTAACCCAGCAGCCGGGGCTTGCGACTACGTCTTCGCCCGCAGCGTCGAGAATCCATTCCATATAGTTCAGTCCGTCATCTTTGACATCTTGCGACAAGTGCGTCATGGCACCCCGGATGTACAGCATCGCCTTCTGGAGGTGCGGGCGGACTTCATCGGCTGGAAGCTGTTGGAGGAGTTTCAGAAGCTGACTGCGAACGGACTTGGAGGAATCCGGCATCAACGGTAGAATCTTCTGAAGCAGTGTAGACGTGCCCACGGGATTCGTGGGCGGGTTCGTCGAAAGCTGTCCCGTTAGGTAGGCTAGCGCATCTCGACGTTGTGTATCGGTCCGTGAGCTCGTGAGGGAGAGCTGGTGTTTGAATCGCTCTACGACATCGGGCGCGGTCTCGGAGAGCTGCTGTCGCAGGACAATAGCTGCATCACAGTGGTTAGTTGGGGCAATTAATTGGGATAGACTAAATAAGGGGTGCATATCTCACATTTCGACTTGAAACTAGTGTCAGTAAAGTTGGAAGCCTTCGCTTTAGTCTTGCCGACTTTCAACTTGGGCTTCTGGAAGTCCTTCTTCTTTTCCCTCTTTTTCCTGTCGCTAGAACCCATCTCGGCTCGGTCATTGGGGCGACTAGAATTCGCGACGAAGCAAGGCAGGCAAGCTTCGTAAGACGATCCAATGCCGGTACCTAACTATCGCGGTAATCTTTGCTGCTGAGAGGCGATGCTCGGATCATGATGAACTTTTTGGCGGTAGCTCAGGGCAGAATTATAGAGGGGTGGACTGCTGTGGCGCTACCTAGGTACCTCTTTACGTTCCAATTATCACTGGATAATACACTAGACAGGGCCAATGGCCGCTATACTGGAGAGCTTTACGGTTGTACAACCACCTGCTAGTGGCTGCTAATGACTTACCCCTAGCTCCCAGGGTGCTGTTAATTGTGGCTGAAGCTCTGGAGCGTCGCAGTGAAACCCCGCCAAACCAGATCACTTCTTTGATATTTCCTTAGTATACCGAGGTTGTTAAACCCAGATGCATTCTCTGCGACTTCACTTTGACTAGAAGCTCCATTAATAGAATACGGTTTTATTTGCAAAGTCTTTATAACCTGTCTAGACCTAAATATGGCGGAAAAGGGCCTGGTACGTGTATATATCGAACGCCAACATCGTTCAGTAAGCTAACAGTAAGAGACAGAATCCAGTCAATATTGACTCGATGGAGGAAGCTTTACACCGATTATCCAAGAAGCCTGGAGTCAAAGCTTGGCTTATGCTTGATCGCTCGAATGGCGCCGTTTTAAAGACCAACGGCCAGATCGCCGCTGTCCGGCCTGCGAAATCATCTTCAAATGCCAACAATACTGGTGTTTCCCCCTCATTGCCAACGCCTACCGGCGGATCCTTTTCGACCGACGTCCACACCAACACGAACAACGAGTCTCTAGCTGCGCAGGAGCTGGCGAGTATGGTGTGGAGCTTCCTTAGTTCAGCTGGGAGCTTGGTAGACGGTATAGATGGCGAGGTATGGCCTTCAGCTATGTAGAATTTGCATTTTCACCTCTATGTGGTGATGATTGGATGGCGAAGACGAGCTAATTCCGCACCTGCCCTCTACAGGATGAATTGAAGTTGCTGAGACTGCGCACTAAGAAGCAAGAGTTTGTCATTGTACCGGAACCGAAATACTTACTCGTGGTCATTCACGATACCCCGCCAGCTTGAGTTCTGCCTGCCGGATCATTTTATCTAGGATCTGGGTGACGTGGTCCAGCGGACCCGCCAACGCCGTTTGGCGCCAAATTATCTCTAGGCCTCAGGTACTTTGATGAGTATTTTTTTTTGAAGCGTATCGTTTGTTAGCATCGGAAGGCGTTCCGGAGAAAATGATACCCCACGACTGAGAGAATAAAGTATTTCGGTATTCTAAAACAACTATCCTTATTACGGTTCTCGGACATTTCTTCCCCTTTGCTTGATCAGCTCCTCCGTGGCTCTTGCGTATTGTTGGGGGCTAGTGCTGATGGTTCCATCGCATCAACCTATGTCTCCGTTGTAATTTATTGGCAGGGTTAAGATGATGGCGTTGGCAATAATGAATGGAGATCACGATGTGAAGCTACGTTGGGTAATTACCTTTTCAACAGCATTATTTCGTGTCAGCAAGGTCAGCAAATCCTACGTGGAGTATGATATAAAGCCGTGGATCAGATTGTAACTCTTTCATATATTGAGTGGCAACATCCCACATATAGGTCGGCTATCGTCTGATAATAGTGGCTGGTTCAAGAAACCTCCGGGTTATCCGCTGTCAGCTGCTTGAAACCCATCATGTTGTGTACAATCTGGACGAGGGAGTGTAGATAGAACAATCCTAGCTACGTCAAGACGCTTGGATAAGACGGATGGAAAAGAAACAGACCTAGGGCCACGATCGTGTTTATTGATGTAGGGAATCCAGGGGCTGGCCACTTCAGCTAGGGAAAGGGTTGCGAGAGTAACCCTCCTTGGACAAAGTCCAGCCGACAACTGTAGTTTGGTCCTTAACGGAACCGACCTTCACGCAAGGGTTCAAGCTATATATTCAGACCATAAGACCGATCATGTGGCGCCTAGTCCCTATACTTTAGACAATAATTGGACTTCGGTGCATTTATGAAGACACGATGTGACCCAAAGGACCCCTTCGGAGGGTCGGCCAGCCCTATGCGGGCTGAACAGAGTTAGAACTAGAAAGACGTTCGTATATACTGAAATACCAATAGTGAATGGGTGGCAGGAGCGCAACATTTTACCTTATTTGTATAGCAATACACCTTTACAGTAGTGGGCTCTGCCGCCTCCGCAACTCGCTTGTGACAAATTATCGACAAACTATCTCGCTCCCCGAAACGGCTTCTAGTCTCATCCACCAACGTCATAGTAGCTAAGTAGACCATGGTATAATGGTCCGAGGGGTAAGTGAGGCGCTCATGCTCACTGACTAGATGAGACGACCGCCGGGCAGTATCTACGGCGACTCAGCTTGAAACTTCATAAGCAGCACGCAATAGTCGTGGTAAAGCCACCATTGGCAATGCATGAGCATATTCTACCCTTCGGCGGGGCGGGCACCTTTGTTTACCGCGCTGAGGCCCTTATCATAATCGGGTTGTCTCCTGCCGAAGCGACGAGGCAGAACCGAAGGCTTACAGGTGCGTCGGGATATAGACAAAAGTTCTCCACGCTGCGGTCAGCTAACAGCCAAGCCGAATGGACAGTCGATGTAGTGTAGGGATTGCTGCCGAATGCGGGCCTGCCACGAGCAACTAGGACAAGGGCTGGGTCAACACCCTAGGCGACGATCATCAATGCAATCGAGGTGATGGTGATACCATAGTGTGACCTCTTATAATCGAAAAACTTCCATGTAGTAGCAGTGCTTTGACTATTGAGCTATCAGCCGCAAGAGCTCTCCTATTCATTGGTCCTATGTGTTGCACGGAGCGGTGAGCGAGGCTCACTACATACTGGTAGCAACACACCTTGGCACCATATTGGCCCTAGGGATTATGAGTAGGTAGGTATGGTCTTACCTGGGAAAGCTGGTTGGATGGGTATCATGCAGAGGCGGAGAGGATGGTTATCGTCAGCCGACTTGAAACATCCTCTTCTCCACTAACCCTACTAAGTATGCCGTGTGCCCTTGAAATCCAAGTCGCAGCATTACGCATAGCAAAAGATACCTAAAAAGCGAGCTAGACCGCTTTTTTCATGCATGCGAATCGAGGATTGACGACCGAGGCTCATTCATGTCGTCTCGGCGATCCTGATGCCTTCCCAACTGCAACGGGGAGCAAATTGATACCAAATTCGGACTCTAAAACAATGGACCACGCGCCATATAAGCCATAATTGATACGCTGGCTGGTAGCCCGAATTGAGAGGAGGACGGCGAGGTACTGCGAGTATACGGCACATGATACGCCGATGCGCTTCGTTGACTTGTTCGAGAAACAGGGAAGACGGGTCATCCCCACAAGAGATGTGTAGTGTAGATTATCTGAATATATGGGGAGTATCATCCCACGATCCACGTACGTTTCAGCAGCAGATTACAGGGGCCCCCCGCGGCATGATTTGCCTTTAGCATATTCGCCGAGTAGATTGATTAATTGATTGATTGATTGATTGCGAACTCGATAAGAGAGTGCGCCTCATTTCGGAGTATTGCAACCTAGGGCTGAAAATAGCAGTTTATGTCGTAGCACCGGCACCTTAAACATCCCATACCCTTTTGACCCTGGCTCGACTCGGGAAGGCTGCGGTGGTGCAATTACCTGTGTGCTGCGTGCTACGGCGTACGGCATAAGATTAGCAGCCCTTCCCTTCCGCTGCCACGAGAAGTACCCATCCGACTTGCTGTCGATGTGCCTGGCCTTGCTATTATCGTGGCGTAATGTAGCAGTGCAGCAGTGCAGCAGCGCAGCGATGCTTTTTCTGTGTCTATCGGCCGAAAAGCATCCCCAACTGAGGGGCTCGTGGAATTATGCAATCCACTCGGTCATGTCTTGCGAGGTAGACTCGAGTCTCAGATCAATGACTAACTTCAAAAACTGAAGCTATAAGAATCCTCTTTCCTACACTAGATCCAACTCACTCCGTCGGTATCTAGCCGCCACACTTTAATTCGAACGGCGCGTTCACTTATACGAAGCTAACGCGAACATTAAGCCATTATCCCATAGAGTATTATAGCATCGGTCGCGTCTTCCTTCTAACACTCATCTCAGTCTATTGGTTAGTGACAGTGAAGAGAGAGTACTTATATGTACAGCCATATGACATCCTTAAAATCAAAAATCCTCGGCGGTTGGTTGAATGGACGGATGGGCAAATGACTAGGTTAGGGCAGTTTCAGGCAGCCAGGCCCAGACCAAATTAGTACCTAAATTCAGGTTACTGCCGCAGACGTTGGCGATAATGAATATTACGACTAGGAGCATGCTTGTCATTGTCTTTCTTTTTTCGTCATCCTGTTGCAGACGTGCAGTGTCTAGTGTTGGGCCATCTGGCGAATGCATGAACATTGAAAACCACTGCTCCTACGATGTGGCAAAGCTAGACGAGATCGAGCGATCTAAGCAGCTTTCCGCAATCTTTTTTTCGCCGTGTCCTTTCAACTGTTTGTTAGTTGTCCTTGATAGCTTGTGAGTTTGATCCTGAGACACTGGCAGGTTAATTCGGTAATATGACTCGGTCGGAGCAATCTTGGAAGATACCATACGTGAACAGGTTTTCATATTAACAACCCTGCACGCGGATTACTTCCTTGTCTACCTGTGGCACGATCTGGATCAACACCATAAACCAGTGCGCCTTCATCTTGCTCATTTCGGTACACGATGATATGATCAATTAACTTGTATCAGATCCGTTCTTTCTGTGGCGGTCTGAGATTTCACGTGCGCTTGGGTTCGCTTGAGCTTCAACATCGTCATCATAATCATCACCGTCTCCGTCTACGTCCCGGTCACCATCGACGATCAGATCTACCTAATCGTTTTTATTCGCGCCTCTACAGCCCTGGAGGACTCTGGTTTCAACATCTTCGCTGCTTACCCTATCGATTTCGGGTTTTTTGACTTACAGCCGAAACCTCGATGCAGTTTTTGCGCGGTGTCTCGCTCGGTGCCATCAACGAACGGCCAGCACAAGAGGCATTTTCATACTTAGAATGCCATCGTTAACATCAATTAAACGTTCAGCGCGTGGCCTTGTTGGTGAAGTTCGGGGGACGACAGTAGTAGGAGGAGAAGGCCAAGATAGCGACGGTAGTGGTATTACAGGCCTCAACCCCAACGAAGCTGAAGAGAAGCCTCGGCAAGGTTCAACAAAGAGAGCTTTCCTTCGAGGCTTGATTACCACGTCAAAGGCAAAACTAGGAAGTCGTCGAGCTCCCGAAACTAATGATGGCGGCAGTAGTGACGATACCAACAGCAGCAGCAATAGAAGTGGTCACGATGCGGAGAGAGCCACCACTGGCACTGTAAGTGAACGCTCGTGTTAATTGACACTTACACGAACTCGATTTAGTGTTTGTTGCTTTCCCCCACATCACGCATTCCCGTTCCTCAGTCCAATCCAGTCCGTGACCCCGTCCGCTCCGTTGTCCCGTTCCCCCGAAACCCCAACCTTGCGAACATTGGTCCCAACTCAAGTCTCAATCCGGCAGTGTCGGGGGTACAAAACCAGTACAAAACCAATCACCTGGCTGCCGACTGGGTTTACGCAGATCCAGCGTATTGGGCAGCTGCCAGTCCCATCTCTTCCTTCTGAGCACGGTCAATTACTGTCTTGTAATCAATCCCATGACCCCAGCTGCATGTTACTGTAATGTACTTTTGGCGGCGTTCCTGCATGAGTGATTTCATTTCTACCGCTTCGTCGCAATCCTCGATTCTTTTCCGTCATCCACTATTTCTTCCGTCACCGGTGAAGTAACTGGATTTCAAGCTACCGGAGGAGACCTAGTCTAGCTAGCACTGCTACCCTGGGCTCCAGCAATTGCCGCCGATACCAAGACTAATTCCACCTGGCTAAGCAGGTCTCATCCATATCTCCGTTGTCCGAGACACCACAGTCACCCCGGTCGACCCTCAACTCTAGCAAGCACAAGCCATTGCCGTCTCCGCCTCCCCCGGGCACGGTTGACAAAGCTGATGGCAGGCCACGGCGCCCCGTTCTTAAATTGAATCGCATCATGGCCAATTTAAACGAGACCGAGATTGACAAGCTGTTTTCCGGGGCTCCGCAGTTCTTCGCCCGGTCACACGGTCACGGCTCAGGGGCACCACATCCCTCAGTGGCTTTCCCCTTGAATGAGGAGTTGACTATCCGCGACCTCACCGACCACACTCAAATCGAAGATGACGCCTGGGGTTGTGTGACAGCAATTCCTCGTCTCATCCAGCGTGACCCATTGTCTGCACCCTCACCCACTGCTAAGACTCGGCCCCACTTCAATTCACGATGTCGGGAACGCCCTGGCATGTTGAGCATGCAGGGTCTAGAGAAGGGCACCATTGGTTACCAAGCCGCCCTAGAGCTCTCTGTTGCCGATTCTCTGCAGGAAGAGCAGTACGGCTTTCATAGCCTCGGGTCTAAGGCTCCTGTTATCATTGAACAACGTCAGAGGATTATCACATCTAAGGACGCATTGCGCCATTTAGACGATGCGAGCATTATGGAACAGCTGCTCAGAGTGGAAAAGAGATATCACTCGGACCAAGCCTCATGGCGCACTAAGTCCCAGGAACTATATAACGACCTGTTTCGGAGGGTTTTGTACCCGCCAACAAGAGTTATTGATCCCAAGGACCCTTGTAGTCTAGCAGTGCAGATACACGCCCTCGTCAAGGTTCTTGCGGCGCCCAATGCCTGGATTGATTTCTCTCGAGTAGAGTGGCGAATACGCCTTGGCCAAATATTATGGGGTTTCCCTCTCGATGATGAAGTGTCTGATGGTTCTTCAATAGACGATGGAAATGATGCGCAAGACCGAAGTGAAGAGCGGTACTGGCTATTGCTTCAGATTCTCTTGTCTTGCGAGCTTCTGACTCGGCTCGACGCCATTACGGAAGGCGAAGATTTTATCACCCACATACTAAAACAGTCCGATGTCCACAAGTTCGAGAAAGAGGCTAACATCTCGGTACGATGGTCACTTATCCTTGCTCGGTTATGGCTTGAGAATATTACAATTTGCCGGACAAATACGGGGTCCTCGGAGTCATCCATGCCGAAAGGTTGGCTGACGGCTTTGACGAGCAAAATGAGCATCAAACATGAGCATATGCATGGAGCTCATTACACCGACCATACTCAGCTTCGCCACAATACCAATCCCGAATACGTATATACGATCAAGGGGAGGTATCCCGAGAGGCAGGTCACAGGTTTGTTGCACTTTGCTCGCAAACTGCGCTGGCCAAACCTAGATGTGTCGGCGACAACGGTGTCTGAAAACGTAGCAACCCTAAACAAGGGAACGCCAATCAACACCCCCGTGTCAGCAAGCGACTCCCGACGTTCGTCATACTTTGGTAGTGATCGGGCGTCGGTCAGTAAAAGCACACAGCTAGTCAGAAGGCGTAAAGTCGGCGCGGCTTTACACCCGTCTGGCTGGATATCTAAGTCTTATGTCTCTGGTCTCATACTACCAGGAGAAGTCTTACCCCACTTTCTCATGTCAACGTTAATCGAAAATGACAACGAGGCAATCGCGAGGTTAGGCCCAGCCGCCGATTTGTGCGGAGGGTTCGTGTACAGTGGCAAAAGCTTCTGGAGTACAGCCTGTATTGTTGGGCGTGTACTCGCAGCAGGCAAAGGGTCCGCCGAATGCATGGGTTGGGTATCGAGTGATGTGATCCCGCAAAACATTGATAATGGCTGGCTCAATATCAGTGTCGAAGACATTCGTGGTAGGTTCATTTCCCGTCCCTTTCAAAGCGTAGGAACCGGCTAACTTCCTCAAGACGATGTGACCAAGATCGGCAAGAAAGCTCGCATATGGGGGAAAGCCACTGTCGAACGGGAATCGAATGTGCTGGGCGATGCCGACCCGTCAGACGTACTCCCTGCCGACTTCATCATTCCTCATGAAGCTACATATCCGAATCGACCGCCATCTAATATTCGTATCGAATTCAGGTCACTGAACCTCCGTGTTCCAGCTAGCAGCGTGAAAACCACACCCTCCATAGACCGATTATCATCATGCTCCGAGTCAAACAAGACCTCCAAAACCGAGAGTTACACCGCCTCTTTGGCGTTTTCTATGTCTCACGATGCCACCGACCAAGATGTGCATTTTAATTTTTCGCTTTCAAATGATGTGTACTTTTTAACAGCGCACCCATGTGCTGCCTCCAGCTATGTAAAGTACTTAAAATCCCCATCGAGCCCAACTATCCAACAGATTGATGTGGGTGGCCATGATTTCAACGGCAAACCTTCGAGCCCAGCGCACATTACAGGTAAGTTTGTAGTACGGCATACTGCTAATATAGCTAGCCTCACTAACCTTCTTAGGCCACCCGCTTCATCGCTTCTATACATACACCGCTATTCACCTAGCAGATCTCTTAAGTCGGCCTCCATCAACAACTCTCGAAGACCTTGTGAAGGGTCAACCATCGCATGGGAGATCAAGCAGCACATCGTCGAGAATTTCGTTTTCGAGCAAACCCCAACGCGTGCTAGTTATTGACTGCATAACCGGTTTCGCGCCGCCCCGTTCCCCAGACATGGAATCCCTTTCGCGCATGTCGTCCATCTCATCCTCCTTCGCACTCGAGCCGACGAACACTCCCCCAGTCCAACTCTCCACTCCACAGATCGAGCGTCGCCCTAGCACGGCACGTTCGGGTGCCAGTAAATTCGAACGCATCGAACCGCCACCGCCCCCGGCCCCTGAGACCAAGATGCAACTCGGCACACGAAGACGGCAGTTCGGCTCCGACCTAGAGATCCTCGTGCGTGCCTTCTGCGCCGAGAAAGGTTGGAACGCTATCATAAGCCGCCGTAGGAGAGCTTGCCTGGCGTGCGCAATCCGCGAAGCTGGTGCACTTGGATGGAGAGTTGTCATCCGTGTTGACTGAACTATCTAACATACTGTCATTTTACCATCTTAAACCAGGGTTCCTCCCCTAGACCTAACAAAACTTGCATCCTAAAAGGATATTAGCAAAAGCGTTGATTACAGATTATGGGAAATTGTTACGAGATACAACGAGCATTGGAAGCGTGGCATTAAATTTTGTTATATGAAGGCACTGGCATTGTCTAGCAGCGAAAAAGAAGGAGGGAAAAAAAGTTTATTGTACATACAAATTAAGCAGAGCTTATGTGTACATAGTGCAAGATACCCGACTCAACTCAAAAAGACGATAGTAATCATCGATCATATTCACATACTCATGTCTTGTCTTGGAGTCGTTACTTGCCCATGTTGTCCCCTCATCACTACTCGTCTCAATAGAGCGTAAAAACATCTTTACAGTGATCACATCCCGTATGGGCACAAGTTTGTAACTTGGCTCCGCCTCCCCTTGGCAGGAGTTGTCACAATACCGAGACAGCTAAGTATTCGCTCACCGCCGTTGTGGCTTATTGCGATCTCATCGCCTGTTTTCCGCTGTAGACGGTCGGCCAGATTGGTTCAACAGTGTCTATAAAATACTATGTGCTCGCCAATGCCGTAAGGATGAAGGAATGCCTAAGCGATCCTCCTATGATCATCAGACGAATAAAGAGCCTCAAGGACGGGGCTTCGAGAAACCTGCCTTACCTATCTACCCGCTCATGCAGCCGCCGACTGACTAATTATTAGGGATGAAGGAAGGAGTGACTCCCCTAAGATGCGAGCCTGATCCAATTCCTGCGAAGAGCCGCAAGTGGAAACGCCAGAGTCCATATAGTCGATACTGCGCCGTAGGTAAGCATACCCGGAGATACGCACCGTGTATCTCGATCGTGGGCCGAGAATGCGAAAAGTGTCACCTCGTTTTTCGTTCTCCTTCGAATCAGCGCTTGCTCGGTCGGGCCGGTTCAGGATCTAATGATCCAATGAGCCGATATCTGTGCCTCTTCCCTTAATTTGACCACGAACGTTCCGTATGCCTGGGTAGGAATTATACGGTTAAGCGCATGACCATTTGCTAATCGCACGCCCGCCCGCGCACAGACAAAGCAAGCTGCAGTGCCGTACCGATGTCCTTACCCATAAGGATTTGATTGCATGTGTATATCTATTTTAGGGTGTGGGTGTTTACCTACTGTGCTCAGAGGTGAGCGGAAGCGGTCACCGTAGAGACAGTCACATGTTTTAACGAAATGGCCATCACATGCCCGTTTAGTCTACACAATGAACACCTTTCTATCTTCCTACACTATGTTTCTATATTGCGACGCGTCCCACTTACATCGTAAGGCGTAAGGCCCGACGAAGGGAAATGAGCAGGACTGAGCAGAACCAACAACGCCAAACGAACACGAGGTCAACCGATACGTGGGTATCGGAATGGCCGCCTGCGTATGGTTATTTTGTTTGCTCGTTGGTTCGTTATATTTCGACAGTTTGTGTTTTTGTTTGCGCCGAAAGCACCGCCTTCGCCCGCCGGCTACCCGCCCATTTCTCATCCGCCGTATCACGGTCGGGAGTACCCGAGGTAAAACGATAATAATAGCGTCAAAGAAGCAAACAAGCAGGCTTCCAGCAATGCCATCAGTCGAAATGGAAAAAAGGGGATCTAACAGCAGATTGGGGTTAATGCCATAGTGACCCTGTCGTCATCACCATCGGCATCATCATCATCATCACATTTGCCACTCGGAAAGGATTGCCAAATGGACACACGTAACGGGAGTGGTGAGTTTGTTAGGCACCAAGTTGGTTACATTACATACGGTGTGTAAGAGAAGGGCCTCACTTAGGGGGTGCGCCAGGCCGTCGGGTACACTAGAGGGGAAAGCCTATTGACCTCTCTGGTGGTTGATTATAAAAAAAATAATCACGTGGTGGCAAATCGAGGGATTTCAGCCCATATCATGCTATCATCCGCCTCAATCAAAGGCGAATAAAAATCCAATCTCTGGGCGTAATATACATCAGGCGAGAAGGGGTGAGAAGCGCCAAGCCCCTCCGGCCTCGATTCTGCAGGATTGTATGCGCTGCTGAGAGATTTTAACGATGCGCCGTTGCATGACGGTAGTTGTCTCTACATACGGTAAGCTTCAAACACTTGATTGATCGAGTAGTAGTAGGTACGTAGTATTTATTCCTCCTGAAAAAAAATTTACGATACTCAAGACGGATAAAGCAGCACTGCGAGGTACTTACATATCCCCGTTGTGCTATAAGTACGTACTCTAGGGGTAATGCGGGATGTTCTACCAACCCACGCCATTTCATGTATGGTACTCACGGCTGCTTACTATCAAATGCCCAGCTAAATCTCAGCTAGATAGTTATCCATAGACTTGGCTCTGGTACATACAAATACATCCACGCATAGGATAAGTGGTACGCTAGAAAGTTGACAATTTGACACAGTAGAAATAGTTACACGAGATCTGTCATGTCAATTACCCAGTACACTACATACACTATTCCCAGCATTTGCCGAATAAGTAAGGGTGCGCCACATAATAAAATCCGCCGAGTACGTATAGACAAATCCCTGGAATCACATAGTGTAGGCCGGCATAATAACGCTTAATAATTGCGCCTCTAGGACATGGCATACGAGGTCCCGAGTTGATGCTAATTGAATGAATCAAGTAGGTAATACGAAGGATATTCTAAGCATCAATGGCAACTTTACATGTTACTGTACTAATACGTATAATACACAATCCAGACTAACCCAAGTTCATCAGCTGTTATATTTTAGCACCACACTTAGCAGTGGGCCTAGTCTAAATGGCGCTAACATTTAACATTTCCCAGCAGGAGGTGTATGTGTACCTGTAGATATTTGATGAATAATTGCAATCCATCGAAACTCCGTTGACCCCGGCGCCGTCCGTCAATGCCACTCTGAGGGGAAATGATCTAAGTGGCGTTGAGATCCAGAACTTCTGGAAGGACTGTTAGCATTGAGATGGAGAGTTTCGATATCTCCAACAGGAAGACGGGACGAGGCTTAGCTGTAGCTGACGCTAAGAGCTGATTCAGCAGGACCGCCCTGTTTCTGTTTCAGGTCATACTAAGACAGCCTCATTGAGCTCAGCTGGTCGGTCTGGATTTGGCTTTCTTAACTCCTGGAATCAGTCTTAATCTGTTTGAATGGCGTTTCATTCCTTTCCGCGTTGGTTAGTAGTACCGGCTGATGTTCAAAAAAAAAGTTCCGATGAATACCAGACGACGGATTTGGATTTCGCAGAGTCCGAGTAAGAAGCTGACCATAGCGCCTCGACTCGCTTTACGAACATTCATGTCCTCTTGATGGAGTCATCCGTCACCATCATATCACCTACACTAGATGACACGTCCGCTCCCAGAGCCACCTCATTTCGGTGTATTTTGGTAGATGTTTAATTATTCATCTCGAGTGTTGAAAGTTCCGTTTCGTTAGCGTGCGCACACGTTTACAAATCGGGAAAATTTCACGTTGTAGAGGAAGGTAGTAATATTCCGTGTCTGACATGCATCGAAAATCATGCATGTACCCGCTGTCCAAGATGTTCATAAGGCTGAAATTTGGCACGTCGTGAACAAGAGGCTGATGACGGCTACCATGGATAGGTATATCATATTATCCCATTACTAATATTTAGATGTTCATTGGAAATGCGTGGTAATTAGTATGGTACGGTATATGGATTCCGACACTTAGCTACCCACACTAGCCTAGGTATTTATTGTACACAGTTTTCGTCTACTAATTCATACTAATTAGGCAATATGTCATGCTTCAAGAGGCCATGGGACTCTTCATTAAGGACACCTCCTATCTCAAAATGGAATAATCCGAAGAGAAAAAAGGATTTAGCTCTTCAGATCCTCATCAAATCTTGTTTCAGTCTCTCTAACGCGGTGGGGCTTCGAAAGCTTCTAGCGTTTCTTCCCAGCCTCTTCTAGAAACTTACTAGAAGCGGTAAAGAAAATAGACCTATGACGAAAAATAGTTACGTTATCGGCTGTCATCTGGTGAGATCCTCCTACCGTACATAGTATGAATTTTAACTCGCTAGAGCCCCTGGCCACCTACCTGAACCGGCCACCTAACTGAAAGAGTTAAAACAGCGGTTAATACTACTACCACCACCACCAATTTACTAATTGTGCTACTAAAATAGCTGTTTTTCCTACCAAATTAGCTATGCCTACAGATCTTAAACAAAAAATTATAGCTGCAATTATAGCAGTTAAAAACAGTTAATTGCAAAAGGCTGCAGCTAACTTATATAAAGTAGCTACTAGCATTTTTTTTAATCGACTTTATAAAAGTTTTTTGCGCAAACAAGCCTATAAAATTAACCGTTTATTTAGCGCAAAAATTAAAAGTTAAATAATTAATTAGATTTATAACTTTAAAAGCGCTAGCTATAGCCTATACTGCTAAAAAATTGTTTAATTTGCTTAATATATTTTAAAAGCCTAAAAGTATAACTAAAAAATCAGTAGCTACTAAATTAATTAGTTTATTTAAAAGCATTTAAATATATAAACTAAGCTTTAAATAGCTTTTAAAGCTGCTAAAGCTATTTTTAATTTTTTAAAAAAAATTAAACGCGTTTTTAAATATTATAAAGCTGTATAACAAAAGCATAAAATTTTAGCTACGTTTATTGCTAATATAAATAAATATAAGCTATATAAAAGCAAATTTTTTTATAGCAAAGTAATAAAATTATTGCTAACAAAGCAAAGCTTTTGCTAACACTTAAACGTTATAAATTAAATAATTATTTTAAAAATTATATTAGCTAATAGCTGTTATTTTATGCTAGCAATTATTTTTATAAGTAAAACTTTTTAAAAGCAATAATTTATAAAAGATTTTTTAAATTAAAAATATAAAATAATTATAAATAAATAAACTGTTAATCAAATAGCTTATTTTTAGCTTAAAAAGGTTTATTTATTAAAAACTAAGCCTATAAATCTTATATAATAAAAGCTTTTATTTTTAAATAATTACGCTATTTATATAAATAGCAATTTTATATATAAAACTTAAGTTAACAAAATAAAAATAATTTATTTATTTTTGTACAGCTTATATATAGCTTAATTAGCCGATTTAGATATATTTTTTGTATTAAAGCAATATTTTTGCAAAAAAATAGCTCTTTTTGTTTACCTTTTAGCTTTTTTGCCTGTTTATAAGCGTAGATTTTTAGCTGCATACATTAAAGTGCGCAAAAAGATTTTATAGCCTAAAATTATTAAAGCTGCATTTTAAAAATCAAGCTTTTAGCTAATTAATTAAAAAAAATTTTTTAAAAATAAAAAAATAATAAGTATGCTTTATAAGCTTACTACACCCGAAAAAGCTTTATAGCAAATTAATAATAATATAAGCCAAATAGTTTAAGTTATTTTAAAAAAGTCTTAAAACTTTTGCAACTAATTTTCTAGCTTCAAAATACCTTTAAAAAAATTTACAAGCGCTATAAATGCCCTTATACAAAAAGCAAACAAACGTATAAACCTTTTAGCTACAAAATTAGCTATTGCAAAACAGAAAATCGATAAATTAAAAGCTAAAAACGAAAAGCTACAGCCTATAAAGCGTAAAAAAGTTAAAAAAAACTTTTAACAAACTTTTTATAATATTAAAAAAATTTATACAGCTAAAGTTTAAACAAAAAAATAAGTATAAAAGTAAAAAATAGTTTACGCTAGCTAATTCGAAAAAAAACATCAAAAAATATTACAAGCTATATACAAAAGTATGTTAAACAAGTAGCAATTAAAAAATAGCTAATAAACCCCTTTAGTATTAAAAAATAGACCTGTATTACTAGTAGTAATAGTATTAACCGCTGTTTTGACTTTTTCAGTTAGGTGGCCGGTTCAGGTAGGTGGCCAGGGGCTCTAGTGTACACCTTATAGGTATTAAATCCCCGCAGTCATGGGTCCTTCTTGGCGTTGTGTCCCTACACTAAGTGGCTATCTAGCGTCTATTAATGCGTGGTTTTTCTAATGTTAGAAATATTTGCGAATTAGTTCGATCTACCACTAACGAGACAAGTAGGGCTGGGGGTAAGCCGGACTTTACCTGTTGCCTACGGCGGACTTCTCCTCATATACTAACTACTATGCAGGTGGTAGCGGAATAGTCGAAAGGTACATCATCAGACGATTGTATTGTGCCTAGTATAGCTATGTACACAGTGACACTATTGATACCAGCTGTACACACTATTGTCTGGTTGCTAATTAGAGCGATCCATTGTACCCGTTGCGCTACTTCTACCGGTTCCAGACTTCTTGTGTCACGGCTCTGATCTGGAGCCTTCCGGGGTTCAGATACCGTTATTCTCAGGGGTCCCCTTATTTTTCCCAATCGAGATGATAACCCTTTCTAGGCAAGACGAGTAGCATCTTCGGACTCGTTTGAAACTCCCCGGACCCTGCTTAGATTTGCCTACCATGTCGTGGTTTTAAGTTGAGACAGTAGGCCCGCCGCTGGAAGATACGGGCACCCCAACCATCTGCTCGCCGACAGTCAGCAGGTGGTCAGCTCGAGCCCGTACCCACGCGCCCAGAAGAAGACAATCCTTTGATCCTTCAACTCCAGCTTGCTGACAGCTTTTAGGGAATATCTCCGCGAGGCCCAGGTCGTCACAAGCGTAGGTAAGACGGAGAAAATCCTGTTACCTAGTGTAGTAGAGGGCCCACGGAAGCGTTGGATAGGTACTAAACAGATTAGGTTTAATAGGGGAATAGAAGCAACAAGGTTATTCGTGGTACTGTCATGAGGAACGGAAATCCACCCATGCCACATGCCAGCCAGCCCTCTGATCCCTCGGCCCTTGCCGCTAGCAGACTAGTAGATGATCAGAGCAAGGCAGGCCGTAAAATAGCCTATAATAGAAAAGAATAAGGGTTAGCAGATGACAACATCTCTCTTTAGTAAATACATACCACGTTTCAAAGGTAGCCGCCGGCGCACCATTTTAACTGTAGAGAGTTGTAGTAAAGAAGACCGTAGTTATGGCTCGGCGCTCTTACGATGTGCAGTTATAGCTGCATACAAGCTTACTTATTACATATGCACACAAGGGAAGGTACATCAATGTGCATGAACCCGTTGCATGATAGATAACCGTGAACCTTGGTAAACGACGCCGTATGTATGCACAGACGCCTATTGATCTACCAGGCAAAAGTATGGAACCGATGGACAGGCCTGTTTAATTTAAAATAGAAGACAAACTTGTAGCTTGAGGGCGCGTGCTATCACGACTCGGTGCAGTGTACATCTATATTCCATTTAGATACCTACCTGGATACGGATGCGGTAGAGCACCTCTATAGGACGTGCCAACCTTGGTGCGCCAAGGCGGGATATTCAAAAATCGAGAGAATTTTTACTAGTATTCAACTGACCAAGTATTGGCTTCGAAGCTATATGAGCATTCGCAGGGTTGCATCCAGAATGCAACCTTCGCACGTTTTCAAGTCGCAACAGAGCTAACAGCAGTATGCACTGCGTGCTAGCGGCACAGCAGCTTTTTTTTTTCCTACTATGTAGATAGAAGGATCGGTGAAAAAGATCTACACTAACTGAACTCGCACAAGTAAGCTATAATCCCTATAGGTAGTAGTCAATGAGGGGAAGATAATCGCCCATTGGTCGTGTTCGCATCTTGAAACAACACATGACAGTAGTATTCGCCGCTGTTTCACGCCGCCTCTCACGATGTTCACGTGGACACTCTGAGTTTTCTACTCAGTCGCCGCACACCGACCGCAGCCGAATGGGTCGACGTCCGTATGATCGAATTATGACGATAATAGACTAAGCACTGGCAATACATGTATACCATTTCATGCCCGATCATCTCAAAGGAGCCAGTCTTGGTAATAGTAATGATACACAAGGTCGTGCGGATTAGGAATTATGTCAGAGTATGCGTATACAGGTATACACACACCTAGTAAACCTAATTGTCAGCAAACCCACGCAAAGTAAAGTAGGGCAAGACAAGGCAAGACAAGACAAGCCCAGACAAGACAAGGATACAACGCAGCTTACAATAGAGATACTGCGGGCGATCGCCAATGCAAGATCACCAGAATTAATAAGTCATACACATGCATGGTACAATGTTCGCTTATTATTGATAGTCCGCTACCCAAACCCAACATACTCCAGACACATAGACTAACATATGGATACACTACACGACGCTGTCATCCACCAACTTGGCACCGCCGGATACGGCCGCTATTCGTGGTGGTCAGCGCTGACGCCAGGTCCAATGCATAAGAAGGGTTCCAACGGTGTGATACCCGACTTAATAGACTTGGCGAACTGCGTGGCACAGCAGCAACCTCCTCGTCCGTTGGTAACCAACCAGCTGCGCGGAGGCGGCACGAGCTGAACTAGCTTCAGCGAGTCGCTCCCCGGCTACAGTTGACGCTCCATGCAGCTTTCCCCTCTCTTCCCCTGACATGGCTTGCTGCCTGGCCGGCTAGCTCGCTTCGATATGACAATTATTAGAATTAACAGAGCCTCGGGAATGACACGTCGATGATGAGACAAACGGATTGGTTGCAGCCAAACATGACTTGCATGCGCGCACCCAGTAGCACCAAGACTGCGAACCAGCGAGTGAGCGAGCGGACGGATGACGAGTTGAACGAGTGATGAGTGAGTGAGCGAGTGATTGATCGTGTAAGCCGGCGACACTCGAGATGTTACACTAATTCCCTGATTTCCCGCAGCGCAGGAGGTTTTTGTTGAACAAGTTCGAAACTCCTGTCGCATGTGAGATTGATTGACTCCCGGCGGGCTGAGGCGGGGTTTGGGGGGGCAAAAGCGAATGTAAGGGGAAGAAAGAAGTGGAGGTGATGGAATCTCATCGGCGAAAGCTAATGCCGGGGCCGGAAATGTCGAGTAGCAACGGCAGTGCTTTTTTTCTCCCTCCTTGCTTGACCTTCGAGAGCGTCCGCGGGGACGGAGCATTTCCGTCGTACGCAAAACCTTCTGGGATGGCTGCATGAGGCCGTCCCATAGTCTATCCAACCTCTTCCCTCATCCAACCTTCTCCATCCCAACCCCCAATCCTACTATAACTTAATTTTTTTTCGATTCAATGGCCGCTTCCACGAGGTCGGTTCTTCAACATCTTCCACTTGGCAAGCCGGGTCTTGTACATCTTGGCACTAGTTTATACAGAATTGCGGTCAGTTATCATGAGAGCTTTTCGAGACCGAAAGCCCCCTCTTTATTCTTCTCATATCTACTAGTTCACCTAGAATCTGAGATTTCGATAACGTGCGGGGGAATATATAGTGCAAGTGCAAACCCAAGAATAGAAATACTAGCTTAGGAACGAACTCACGTAGCGCGAAACCCATACTCGGACTCCATTATTACCACGACGTCTTTGAGCGGTCTCTTTTCGTCTAGATACAGACGCCGGATCGTTTCCTGATGTGCGTCCCAATCCTCAGGCGTTGCCCAGTTCGGATGTCTCGAGTAGTCTTCCTGCGCATAATCATTGCACAGATTGTCGATGGACATGGCGTGTGAGGGCATCGTGAGTGTTTTTTTCCCCAACAAGGTACTATTAGACCGTTGGATATATGGCAGCGGTTACTGATCGAATAAAGGTTGGAAATGACGACAAGCGAACTGTATATAGAGAAATTTGTATAAGAGCACGACTGCTGGTGATAAGGTTGTGTGTGAGGTGTATAAGTCCGAGATGCTTTTTTATCTTGTTATCCTTGGTCCGGTGATGGTTGTGGTTCCCAGGAGGCATGCCGAGAGCATCATCTGCCAGCCATTATATACCATTTCACGAAAAGAAGCTTCTAATGATCGCGCCCTAGTGTTATTATCGACGTACGCCCTCACAACAACGACATAGCCACAAAGAACCGTGCATATACAATTCGTTGAAAACGGTATTGTTATACACACCCCCATGTGTAGGACGCTAAGATGGCTGACAGGGAATACGTTGCACGAGTCTGCAGAGACACCCTCAGCTGCAGAGCCATGATCAGGCAAGGTTTCTGAGACAACAGGGGTAATAGAATCCTGTTAAAGCAAGCATCAGTTTGCATTACTTAGTATGTTGAGGACCCGTTACCCACGTTTTCGGCACCACAATAGCAACCAGGGCGTTCAGCCAGCTTGGTTTAGTGGAGGGTACCCTAGGCCTTGGAAAGACATGAACTAGCAAGGGTCATTACTGATCAGAGGGGGACAGGATCGCCGCTTGCCAATTCTTTTTTTCCTCCCTTGAGTGGGTAAGCCACGGTTAGTGACGACTTTGCTTCGCGTGCAAAAAGCGCAGCAACGACAAATCTCTCGCCAAGGGTTACCAGAACTAGATTTGTCACTGTCTGATCCGGATTCTACAGTATTACGACGAACGCCTGGTACCATCACCACCCTTCCAGTGAGACTGGCGCCAGCGGCCGCCGCGCGGTAGCTGGTAGGTGGTAAATATTATGATGGAATGAGGCGAAGAGCGGCTGAGGCAAAAGGACATGAGAATACTTGATAAGCAATTCAAATGGTCGTGCCAAATTCGCGTCACGGTCCTAGCGAAGCCGATGAAGCCTCCCACGAACATGTCATCACCACGTTCATTGCAAAAGCCTCCGAGCGGCTCTTCTTAGCCGTCAGAGACTACCTAGGTACTACTAAGTAGTGTAGGCATTCAGCCTCCATCCGAAAATCCCGAGTAACAACAATACGACGATACGCCACGCATATATTCGTAAAGGGCCCGACTAGAGGGCCCGACTAGATGACCCTATCAGGACTAAACAAGCCAGCGCAGAGGGATCGTTTTCCAAAGCGGGCCACACAAGTTGGCCGTCAGCTTCACGCTAGAGCTGAACTCGTCAATGCAGCAGCGGAAGAAAAACAGACTAGACTAGTTAACCTCACCCATCAAAATAGAGTACAGTACCCAAGGTAAGACGGTAATCATTTCCGGGGATGTGAGTCGCAACGACTTGCGACCAACACAGGTACCTAGCACTCGAACTATAACTGTTCCAAAAGCTCCCGCAACCATAATACCTACATCATGCATGCATATGCACCCCGTTTTTGGCCATCCACCATTTAGGGTACCTACTCATGTATCTCCTCCTCGTGTGATCGAAAAAAAGGATTTGTCTCATGTGTTCTATTCTTGGTTCCATGTCGCTTGCAGCCACGTGGAGGGGAGAACTAGTCCGCTTCTATGTTGTCCCGCATCAAGGCGATTTTCATACCACACAGTCACTTCAGGTCTCTTGGCATCTTTCACCTCATTGGCGGCTGTCTTCGTGGTATCGGCCATGTCTTGTTGACAAACATTTAGCAGCTTGGAACCGCCAGGGGTATTACTGTATACCGAATGGAATATAGGCTCAACACAAACCGGGCCATCTCCGATGACTACCTATGAACCTGCTTTCAGCGACCCGGGCCGATGTGATAAGTGAGAGACTTCTTTCCCCATAGTGTAGCGGCTCCAACGCAGGGGTTCCCCCCTAGCTTGCATTCGATGCTACGTGATTCCAGGTTTCTCTATACTGGTATCGACTAGCATAGAAACAGACGGTAGCAGCTTACGCGCTTCATAATGATTCAGTTTAGTCATGGCCAGCTAGTGAGGGGTCAAAAGCCAAACATTTGAGGCTCCCTTGCAGAGGGTATGTACTACCTTTAGCCTTAACGATTCGAGTCCTAGTCGACGAACATAGTCGGAATAGAAGACATCGATCGACACCCTCCTTTACGCAGTCGCATTCGGGCTGCAGCCATGACTTATCTTAGAACACGTGGGATAAACCTCATAGATTGCTCACCGCGTCTGGTTTGATGTTAATATAGCCCCCAAAGACTTCGGTCACCGATCGACCAAGCCGAGCGCTTCCGAGTTGAGACCTGCCGCCGAAGTTCGGCCTCTTGGGGTCCGTACCGGCCGGGTCAGTAGCATTCGACGATACCAGTAGATCATGTCATGGTTTTTCAGCCCCCAACCGCTACAGTATCTTTCTTTACTTCCAAGATCAAGTGGTCAGGTGTCGCAGGTGGCCGCCAGTGAGCGGGCCTGTTATGCCAGCTCATAAACACACGTATAATCACGACGGTCCAAGACATCGTGGCCAGGCCGTGGCCTAAGCTAGGTCGCGAGGTTTTGTTGACTATCGCTCACAATAACATCATCTGTAAGGCTTCTAGCGGGTCTGTTAAGTCAACATTTGGGGTCGAATCTTCGTATGCGAGAGCGGCAAGACCATGTGACCTTTGACCGAGCACTGCTATATTAAGAATCCTACGACACAAGATAAACAAATAACCGCCCGAAACAGCAGAATAGTAGGTGGATTATCAAGGGACAACTCATCACTCTAATTTCAAAGCTTACCCCTACTACCACCATCCGTATACGCTGGTCGCATCGTGTCGCAGGGTGGTCGCATTACCTCAATGCAGAATCGTCGCACATGTAACTCTCGAGTGCGACATGACGAGCTTCTGTCTACGATTCGATGATTGTCGAAATACTTGAGGCTCGTCATATGTTTGTTGTTACTGGAGACATACGGTAATGGTAGACAATAGGTAACAGCACCAATGCTATCTTGTAAAGGATTCCCATCCTGTTAACTCCGTGGAGTCGGTGTCGATCTAGACACCAGGGTCTGCCAATAAACCACGCTGGAATGTCCGGTGGTTCGTTATTTTGTTCAATCACAATCGTGCGAAACATTGGGTAGACTGATTGTCTGCCCAATTTAGATTGTCCTGACAAATCTATCAATAACCTCAGTTTTGGTCGGGTGTGTAGCCGTTACCTCGCATAACTTTGTCATTGCCTAATTTTGTTAGAGCGGCCATCCTCTCAATCTACGGGCTTGCCGCTCTAATCCTCTCGCTTCCCCTCACGTGGATTCGGGAGTGTCGATTTTAGTGTTTTCTCCGTGGTTACTGTCATATTCTTAGACATACCAATGACAGTGCTTATTCCTGTTTTTTGAGTTGATTGTCATTGAAAGAGTATTCCAAATGATTTATAGCACAACCCGATTCTCGGGTAGCGTTGATTACAACTACTATACGAAGAATTATTAAGAGGTATCTTAAGCATCTTAAAACAGCTACGGCTAATTCCGAGGTTCGGTTACTTCGTTCTCTGTTTACATTTGGCGCGTTTAACTTCTGTTAGAATTCGATTGCTCTTGTTCTAAATTCGTATCCACGAATCAACTACCAGTAGACTAGGACAATAGTGCAAGTCGAGTTCATGGCCATTCTGTAGCTAAAGAGATACATCTGATGCCAAGGAAGCCCAGCAGTACCTCAACCGCTCATCCCGCTACGAGCCGAGATATCTACTCCAAGTCTACCACTTCAACAACTAGTTTAAAGGGAATGAAGGCATAAGTTTAATCCTAGATCTACACTAACTGCAAAATAGGATGTTTAATTCTAGAAGTTATAATTACAGAATCTGTAAGTCCAATTTTTAGAGCCCGCTTACCAATTTCCATTCGTTCCTAATGGCCTAGGAGTAGGAGTTGTCTTTCGAGCTTTCACGATACCACCACGAGAAATCGTCAATAGAAACAACATGGCATGTTCCTGGCGATCGGATCCTACGCCCACGAAGGAGACTTTTGGATCTTGTCATGTGGCCAAAATACGGATTAACCGTTTCGACGTCGATTCAACTCCATATTCCCCATAACGAAACCAAATAAATCCTCCATAAAAGGAGGAGCACCCTACAAACAAGGATCGAGATAAATCGTCCGTTTTATTTCATACCCTATATCTCCAATGATAGCTTCGTCAGATTAAAGGGACATGGTTGGGATTATAGAGCGGTACACGGATTATTATAAGGTGACTGGATGGTTCCTTTTTTGGCCAAATAATCATGGTAATTTAGCATTTTCAAAATAGGATACAATACTACAAGTTACTCTTAAACCAACCTCTCCATTTGAAACACGGCTCTACCCCATTGCTACTTGGTGTCGTTACCACTATACTTCCCAACCTAATCTACCTATATTCTTTTTTCATTCCTCATACACATTCACTAATAATTACCTTATCACCTTTTTGCTGGAGTACTACGCTTCGCCTAGCGAGACAAAAGCCAAAGGAATCCCCCAAGGAAAGCCAGGAGGGTAAACATGTTTATTTGTCAGTTACTTGTTAAGGACACATACAGTTATTTTACTTTGTTATTATGAACCTTAAGTAGCACCTAGCCAGCTTAACCCTGAAATTCGGTATTATAGCAACAATCCAAAACTAGAACACTAAACATAACCTGGAGCCGGGCGGGATTGTAGATATGCAACAACATCATAGCTCCTAAATATGGTTGACAATTATTAACAATGTTTATCGGCTCCATACTATAGAAACTAAAGACCTCGAGTACCACTTACCAGTTAATGTCGGTTTAAGTGATGAGTTTAAAACTACTTCCTCGACTGGAAGAAGAACGGGTGCGTGGTGTTATCATTCGAGACTCACCTTCCTCCTCCACAACAAGGGCTAAATAATTAGGCCCCGTATAATTAACTAGAATTATGAATAATTTCCCGAAGTGCAAAAGCTCTTGCGAATATTCGAATAGCATAGGAAAAAGGCAACTTGCTTTACTAACTATAGTCAATGTACCTCATACTAAACCAAGGGTTGAATAGTTGAATTAAGAAATCTAAGACTTCAAATACTTCCTATATTAAATACCAACTCTTGGAATATTGGTGTCACTTCATACAAGGCGTATCACATCTTCTACCATTCAATATTCCCATTGATCTCATGGATTTACTACACCTTGTAGAGAGGAGGAATTTCGCGTATGGTCGGCGGATATCAACAACTTAGACCACGAGTATGCACTATATGTCCATATCCATATCTACCTACCTAGGTAGGTTCTTGACATAAATATTATAATGTGACACTTGAAACACAATTGTAGATAAACAGCCTATATTTGCTACCTATTCACGTTTCCAGCAAGAGTTTCTCGGTGCCTTTCTCCAAATATGACGTAGCCACATCTACGGAACGTAAATATCCAATATCTTTCATATTACATATCCGCAGCGTATCGTACACCTTTCCTCGCATCGAAGTGCAATCTACAAATCCGTACTACCGACTTGAAACAATGACAACAACACTTCTCCCATGTCGACTAGAAGTCAAATATGAACTTCATGACCCACCTTTAGTTGATTAAATGCCTTTGCGTTTACGTCCTCGCGTTATCACCACTTGATAAAAGTTTGTGTTTATATTAGTAGCTACTCCATGATTTCTCTGGCGCCCATTATTTCTAATCCTATCTATACCTGCAGGAAAAAAAAAAAAAAAGTAGCATGTGGATGACCAGGGAGTTGGTTGTAAGGAGTCGGAGCCCTTGACCCAACAATATTAACAGCGATCAATATCACCTCAATAGTTATGCGTAGCACTGTCACCCAACCTACTTTATATCCTAGAGTTCCCAAATAGAAACCAAAAGCTTACTAGGAAAACAGCGGAACACGGCGTCCTATAATTCAGCACAGTACCTTAATTCCTTACATGGCGGGCCATGACGAGATTCTCAATCTAAAGCGTTACAATGAGGGCTACGCTGTAGAGCCCGGAGCATGGCTTCGAATTACGAATGATCTTCTAAGGTGGCAAAAGTCCTTTGACCTTTTTTTTTTTCTCTTCGGAATCTTCGGAAGTTACCCTGGAATTCTCGGCCTAAATGTACACATTCATGCATTTCTGCCACCCCCCGACGACGAGCCAAAGGCTTGGCTTCCTAGATCCTATACGAACCCGAAACAAAGACAAGCTAATTCATTCGCGTTTGCATTCTCATTCGTTGATATAGCGTTACACATCATGCCCTCCACTTTTCCGATAGATATTGAAGATCGATACCGCACCTATTAAGCACGTTTTGACTCGGCATTTTCAATCTCGCGTCTTCGCAGCCTTATCCTCCGCTCGTTACGCATACTACTACATTAACACCCCTATCCAGTTCCCGGGCACGGCACCTCACAGCTTGCTAGCCGGCGCAGCACTGCCCACGGCCGTGATCTCGTTATACAGCAGCGTGGTCAAGAAGTCGGCGTAGTCCTCGCCGGTGACCTGGCCCGCGAAGTACTGGCTTGCGAGCGCGAACTTGTTGCCCGCGGGCGCCTTGGCCGCGAGCTGGTCGGTCTGCTCCTTGAGGAGGCGCAGCGCGTAGGCCTTGTCGACCTGCTTGCCTTCAGCCGTCGTCACGCCGTGGCGCACCCACTGCCAGAGCTGGGAGCGGGATACCTCCGCCGTCGCAGCGTCTTCCCTGCAGTGGACGGAAAACGGGTCAGCGATAAAATGCCTACTAATAATAACTTCCCGTATTCAACGGCGAAGTGGTGTATAGTACGTGGTTGTTTCGGGGCGAAGTCGCCGCGGAGGGTTACAACAGCAAAAGTCCTTGGAAAAAGCGAAGGTTTTCTGCCAAGAGAGGGATATACTTGGGCAAGGGTGGAGACGGGACAGGGGAAGGAAGGGTGTGTAATGCACGGGACTTGATACGTACATGAGGTAGTTAATTGGCACACAGCCGATCCCCCGGATCCAAGCTTCCATGTATCCGAGGCCGATGGCCAAGTTCTTGCGGATGCCTTCCTCGGTGATCTTGCCGGGGACATTCATGTTGAGTAGGTCGCGGGCGCTGATTTTGACGTCCTCGCGTCGGACGAATAGCTGGTTTGGCGTCGGCATATGCTCGTTGAAGATGTCGCTTGCGATCTTGGCGAGCGCTGGGTGAGCAACCCATGTTCTAAAGAGTCTAATGTTAGAAAATCGCGTCTCTTTAGAGTGAAGCTAGATGTAGCCCTGCTCATTACGATAGGAGCGTGAGGCGGAGGGCGGGAGTTTGTTTGACGAAAGGAAACTGATGTTACATACCCGTCATGGCCTGCGCGAGCTTCGCGTAGTTTATCTGCGCGCACACCCTCCATCGCCTTGTCATTCGCCACAGGGTCGTCCTTGATCGGAATCTGGGCAGCCATACCACCCATGGCGTGCACACCGCGCTTGTGGCATGTTTGAATGAGGAGCTTGACGTAGGCATCCATGAAGGGGACGGTCATGGTGACAGAGCTTCGATCGGGGAGGACGAAGTCGGGGTTCTGGCGGAATTTCTTGATCGTACTGAAGATATAATCCCAGCGACCGCAGTTTAGGCCCGAGCTGTGGTCACGCAGTTCGTAGATGATCTCTTCCATCTCGAAGGCTGCGAGGATCGTCTCGATCAAAACCGTGCCGCGGATTGTTCCCCGCGGCATTCCGATGTAATCTTGAGCGAGGTTAAAGACGTCGTTCCAGAGGCGTGCCTCGAGGTGTGATTCCATTTTGGGTAGGTAGAAGTAGGGGCCGTATCCATTGCGCTGGTACTCGGCGGCGTTATGGAAGAAGTAAAGACCGAAGTCGAACAGGGAGCCTGAGATGGGCTCTCCGTCCACTGTGACATGCCTCTCATCCAAGTGCCATCCTCGTGGTCGCACGATTAGAGTCGGTAACTTGCGGTCATTCCGTAGCTTATATTCCTTTGCGCCCTGCTTGAAGTCCACCTGCCGCCGCACGGCATCGTATAGATTCACTTGTCCGTTAATCATGTTGTCCCACGTTGGGGCGCTCGAATCTAAAAGGTAGATCAGTTTATCTTGTCCCGCATTCGCATTACTTGACACAATCTTCTGGTGTATGCTGGTATTCTTAGACGCCACCAATGGCATGTCTTTCACCACTGTTATAATAACTTGACCGTGCAACCCCGACACAGAATAGTAAATCCTCCGTCGCCATCATGCCAAGGAATAACGTAAGGATATAAAGGATTAAAAACTGCACATACCCTCGAAATCCGCCATGTATGTCCAAACGTCTGAGTTTAGAGCATTTACGACCATCTTACGGTCAGTGGGACCTGTGATCTCGACACGGCGGTCAACAAGACCCGGAGCAGGCGGCGCGCCCTTCCATGCCGGGTCCTCACGAATGTGGCGGGTCTCGGGAAGGAAGTCAGGCAGAGCACCGCGGTCGATCTCGGCCTGGCGTAATACACGGCGCTCTAACAAGTTCTTGCGTGTGACGTTAAAGGACCGATGTAGTAGCGCTAGGAATGCCAACGCTTCGGGGGTGAGAATCTTCTTGTGCTCAGGGCGCACCGCTCCAGAGACGGAGACTCCTCGCAGGATCGTCTCGGTGCTGGCCATTGTGTATATGTGTGTATATGAGAATTTGAGGTAGGACAAATGCAAGGACGGTGTAGATGGCGCGTATGCGCTTGTGAGTACGAAGTCAAGTACAGAAGACTCGGTACAGTCTAAGTGAAGTGTGCCTTCACCACCTTGCTCCGAGGTTCAATGATTCAGTGGTGCCGTGGAGGAAACCTCGTTATGATGTGTGAAGCTATGATACGTGTATAAGTCTAGGTTGGGATAGATTTATAGTTAGCCGATGATGTTCTCAGCCTACAGCAAAACTAACGAAATATAATTGAGAACAAAGTCAACGACTAGGTAAAGGAGGGGTACGAAATGACTATATACCTACGAATGTGAATACCGGCCTAGGATATATGGTCCTAGGTTAATGTGAAGGTAGGTACACTATTTCCGGATCATGAAAATGACAAGGGTGAGCGAAGCGATGATGTATGAGAGCCCCTCGACGTTGCTCGGCTTCTCATGAAAGGGGACTTCTGAGGGGAGCTAGGACGAACGGACAAGGATGTTAACTGGGCTCTCTATGGACCGATGATGGCCTCCGACGCTGTATGATGTATGATGAATCGAAAGCTAAGGAAAACGATAGCCTAGTGTAGTATAGTGCAGTATAGTGTGGTATAATGGTAGTTGTGACAACGGTCGAGTTTAAGCTCGGCGATGGAGTTGACAGGGCTTGGTTTCGGGTAGAAGGACGATAGCTGAGTGGTTGCTGGCAGGTATTGTCTAGCCGGCCGGGTGGCTAGCCGGGGGCGTGAATGGAATGGATGATGAGGGCGGGCGTTACAAGCTTGTGAAAGTGTGGGGAAACTGTTCATTTACACACCTACACTACACTTGGAGCTAAGTAGTAGGTACACTATCTACAGTAGAGCTTCTTTAATGTTAGCGAACTAATCGTAGACTAGTGGACATAGACATGACACGATAGAATACATTATAATTACTCAAATTTACTTATCTACTGATAAAGTTATGGGGTGGGAGAGGTTGAATCTATCTCGGAGTCGAACCAGAACCGGAGTGTGATAGTAACAGCAAAAGTCTTTGTCTTATCAGTCGTTCTTTTCGAACGGGATGAAGCTCTCTCGGAAGAGCATGCGAGCTTGGGCGGATGGGGTTCTGTAAAATCTGGGGTGCCGAAGCTCGCCATCACATGTAAGTTGGTTGGCTGGAATGGGAAAAATTGCCCCTCCCGGTCTCTAAGACAAGAAGAACCCCGGTGGACGGAGTACTACCATTACGTCGTTTGCGCTAGATAAATTAGACAAGACTCGGGCAAGATACCAGGGTAGCTTCAGCTGCTGATAAGAAATTGAATGACATACCACGGGTAGCTAAGTAGGTACCTAAACACCGCCATCACCATCCTATACAGTAGATATATGCATGGTAGTGCGACATTCCATTCCTTCGTTTTCATATAGTAGCATTCCCGAACAGCTTGTGCAAGATTCAGTAGACCCGGAAATGAATGGTACTACTCTATGTGTTCCAATGGAAAAGGTTCGAGCTGTCGACATCAGCTACTTATAGGGTCTAGCAATTGCTTATCGCAACGTGTTTCCACACCATTACCGCGTCATACAAACAGCGACATATCGTAGATGTCGGTTCAGAAGAGACCTCTCTCGTCACGGTAGAAATTGAATGAAAGAAATACACGTCTTAGCGACACGAACGCGATTAAAAGGACGGTGTATCTTTCGCGCCTCATCATCTGCTTTTAGGCCTAATAGAGTTCCTGATGAATCACATACGTACAGCGCCGTATTCCGGCGGCAGAGATCTAGGCCACGAAAGGCCTTCGAAACCGAGGCACCAGCCGGAAGGCCAAACTACCCACAATAAAATAACAATTTCTCCCATCAAGAAGTGTCTTGGTTCTCTTTGCCTGCTGGCATCTTGGGCCTCGTCTGAACCGAGCCGAGGTCGGATGCTGGGCCGATAGGGTCCCAATCCTCTTTTCTGCTCATCCATATTGCCGACACTTTCCGAAATCTGCCGCGAGGTCGATCCCACCCATTGATTTCGTGTAAATCGTATGTAGTGACTCGATCGATAACTAAACTTGGATGCTATAGATTCGTCAATTCTGACTCATCGCGAACGTAATGTAGACACGGGTAGCTGTCGTAGACAATATTACACTAATTTACTACATACACTCATTCATCCACAACCGGCGTCTGTCTATCAACCATCACGCCGCCAGGTCGACATATTGCCAGATTCCTTTTTTTCTTTATTGACCTGGCCCATTTTCCGCGATACGTCCGCTCTTCTGTCTGTTCATCGTCTGCTTCTATACAGAAAGATGTAGAAAGCACAGATCCAACATCACCCATTCAAGAAGTATTGGATAGTCCAACCAACTCATCACCTGGTGACACTTACTTCCATACCTCTTTTTTTTTACCTTCAATTACGTGTGGTTTCTGATGCACATGCCTCTCCTCACCTTCATAAACTCACAGCTTCCCACCGCCCCCCTCGATCTTTACATGACCGCCACCTGTACGTGTAGATGAAAGGGCTGCTGGTGAGGTAGGGTCGGGTTGGGCGCGATATCCTGCAAGGATAGGAGAAGAAAACCCAATAGCAATAAATAACACAGGGAGCTCCTATTCACAAGCTCAAGTTCAATACGCGACACTTCACTCGAACTTTGTTCACACCGCACGCCGGGCGGCCGCAGTGTGCTCCAAATGATGGATGAAGAAAAATAAAAGCTACGGCACACCGTCTTTTATAGCGGCGTGCCCTTAGGAATTGAGCGTTTTGATCATCATCTTGATTTTTCGCTCTTCGGCAATAAGGAGGCCACGTTCATCGAATACAGATTTCATTGTATCGACAACTTTATGGAAGCTGCTGGCAGCTCCGCGTTCTTGCGTGATGCGGGCAATGCATAGTTGGCTGCGTTTTCCATGTTCAATCACCGTCATAATTTCAGCAGCGAATGCGACTTCTTTCAAATTGAGGTCTAGTACACATGTTATTAGTACAGTGATGGAATCGGTGAGGGAATTACTTACAATTCTCTTTGCCCACTCGAGCAAAGACGATATTCCTCTCTTTGTCGACTTCTACATCTCGGATACCATACTTGCGCCAGTCTTTGAGCAAAATAAAAATTTCCTGCCTCGCGCGACGGCGGGAAATTGAGAAGCAAAGGTGTTTTGTAGCCGGCTTTACCCTAAATAAGCGGGCGAGCCAGTTCTGTTGTGGCTCGATATTGCGTGTCGTGGCTTCGTCTACCCATTTACTATCACAAGGTGGCCGAGCCGGATGACTGAACATACGTGGCGGCTTTGGACTTGGCGTATCGTACCTTTCGGGTCCGGCACCTGTTATCAGATTAGTGCTGGCCGTGTCGCGGCATTAAGAGACTTAACTTACCTGCGAGTGACATATGTATCTGAGATTCGTGCTTGCTGTTGCGCCAGAAAGCGATATTGAAACCTTTTTTCTTGGTCGGGGGGTTGCCTGGATCTACTGCAGAATTCGTGTCTGTGGATGTAGGATGGGCGGCTCGGCCTAAACTAGGCTTCCCCTTGGTGCCAACCAAAGCCTCACTGTCTTTAGACCCACGCTTGAACCATAATGATTTCTTCTTCGCGGTGGTAGAGTTTATAGAATCTTCTGGCGGAGCTTCTTGACCATTAGAGGAGAAGGTTGTCGGTTCATCGTGCGCATATCGCTGGCGGAAGCTGAGCTCCTGCGTAGATTGAGGATAAGCCGTGGCATCTCGAGATATGTGTTTGCGAGTATCAGGCGATTCGGGGGCCTTGACTTCCGCATGGGGTTTAACCGAAGGTGAGGTGACTATGCGTATAGTATTATCTTGCCTGGAGAGGAACTCAAAATCCGTATGGTCATCTATTTCCGGTTTCTGGTACCCAGCAGGGGCAGACACAACTCGATATTTGCTGCTGGTATCGACGTGCGCTCTGTCATTCGATCTTTCATTGATTGATGGCAAAGGGATTTTATTCTTCCCCCATTGAGTGCTGTATTGTGAATAAATAGGTGCTGAGATAGTCCTGCGGTTTGGCTCGTCCTCCATCATGGGGTGTTTTACTAGGGGGACATCACCTAGTAGAGACGCGCCACGACTAATATACTTAGATGCCTTGGAGTTCTCACTTTGCTCTCTTATTCCTATCTTTTCCATAATAAGTTCATCTATGGCCGAGGCTGTGCTAGATGGTGTTGGTGGTAAAGGCCGACGATCCCAGGGATGAGCATCACTGCTCATATTATTATTACCGTTAGGAGCTGATGTTGGTGTCGCTAATCTATTAGACAATAGTGTTTCATCCGCTAATGCTGACATAGGGTTTGAAGTATTGCCTAAGTATGACTTGGGGCTAAGCAAAGAGTCATTAAAAGCATCATCACAATCCTTCGCGATGCTGTAGCTGAATTGACGCACTTCCTCGTTCCAGGGTGGACAGACATGATTTGCCTGGGGCATGCTCGCCGGGGATTGGGTATCTGTTCTTTTCCTTTTATTCGAACCTCCGGGCAATTTAGTATTCCGGACAGAACCCACCGGGGCGGTGTGGCCATAGTTGTGTGTTGCATCATCCCCAGTGGCGCTCGTCGAGGAGCGCGCCACTTCGCAACCTCCTGGTTGAATTCGAACATGCGAGAAATCTACTCTTCTTTTTCGCCT
This sequence comes from Xylaria digitata, assembly GCA_022495195.1. NCBI lineage: Eukaryota > Fungi > Ascomycota > Sordariomycetes > Xylariales > Xylariaceae > Xylaria > Xylaria digitata. The sequence continues at coordinate 546,307 of MU376941.1, read as the reverse complement.
AGAAGCTGGCCTCATATACGGAATGCTCTCGCCGCTTTGGATCGAGCTCAAAGACTGCCGTGAAGCACGCAATGCTGCGGGAGCATTGATGCGGCGACCGCCTCTTGTTTGCCTCGAACGAGTGGAAGTACTTCTAAATGACCCGCTTTGGCCACGGCGTGAAGCTGAAGAACGGCTCGAGTTGTTGGCTGTACTACCGTTACGGTGGACAACGATCTTTGCGTGGCTAGCGTAGACGTTTTCAATGATTCTTGAAGACTTGTAAGGATCGTAGCTTTTGCTGGTTGTACCCCCATCCGTCGCGTTATCCGCTCCCTCGATGCTCCCATCGGTAGGGACGGTGGAGATCACAGTGAACCGTGAAGGGACCCTTCCATACCTAGAGGGAAATTCGGCCGTGGTAAACTTCTTCTTCCAATTGGCGGGACGTAGGTGGTGATAATCGCTTGCGGAGAAAGTTAAGTTCATATCATAATCCTCTAGCTTCTTCTCTCGGTAGTTCAGGAGCAACCAGTAGAAGAGTTTCTGGTCATTAGGTCTGCTACAAAGTTAGCTTCACTAGAATCATCTGACAAAAGAGCACAAATATCTGAACCTACAGTGCATTGCTTAATTGCATAGCGATTTGCTTCTCGGAGAATGTGTGCCACATTGACTTCAATTGGCGTAATATCTGCAAGTCGAGTTCTTCAGGTTGTACAGGCCTCGACTTGTCACTCGCCCGGGAGTCAAGTATTCGACCTCCATCATTCAGGCTATCCAAATCATCGTATTTCCGTAATAAGGGATGCTGCCAAATTCTTCGAATCGAAATGCGCTTTACGGGATCAACCGTTAGCATTCTTGCAATTAGATCCTGGGCCTCCTTGCTGAGGAAATCTGGCATAATATAAGCACCCTTTGCGGCTTTTGCGAGCAGCTTCGGCACATTCCCATTGGGGTCGTCGAATGGAAGACTGCGGCTTAGAGTTACATAGAGTAAACATCCTAGACTCCATATGTCCACTTTATTGCCTTGGTAGCGACTCCGAGCAATTAGCTCTGGGGCGGCATAATGCGGGCTACCACATGATGTTCTCAAGGCATGGGTCGGGCTTTGCTGAATTGCTGCCATACCAAAATCGGCTATTTTTACCACCCCATCGGACTTCATGAGAATGTTCTCTGGCTTGAGATCTCGATGACATATGTTGAAGGAATGGACATACTCCAAAGCGCTGAGTATTTGACGAAAGTAGCCTACCGTCTCGAATTCGGGTAATGGGCCATAGTTGTTTATATATGAAAACATATCGCCACAATCCATATATTCCATGACAAGATAGCTAGGAAATGAGTTAGAATAGAGACAATTAGTCAGAAACACGTAACTTACATCTCGGCACGGTTCTCCCAGATGTCATGCAACTTGACAATATGGGGATGGTCAATAAGCTTCAGGATGGCAACTTCACGTTCAATGGCCAAGGGTATATGCCTTTGCGAGTGAAATTCATCTCGAGTGCGATCCCATTGATCTAGCTCGGCCATACTCCCAGCCGCGGTCATATGGTTCGGGTCCTTGGCGAGAATTTTGACGGCCACAATGTCATGTGTAGTGCAGTGTCTAGCTAAGCGGACGCGAGCGGCGGAGCCTTTGCCCAAAGTCTTGCCTAGTTGCCATGGCCCAATATGTGTCTTTCGATTGGCCCCCGATGTTCCGCTAGATGTTGAGAGCAGAGACGAGCGTTGATCCCCGTAAGTATCCTTAACACTTGGGGTTGTACCACGAGGAGCGGAAGAATGTCGGGGGTTGGCATTACTAGAGATGGCAACACCTCTCAAATTAGAAGTTTGATTGCTAGATGATGAGGCCTTAGCATTTTGCGAGGAGGCTTTGGTAGAGGAGAGGCTGGTTGGATGGGCACGCAATGGATTAGGCTCAGGGTTGAGCAGCTTGCTGTATTTTCCAGGTTTCTGCGGCGAAGTGTTGAGAATGCGATCAGTTGCGTCTCCCAAGGGAGCCCGGCGAAATCGAGTCTTCGAACCCCCACGGTTAGCCATGTCTGAGGCTAACTAGCAAAGCAGCGCAGCAGCATATCATATCTCTGCCAATTCCAATGTAGTGATACCAAATTGTCCCGACAGTGGAAGCACTTGGATAGTCAAGTTGACTACAAGAAATAGAATATGAAGAAGATGCCTGGGCTGCTGTTGCAGATGTAAATAGTGTTAGTCAAGTGGTGGAGGCAGGCAAAAGAGTGACTGTAAACAGTAGACGAAGAGAGGGGGGAGGTTGAAGGTGTGTTCAAGTGCACTAGGACTCTAGGAGTTCATGCAGTGGACAATGAATAACAGCAGCTTGGCATGTCAATGAATGGGAGGAATGATAGAGGAGCTCGAAGAAAACCAGAGGGGATAGCTTTGTAGGCGTGAATCTGTTAGTACTGGGAGATCCAATGTGGGAGGAATGTTTACAGAGGAGCAAATTAAAGAGGCCTCAAGGATGTACATGAGGATGTACATATTTCAAGCTCGGTACCTACAAGATAACCTGAGAACCGCCATGTGCAGCAAGGAATGTAAGTACCTACATACCGAAGCTACCTGGTAGGAGGTAGGTACCTATCTCTCGACCTAGCCCTCGACCTACCTACCATCTACCTACCACCTACCTGCTAGGTACCTCAATGTAATCTATAATGGGCCATTTTGACCCAGATAGCGTATTGATGGGGGAAAAACTTTACAACCGATGACCATTTCCGACCCATATGTTCCATTGAAAGTACTAGAACCAAATAAGACACCTAGAGGTCTTTATGTTTCACCGAACTCTCTGGTTCTTCACACGTGTGTGAGCTTTCTTCAGCATTGCCATAGATTGGTGCACGAGCCAAAGTAAATAAACAAAGCCCTAGAGACAAGATACCCCATTGTCAATACGCCATTGAACAATGCGATTATGTGGCTCCAAGCACAACAGGTACCTACAGAAAAATTTGAGCAAAGACTACCGAGGTATGCAAATACTTGCTTCGATCTATCATCATGATTGGTAGAGCTCTACCTATACACAAGGTACCCAAGGACTGGGGTCTGACACCATATATGATACAATATATATGCACATGTTGCTTCCTTGAAGTTGAAGGTGGTCAAATTTAAGTATAAGTGTTAGGTGCTTTGTTAGGATATAGGTAGGTGCTTAAGTACCTAACCTCCATCCACCAGTTAACCTACTTAAGCAGATATACTTTTAAAATAAGCGTACGTGGGGTTTCTACTACCTACCTAGGAATATCCACATATTCATATAACCACTATATCCAGCACGACGACAACAACCCAACCCCGAAGGTCTTGGCTGATTGTCTTTTTATAAAGGATAAACGGTAGCTCTTGTCTTATCTACTTAGGGATTGAAGAAGGAGCAACCAAATGTTTGCCCGACGACATGGACAGTACCCCCCCGTCCCGTCCGAGGGATTGTTTGCGCTCGGAGAAAGGCAACCAGATGTTACATGACGATGTTGGCAGTAGTAGATCTTGCCTTATTTACGGATTATTTATGCCGAAGACAATACCGTCCACCGTGTTCCCGTAGATATATAATTATACCTAGTACCTAGCCGTTGCGTGCCTTTCCGTTTTTTAAGCAGGTCGTTGGCCCATCACGTCACTGTTGGTGCAGACTCTATACCCGTAAGTACTTAGATCGCCCTTAAAACCGGCCATCGGTAGCTAGAAGTGGCTTCTGCAGCCGTTATGCTACTTTGTATAGATATAATAGGTGGACAGCTTGTCACGCTCATGCCCCTAGGAGATTTAGGTACCTAGATATACCTTCGTGACGTTAAAAACTATCAATCAATCTCGAACTGTTAGATGATTACAGATTTCTTAAGATGATAAAAAGAATATTGTAGGAATAATTGTAGGAACTCCAAATAGATTCACGAAAAAGAGAGACTTGCTTCGCTTTGGTCTGCTTTGGAATCGAATATAGATCTTTAAAACGGGGTGCTAATCTGTGTCATCTTCCCCTTGACCAATACTGATTCTTACAGGAGCGGAATCTAATTTCACTTATAACCTCTTTATGGTAAGAACTCTAATGTATGTAAATCTAACTACTGAAAGCTGTAGCGAGTGATGTTGATGTTGGTGGTAGGATGGGGGTAATTGACAGGCATCCGCTACCTATGAGGGGTATATATCCACTCCCCCCCGTGCCTTCCCTACACTAGTGACCTAGCTTAATTAATTCCCCACTCCATTAGCCATTAAGTCTAGATCGACCCAACGCGTCTTGTCCGGTCGAGAATATACGCGTGACATTGTTCGCGATAGGCGACGACCTTGAAATCCACAGCGTGGCACAGCAGAATAACTTATCCCTACACAATAAGAAATGGAACCCGTCTTCTTGATTACCTTTACATTTGCCTGGTCCTAGCGATTTTCTGTTAATTTCAACCATCTCACCCTGAACTACACCCCAGCTTCCGTGATGCCGTCGCTTGAACCCCGCCGGCGGCCGAGGGCCGTCTACGAAGAAGATGACGATCCCGAACCATCACCAGCCACTTCCGACTCGTCTAAACGACGAAAAGGCGGCGTGAACGTTCACATATCCGAAGAAGCGGAGGATGAGGAAGAGGATATGAGCGATGGTTCCCCCGCACTACGAGCCCACAAAGTCAATGACCATGCCTCGACAAATGGCCATACTTCCAACCTAAGCGAGTTCCACCCTGGGGCGATAGTTCGAGTCCGAGTCGACAACTTCGTCACATACAAGCATGCTGAGTTCCTCCCAGGCCCTAACCTGAATATGGTCATTGGTCCGAACGGAACTGGCAAAAGCTCTCTTGTCTGTGCCATATGCCTCGGCTTAGGATACCATCCGAAACACCTTGGACGTGCCAGCCATGTCGGCGAGTTCGTGAAGCATGGCGAAGAGAGTGCCACCATTGAGGTAGAGCTACAGAAGCGACCGAACGACCGAGCGAACCACACCATCCGCGTTCAGATCAACCGAGAAGACAATGGGAGAAGGTGGTGGTTGAACGGCAAAGAGAGCACCCACAAGGCTATACAAGAATTGACACGGAAACTACGGATTCAAATCGACAATTTATGTCAGTTCTTGCCTCAAGACAAGGTCGCCGAATTCGCCGGCCTGACCCCCACGCGTCTGCTCGAGGAGACCCTTCGCGCCGCCGCACCTGAGGAAATTCTAGACTGGCAACTAGAACTCAAGACTCTCCACAAAGACCACAAGGAGATGAAGGTCCAAGTTGAAAACTGTACGGATATTCTGAAAAACCATGAGTCTCGCCAACAAGGCCTCCAGGCTGATGTGAACAGGCTGCGTGAGCGTGAGGCCATCCAGCAAAACGTTCAAGACCTCAAGAGTGCACGTGCTGTTGCTGAATACAATGACAAGCGATTGAAGTACAGTGAGGCCAAAAAACGAGTGAAGGACGCGAAGCAAAAACTGGAAGACCTGCAGAATGCTTGCGGGCCCGCCTTGGAGGCTGTTAACCAAAAACAGGCATACCAGGCCCGGGTTGAACCTGTTATAATTGAGCGGAAGAAGGTGTTGCGTGATGCCGAAATCGCAGGGGAGCAAGCGCTGCGCCACATTGAAATTTATGACGAAAAGATTAGAAACGAAGAAAACAAGGTGAAGGCCGAAGAAGACACATTACGAAATATTAAATCAAAGATCCAGCAGAGACGTAAAGAACTCACAACTCTTGAGGGTCGGCTAAAGGACAAACCCCCCGAGTTCGTACCTGCTGAATGGAATGCTAAGATTGTGAGTTCTTTTCTTGCGGTGCTCTTTTACTATACTGACTCTACTATTCTCCGACCTATAGCGCCAAAAGGAGAGCGGGTGGCAAGAAATTGAAGCGCAGAGACGCATACTAGATGACCGATTCGAAGAACTGAAGGGGGTTAACACCGCTAAGAAGGCTGAATTGGGTAGCCTAAAACGGGAGTTTGAGAATTTAAACTCCCAGCAAGGAAAGAAGTTGGCACAGTTGAAAAGCATACATGCAGATGCCGCTAAGGGTTGGGAATGGCTCCAGGAAAACCAGGACCAGTTTGAAAAGGAAGTATTTGGGCCCCCGATGCTTACCTGTTCGATTACGGACAAGAAATACTCAGATCAGGTCCAGTCGCTGCTTAACCAAGATGACTTTATCTGCTTTATTTGCCAGACACCTAGGGATCACAAAAAACTCAGTAACCAATTTTACGCTCAGATGGGCATTGCCGTTCCGATTCGCACCTGTGGCAGTGACTTTGCGTCCTTTCAACCAGCCATACCCAGAGCCCGGCTTCGCGAACTTGGCATCGACGCGTACGCCATTGACTACTTGGAAGGACCTGAACCCGTTTTGGCGATGTTATGCGCTGAGAAAAAACTTCACACATCAGGCGTGGCTCAACAGGATATTAGCAACGCCCAGTACGAACAGCTGATGGCTGCTGAAAGAATACCACACTGGGCGGCTGGTAAGAGGATATACCGTGTTGCAAGACGCAGAGAGTATGGCCCCAATGCTACGTCAACGAGTACTAGAACCATTATGCCAGGTCGCTTCTGGACAGATCAACCTGTCGATGAAGGTGAGAGAGCAGATCTTGAAAGACGAATGCAGGAGGTTCAGCAAGAGTTGGACACACTTAAGCAAGAAGGCCTGGGGATCAGAGACAAGAAGAGAGGCCTAGGCGAGCGCGAGGAAGAAATTCGACAAGAAATTGTAGGTTCATCTTCGTTGGGTCTAAGAGGAATGCTAAACGATCATCTAGGATACTTTAAAGCAACAGAAAAACGAGTTGCAAAAAGCCGCCACACAGTACGCGACACTTGGAGACAAAATTCGTAAGATATTGGCCGGCCCATAGAGAACAAATACATCGACTAACGGGGTACAGCTATTGTCAAAGGTCAACTGGAGGATGCCCAGAAGGCCATACTCGAGGCTAGGACACGTATCTCTGAATCTGGTGCCCAATCAGACAAACTCGTGCTTGAGCGAGCAAGATCAGTTCTTCAACATAAAGAGCTCCTTTCTGGCATTCGGGGGGCATACCAAGACTTGCTTGATGTTCAGATTCGTCTCATTGAAGCTAAGTCAGATGTCAAAGCACTTGAAGAACGCAACTTAGACATCAAGAAGCGTCTTGAGGATGAAAAAACGGAAATTAGGAACGCTAAAGCAGAGGCTGATCGACTCAAAGAGGACGCGCAGGTTGCTAGGGAGATGGTCTCGGAGGCTGTGGCAGACGACCCGAACCGACTACCTCACCTGAATGAGCTCGCCGCAGGCAAGTCCGTTGAAGAGCTCGACAATGAGATTGGGGCCGAGGAAAGTAAGCTGGAATATGTACATGCTGTTGACCCGGCAGTGTTGCGACAGTTCCACAAGCGTGCACAGGAGATTCAGAATCTAACACGGCAGAAGGAAGAGCTCACCACGAGGTTCGACTCGCTTTCACGTAAGATCGACGAGTTGAGGCAGAAGTGGGAACCACGTGTTGATGCCCTCATTACCAAGATCAATGATGCATTCGCCTATAACTTCGAACAAATCAACTGCGCCGGCCAGGTGGATATATACAAGGACGAGGAAGACTTTGAACAATGGGCCATTGAGATCAAAGTCAAATTCCGGTTAGTGCTGTTTCTATCGCATTTCCTCTCCTTAGCTAACTATAGACCCCTTCCGAAAACTTATACTAACACTCCTGAAACAATATAGCCAAAACGAGACGCTCCAGCAGCTCAACCAACACCGTCAATCAGGCGGCGAGCGCGCCGTGTCGACCATCTTCTACCTCATGGCGTTGCAATCGATGGCGCAGGCGCCATTCCGCGTCGTTGACGAGATAAACCAGGGCATGGACCCGCGCAACGAGCGCATGGTACACGAGCGCATGGTTGAGATTGCCTGCCGCGAGCACACCTCGCAGTACTTCCTCATCACCCCTAAGCTGCTCACCGGCCTCCGCTATGACGAGCGCATGCGCGTCCTCTGTATCGCCTCTGGCGAACACATGCCTCCAGAAGGCCGCAAACTCGACTTCAGAAAACTCGTCAACATCCGGAGGGCTATTGCCGCTGCTTAGCTTCATATTACTATACTGCTACTGCCCGTGTCACGATTTCTGGCGTTCGTGGCGTGATACCGACGACTTGGTGATTAGCCGTTTGTTTTTTCTTCTCTGCGTACTTATATCCTAGTAATAGCCAGAAAAGACGGGTACAGGGGTCAAACTAGATAGAAATGCCCAATGCTGGTAGGAGTTCAATGGGTTTCCCAACGGAGATAGATATATGGAATGCTACGGAAACAGTCAACTTGATCAGAGACTCGGAAAAGATGAGAGCAAAGACGGGAAATTATAACGCGAATGCATTATCTGTGTCAACTTGATGTTTCTTATCGCCTTCTATGCATTGAATGATAACACCACTGCGAACATAATGCTTCTAGGCTAGTTTGATATTAGTAGTAGGTTTATTGTGATTATGGGTAATAAATATTATATGCTACTTGCTTTATACATGCCCGTCAATTCTTGCCAGGTCTATGTCTCGGGTAAAAGATACTCTCATCAGCACGCTTCAGTCCCTGGTATCTCCACACATACAACTTAACTCCCAAAACACAGCGAACCCGCTACAGATTCCTCAAAATATCCACGACGGCCCAGAACTTATCGGCAAGCGTAAGCCCATAGCCAATGCCCACGACGCCCCTCGTGAACCTCCAGCCGCGCTCCTGCGACGCAATGGGGTACCGCGCGGGGCCGGGGATAGCGGTGCGGATGCCGAGGGCGCCGAAGCGGTCCTCGCAGACGCTCTTGATATTACACAGGCCCCTGAGCCCTTCCTCGCCCGCGAAGCGCCCGTAGCCGGACCCCGCGACGCCGCCGAAGGGGAGCTGGATGGCGTAGTACACGGCGAAGTCGTTGACGGCGACGCCGCCGGCGCGCACGCCGCGGACGATGGCGCGCAGGGCAGGGTCCGAGTCGGCACCGTAGACGGAGGAGCCGAGCCCGAAGGCGGGCGCGTTGGCGAGAGACAGCACGGCTTCCGCCGTGGACGCGGGCGCGCGGAGAATCGTCATGATGGGTCCGAAGCACTCCTCGTTCGCGATGGCCATGTCGGGCGTCACGTCGACGAGCAGCGTGGGCGAGAAGTAGAACCCCTGCGGGTGGTCTGGGTGGATGTACCGCTTTCCGCCGGCGAGTAGCTTCGCCCCGGCTTTCACGGCGTCGGAGACGAGGGCCTCGAGGCGCGGAAACGAGGCGTCTGAGACCATGGCGCCGACGTCCTGGTCTAATCCCATGCGGAGCGCGCGCACGCGGGGTGCTAGCATCTCGACGAGCTTGTCGTAGACTTTTGGCGTCGCGATGATGCGCTCGATGCCGATGCAGTTCTGCCCGCTGGCTTGGAACGTGCCGCGCAGGAGAATGTCGGCGATGCGCGGGAGGTCGCGCGCCGCCGAGTCGAGAACCATAGCTGCGTCTTTGCCGCCCAGTTCAGCGACTACGGGCGTGAGGCTGCGCGCCGCGCTCGCTGCTACGTGGTGGCACACGGGCCGACTGCCTATGAAGGTGAGGTGTGCGATGTCCGGGTGGCTGGTCAAGTGGCCTGCGGTCTGCGGCCAGCAGACAACGCTTTGGATTAATGCCGGGTCGTGGCCGTGCGCTACCAAGGCGCCCCGCGCGATGCTGGTGTAATATGCCGCGCTCCAGCATGTCTGCTCGCTGACCTTCACCACGACGCCGTTGCCGGCGAAGATGGAGCTAATAATGGGACCGATGAGGTTATGGAAGGGGTAGTTCCAGCTGACGAGGGCCGCCACGACGCCCAGGGGTTCGTAGATGACAGTGCCTTTTTTGTAGGATAATAGTAGATTCGTCGGGCGTTTCGAGGGTCGTAGGGCTTTCTCGCCGTGCTTGATGGTCCATTGCAGCTTCTCGGCCGTCACCATGATTTCGCCCAGCTGGGCGTCGATCATAGTCTTACCCGAGTCGAGTGAGCTGACCCTGCAGATCTGCTCCTGGTTGTCGAGGATGTGCTGTAGCATCGACCGCAACACCTTCCGTCGCTCGGCAAAGCTCGTATTAGCCCACTTCTCCTGCGCTGCGGCGGCTTGTGCGATGGCTCGGTCGAGGCCGGCGGGGGTCGACGGGTTCACAAAGCCTAGGAACTGACCGGTTGCGGGCGCGTAGCATTGTATAGCCGTCGTTCCCAAGGTTTTAATGTTCGGTTTCTCCAGCACCTTTGTCTCTTCGGGCAGCTTGGGCGGCGGAACGACATATCGAAGGGGTTTCTCTCCCGAGCTGACGATAGTGAAGATAAGCAGTACGGCGCCTAGTACTGCTCCAATGATGGGCAAGGGTAGAGTCGCGAAGCCGAGGCCTCTGATCCTATAGAACACAAGGTTAGAATATCGGAGTCATATAAAAATAAATTCTGAGTAGACACATACGGGAACTGTCGCAAGTGCAGAGTGAACTGACCAAGCCAAATCTCTAGATCAGGAGCCATGGTTGGTGATGGTCGCAAACAGTACTGCCAACAAAGTGCTAATCCCTAGTCTGGATGTCTCCGTTCCGGTCATTAGTACGATACAACAACCTACACCCATCGAGACATTCATCACCGCCTAAATGAGCGTTCAATGGCACGATATTGGTGCGATTTCCAAGAGACTATTGGGTGTTATCGAAGTCAGTCAAATTAATGTGCCTACATCGGCCCCATTAAGGGTCCTGTGGCTGGTGGAAGCCTAATACTACTTGGGGATATGTGGCTGAGCTCTAGATCAGATCAATGTACCGTCTTTAGACAACAGCTCCTCGGACAGAGACTGGGAGAAGCCTAATCCGATAGTTTTACAGTTTAGAAACACAAAGTTAGGTATATTGTCAATTACCAAGTCTGATCGTCGTGTTCAATTGAGGTTCGAAATTTCCATCTACTGCTAATTTGCGCTGCATTAATATCTACTTTGCTGAGCCCCTTTATTTTGGATGCCTTGAACTTGTTGCGAGGGATCTATATACACGGGCAGGAGCTTCAGCATCCCCTTTTCTTTGCAAGTGACCGTAGCGGGTGTCAAAAATCTCTTCTGCACCCTTTCATGCGCTAAATGTCGTCGCTCTTCAGTGCTGACAGGACCCTGATTCTCTACACGCTGAACGCCGTCCTACTCTTTCCCATCAAGACAGAAACACGAAAGAGACCGAATACTGCAAGTGTGCTGGCGAAAATAATTCCCAGCATTGAGAAGCGGTCGTGATATAAATATAAGGGACGAACGTGTTAGAACAAGAAGGTCTAGTCCCAAAAAAAAGGAAAAACGGATAGAGGTTCGAAATATTGTGACTTTCATCATCGCCTCGTACAGTGGCCGCGCCAATACTATGCACCGAAAAAAAAAGAAAGAAAAAACGCCGACGCCAAGTCCAGAAAAGCAGTTGGCGCGTCCCAAGGAACATTCGCCATAGCTGAAGGACGGCAAACCATTCATGCCTGTAGGTATCATAGATTGCTCGTTGCAGATCGTTGGGTGCTGAGCCTAGGTTTATCATTGAAATTGAAAGAGCGGGTGAAGGCGCCGAGAATGACGGCCTGCCTTAGTATTTATAAATGTTGGGTTAAGGGTAAATATGTTACTCGTGTTCTTGAATATGGTTGTTATGGTCTTTGTGGAACGCGAAGGGTGACTTGAAGGACTTCCCACGGGTACGCCTTCGAATCCTGCTGACTATTCCGGTACCCTCAGGTTCGGGTGGTACTGAGTGTGTAGACTCAAAACGGCTCAACATTGCCGCACTAGTAAAGTCGTTAGAAGCCTCGAAACTAGCTCGACATCCTCGGTCCATCCGATCTATCGATGCTCGTATCCGGTCGTATGATGGTCGCACACGATCAATAGATTGCCGAACTGGAATATTGGGAATGTCGGCGGGTTGGTTGACTGGTGTCTCCATTGATATGTCATGACGCGTATAGTTTGTTCCGTCGCTGCCCCTCTGACTACGAGGACCATGACCAGCTACAGAAGTTGCCGCGATAGATGGCGGATAGATCGGACGAAGGTCTTCGTCAACGCTTTGTTGCGGCTGGTGATGCTTACGCCGAGAAGAACCGGAGGAACTGGATAAACTTTCCTTGGAATCATCCACATTGTGCTCCTCTCTTCTCTCAGTACCTTTGCCGAACTTGCCCGAAGTGACCTGTTCTCGAATGATGTCCACGTCGTAAGGCCAAAACACCTTCTGTAAGGCCTTGCTAGCGTAACGTGGCGCTATGCAGATGAGAGGTGTAAGGACCAGGACGATCCAGAATGATAGCTCGCCGTATATCTGTCCTGCGCTTCCATAGAAAGTCTGTGCAAATGTTGACGATGTATAGACACCAGACCAGAAGAAAATAAGTAAGTCACTAATAGCAATGATCAATACGGTGAGCCAATCCCAGGTATACGTATTGATGAGAATGTAAAGATTGATCGTGATAACCGCAGGATGAGCGATGTAGGCGCCGAGTCGTTGACGTTCAATCACGTCTTTACCATTACCAGCAATAGTTGGGGTATTGGAGGCCACGAGGTAAGGTATGAAAAACGTTATAACGCTTTGATAAAGGCCGTCCGCCATGTATGTCCTGGATAAGAATTAGTACGAGTTAGGCGAAAGCAAGGCCGAAGAGTACTTACCAAAACTTTTGCTGTGTCCACTCCAAGCGCTCAATACCGCGCCGATAAAGTTGTGGAACAGCGAGCGAGACAGAATCAGAAACGTCTTGGTCAAGGACACCAATGACGATTGGTGGGAGAGACGTGAAGATGAGATTGAACAAAATAATGTACGTGTACTCGAAAAGGTAGGTAATGTCGTAGTTGCAGTAGATCTGATACCAGAAGATCGTGAAAGTCCAGATTATGTTTTTGTAGAAGAAATTGGCGATGGCCTCCGCCATTCTCCTATATGACCATCGACCGTGTACCAAAATTAGCCGCTTGAGGAAGCGGAATTGGCCAATGGCATAATCAGCAGACATTACAGCTTGACGACCCTCGACACCGGCAATCCCGACACCAACATCCGCCTCTTGAATCATGGCAACATCATTAGCACCATCTCCGATCGAAAGGGTCATTACGTCCAAGCTATTCTTGACCATTGATACGACAGCGGCCTTCTGGGCGGGGCTAACACGGCAACAGAGGACTGCAGCGCACTGCTTGCACAGGATCAGGAACTTCTGTTTGATCCTCTCGTCAAGAACCCATTTCAGAGTGAATCCATCAACTACCAAAGCGTGCGTAGGTGATGGCGCTTCATGATTCTGACGCGCTCGGGCTAGATCTTCGTCATTCCCCGTCAGTCCGAACTGTTGGAGCCTCTCAGTGAGCTCCTTGTCTAGCTGACTGACAAAATCATCACTCGTCGTGTTACCACTTTCGTCCTCAACCACCTTCAGAGTTATGAGCTCCATGTCGTTATTAAGCAGGTTACAAGAGAAACCGATATTGATGGCAGTTTCCACCTTGTCCCCGGTAAGTACCCATAGCTTAATACCTGCCTTCCCAAGCAATTCAATCGTATCAGGTACGCCGTCTTGAAGGCGATCTTCGATAGCCGTACCCCCAAGTAGGGTAAGGTTCTGTTCAATCTTATCTGCAACTTCCTCGAGCTTCTCCTCTCGGTCCTGCATAGCAGATGCGGCTTTGTCGTGCTCTTTACGCCATTCAAGATATTCTTGCTCGGAGAGTATGCGTTGTGCTATACAAAGAGTACGTAGACCCTCACGAGCAAACAATTCGAGATGCTCAGCTGTGGTCTTACGCAGTTCCGCCTGCTCGCCGCGCTGAAGACGAGAGTAAATAATGCTGTCAGCACCTTTACAAAATAGAATGATGCGCCCATCGGGCATTCTGATAATTGCGCTCATTCGCTTTCGGCTAGAGTTGAATTCAATAGTGTTGAGGATAGTATAGTGTATTTCCTCACCCATCACGTTCAATCTAATCCCATCGGCTGTGGACCCGAGAACAGTAAAACCCATGTCGCGTGCCGTTGCGACAAGTGCGGCTTCATCTGGAGATTGAGCTTTGAATTCAATTTTTGGGTTCTCGCCAGGGATGTGTTCGGCGATAACAGTGTGGCACAGGGCGAGAGCTAACATGAAGTGAGCATTTGCTTCTCTCTGTTCGTCTCCAGGTTCTGCTCGGAGATCGTCCACGAAGTCCGGTGCGACGAATGTCATGTCCTCGGCATGTAAATATGGGTTGTCGTGAATCATCCGGAGCCCCTCAAGAGCACGAATTTTATAGGCAGCAATTTGTTCCCTAGCCTCGGCAGCTTCTTTGACGACATCGACACCTAAGCGCTTTCGCATGCCAGCTTGTGCTTCTGTATAAGCCTCTCCATAGGGTTGTCCATTAATAGTGGCCTTCTTGAACTCCATGACGTTTTGAGTGAGAGTACCAGTCTTGTCGGAGAAAATGTATTCGATTTGACCTAAATCGTCTGAAATATTCCATGACTTTGGAACGCAAGGGTAATCGATGGGCTCATAGTACATCTCCACGTCGCTATATATGAATATAGCTTGAAGTGTCCGTACAATTTCGAGAGAGATGTATAGAGAGATTGGAATCAAGTTCTGAAACACAATGAGAGCGGCGAAAAACGTGATAAAACCTGTCATACCAGGAGTTCCACCAATTGCGCCGTAATCGAACCAGGCCGAGGAGGCGTCGGTCTTGCCCCAGGAAACTCCATTAACGATTGCACATAGTAGACATATGGCGAAAAGAATGCCGAAGTTAAGCAGCACATTAACATTCAGCTCCCGAGCAATGCGCGCCCGCTTGCTGGGTGTTGCGCCAGCATTCATCATAATCTTGGTATCATGACCGGTGAAGACGACAACACCCAGAACCCACTCGGTGTTTCTTAAATTACAACCTCGAAGAAGCAAGTTATCAATTGTAATCGGTTCTGACATTTCTTTGACACCAATTTCTGGAAAGGATTGTTCCCATTTGATGGCCGCGTTGTATTTATAGAGATTAGGTTGTGGGGGTTCACTCTCGATTGTGAATTGAGCTCGCTCACAGTCTCTAGCATGCTTGAGAGTCCGTCCACAACGGAGGGCCTGGCGAACTTTGAGGTTTGTCTCACCATCCAGATTCTTCGTTTCCACATAACAAGCTCCGTCACTGTCGGACGTGGCCAGAACAATGACGTCTGCGGGCAGTTCATCATCGTTGTAAAGTCGAACAAAATCGCCGACCTGGAGGTTCTTCCACATGTCTTTGTGGAATCTTGCTTGACCACTGATCTCCAGCTCGCGGTTAATCAAATCGCCTTTTTCACGTGCGAGGGCGTCAACCTCCATAGGATTGCCGGCCGAGGGTCCGTGGGGTGGCAATGGTGAGGGCACAGGCGTCATTTGTATGTCTTCAAATGCTGAGGCCATCGATTTCCGATTCCCTTTGGTCTCTATCGAAGCGCGCGGGTCGGCAGAGGTTTTGTTTGTAGTTTCTGAGTCCGAATCTTTCTTCCATAAACTTTGAATGGCGTCCCATAGGAGACTCATGAATCTTGAAGTAGCCTTTTTTATCCTCCTCCACGTAGAAACATTGTCTTCAGCAACATTGACGTTTCCCCATCCGACAAGGCGATGTACGGCGGCGTTATTGAGCTCGTTATCGAGCACCGTTCGGCGGTAGTCTTCGATGGCATCCTTGATAGCCGTCACGACGATGATGAAAATCAGAGGTATCGCGTTGACACCGGGGTTCGTTCCTCCGAAAATAGGGAAAAACTAGCATCAAGGTTGGTATGGTGAAACAGAGTAGGAGAATATTCGTCTACTTACTATTAGGATATCATTGAATAAGAAAAAGATATTGGCGATGTTATGGAACTGGAACCAGATATTCTTAGGAACGAAAGACAAGGGCGTATACTTGGCTGTCCTGATCTTGTTTCTCGTGTATGATCGGATGGGATTCCCTTCCTCGTCCTTCCGGTCTGCTGGTAATGGCAAATTGAAAAACAAAGTCCTCCCCTCGCCGGCGTCTTCTGAAGTGGTAGTACTATTGGCATCGGGGTCGTTACTGGGCTCCTCGAGAATAGTTGTGCCATGAACCCCGGGACTACCACCCTCTTCACTAGACCCACCTGATTGACGTTTCTTTTCTGTAGAGTCGGATTTCCCATGTATCCTATCCATAATGGTGATCCGCTTGAGGCCGCTGCTCTTGACGGTGAGCTTGCGGGTGGCCCATCTTGACCGTGTCGTCGCGAGATCCTGCGGACCGTCGTTCTTACCGTCTTTCGGCATGATTAAGGGTGTCTCGGGCAGCGCCCGTCTATTACAACTCTCGTCGCCAGACTTGTTCGCCCTCTAATCGTTATATTTCGTTTTCTTATGTGGTCGAGGCTATGGGGCAGCTCAAGGAAGCGTGGGGATGTCGCGTTGCAGTTGCAGTTGGAGCGAATGAGCACAATTGGTTAGGGGCGTCCTTCTGGCTGTAGGTGTAGGCGGTGAACAAGCATCGACGCAGTCGTAAATCAGCAGCGCCTGTATAAGACCTAGGTGGGCATTGCCCGGCGTTAGTGAAAGAAGAAGGGTAAGGTGTACTTGTAGTTGTCGGTGATTGTTGATGACAGGGAGGAGACAAGACACACGGGACAGGATTGGAAAGAGAACAGTGGAAAGTTTTGATGATTCGCTCGCTGGGCTGCTGATGGCACACGGGGGCATTGAACATGCCGGATAGACCGGGGTTCAGAAGTCGACCGGCTTAGCTCCCCTATGTATCCTATGTATCCTGCACATGTGGGCATGGAATAGTGGGTTTCGGTGTCAGCACGGTCCTAAAATTACAGCATGGGAACGCTGAGATATACTGTGCCGCCCCTATAAGACGTCCTAGAAAATGCCCCCCATGAGTAGGTCCCTGGGTAAGGCTTTGTATGTGTCTTTCTGGCACAAGGGAGAGGAGCGTCTTCATTGTCCGGCAGCAATGGGAAACGAAATTGGTTTCCAAAATCAATTAGGTATTAAGGTACATCGTGTATGATGGTGAATACTCGTACAGTGTATATTATAAACTAATACTGTTAGTACCTTACTCCTGCCTATCTCCAACCAGCTATGTACTATGTAGTGTAGACAGTTAATATCATGTACATAGGCGGACACTACCATACCAGTACACTAGCAGTATACATCGACACAGCGTCAGTGTGGCGCAAGCCTGAGTGCGGAACCCGAGGAATCTAATCTAGCGTAGAGTAAGGCATTTTGGTGGGTATTCTATACGGGGTCAAAGATCAATGCAATGTATACGCAACAGATAACATGCCCATCAGCGGGTTTTGAGTGGGTGCCATCGTTGTTGCTAAGGTGGCCAGTACTGAAGTGGCTAAGTGCCATCCATCACCTCCTTTATTTATTTCTCCTTTTATCACAGCCGGCCCTGAAAAGGATCAGCATGCGCGGCTTTTACAGCCTGCCTATACAGACATTCACGACTCCGAACTGAACAACTTAAGTACCTACACTAAACCTCCGAGTCTACCTAGGCCAACCACCATTTTTTACCACCCAAGTGTTTCCCCACTCAGAGCAAGTACTCACTATTAAATATAATTGTATACTATAGTGTAAGTGTATTGAGTCAAGGCTACGAACTCTAGAGTATTTCATTTGTTCCTTATTTCTGGAATAGTCAAGTAGTACAAGTGTGAGAGCTGTACCACCCACCAATACAACACTACTATGTAAGGTATATATGTCATCGGGGCTGTACATTGAGCATATTGCTGTTACTTTAGGTAGTATAGTGTACCTTAAGCACTCTTACTGAGCTTTGCATTGTAGTGTACACTACCACTTGCGGAGTGACAGGAAAATAAATAGACACCAATGTACCTGTTAAATGGGGTATTACTGCTACATATAATCTATACTACACTAGTACTAGGTATTACCCATCTCATAATTTATATGGGGAAGACCAAGTATCACAGTTTGTCATACACTACATAAACTGTCATTTCAGGGTCTTGATCCTGTTGGTGGAGAAAGCTGGAAAGATCTCCTGGAAGATCAATTGGGGGGGTTAGTGTACATAATACCTAATTGTTACTGTACAGTAAAGTCTGGTAGGTCCCTACCTGGGTAGTGTAATGTATAAGTAGGTATTGTGCTCTCGAAAAGATATCCATCATATGCACGCTTGATCACAACCCACGCGCGCTCGAGCTTGATGACCTACATATAAGGCAACTAATAGTTTTGTTTACAAAAACTGTCCTCCAGTACCAGGTAGCTTCAGTTGAGTCAGTCTAGTGTAAGAACATCAAACGTGCCATTATACACTAGATACCGAATCTCGTGTCCAGGAGACTTTGTCCCCACTTAACACGATGGATGTAGCCCGCAGGTACATTTTTCTCCTACTGGAATAGGTAATATGTTGGGCTGTCGATGGCAATCTGCTCTGCATATGCCTACACTACATAAATATCTAATGTTCTACAGTAGTTGGCCACTACTTGCCTTGCCTAAATCCTTTAGTACGACGCTGAATTCATAAATGATGAGAAAAAGCATCACGTAAATGACGCCAGTAACAGTGCTGCGACATAGAGTCGCAAGTGTCTTGTACTTTTTTCAGCCGATACTGACATATGTGCACTATCCTTCGGTACCCTAGAGAATCTAGAGGTATACACTACTGTAGGTATCTATAGTAGGAAGACTTTGTTCCCGGGAGCTTTAAGCGGAAATAGACGCGACCGTTCTTGATAACCCCGACACAGATTCACATTAGTCAGACCACAGTGGCCATAGTCCGCTAGTGTAGCCGCGATCATGAGAAATTATAGCGACCAGCCACCCTCTTCCGACAGTCCGATTAGAAGAGGATGAGAAGTTTTGAATGCTACATTAAGAGGATGATGCGTCGTTGTCCTGCCCCTGTGTAAGGTCGGTCTCATAGCCTCGTAAGACTTCAGGTAATATTACAGCATAACACCATGGCGTCATGGCGAAATCAATATGAGATCGTTTCGACGAGAGTTATCTACTGGTATACTCTCGCTACCTCCACTACTCATTAATTCCACGATGCCTACCGAATATGGTAGCAGCATCGTGAACTATGCCATTTAAAGACGATGCGCGCCTGGAATCCCAGGATTCCACGAGGCACGACTGACAACGGGCTAATGACAAATGCTAATAACGCGCGTATGCCTGGTGTGACTCGCAATGGCCAGCCCAGGAGCCACTCTCAGGTTTGAGACATGGGCAAGACCGCGTATCATCCCAGGATGGACAGGCATGAATTCTTGCATGCTGTACGACGATGTCTCCAAATCACCGTAGTTCAGTATATACTAGAGCACATTGGTGAAGAATATCGGCCTCTACTCTACTTAGAAGTATCACTTCCTGGCTCATACCTACTTGGTTTTGTGTTGAACTGCTCTCATAGTACAGTCAAAAGTACAGGATGCCGTTTCATGAAAAAAGACCATGACGCAGAAGTGCGGGATTCCGACTCGCCTAGTGTAGGGGCGGGAGGACCTGTAGTGTAAGCCAGCGCCCCGGCCTCGGATGCTTCCTTAACCCCGACAATATGGAGACAAGGATTGAAGAGGTATCTTTGTAGGTCTAAAGTAAATAGGCTAGTAAATTGATGCAGAACACCTCCTACATTGTTCACCTGATAGTTAAAAGTACGGAGTATCGTAGAAGACCGAGTTCCACCACCTATTGACTCGTAGGTTCTAACTTGTCATAAGGCGAGAATTCCTAGGTGGTGGTGTACAGTACGTAAGGGCTATAGGTACCGAAGCCAAATTCCATGTATTAAAGCTACCTACCAGAAGTTTATAGGTAGGACTTTGGCAAGATCAGCAGGTCAGAGGCTCCTGAGACTTGCAATGTGGCAGCTTGCCTAGCTTCCCGGATACCGGATCAAAAGATCGAGGTCAAGAGAAAATACACCTACAAAGTGTAGTACGTACCTAGAGCCAAGAAACTGGGAATGGGGTTTTGAGAATGGAGACTAGATCGTCTCACCCCAAGAACCCGAAATTCCAGGTAAGGACACTACATAATAGGTAAGCTGCTTGCTTGTATTTTTAGAAGGATGTTGTCATAACACATCTGACTTCTCAAACCCGACAGATAGCCCCTTAAAACAACAGCCTATCAAATTCCCATCCCGAGCCGACCCCTTGGTAGTTGGCTCTTTAATGTTTAATATTTAGCGTAGGATTACTGTTGGATTATACTAAGTGATAAAGTGGGAAATGCGAGCCTATGAGGCATAGATGAGGAGATCACCATTACTTAAGCCACTAGTTGCGCTAATGACTAAGCATCAGGGCTAGTCTTGGCGCACATATAAACCACTGTAAATTTAGGCTAGAATAGGAGATAGAGCTACAGAACAACACGTTGCGTGATCGCAATACACTGAAATCTGTTGGATTATACTAAGTGATAAAGTAGGAAATGCAAGCCTATGAGGCATAAATGAAAAGATCACCATTACCTAAGCTACTAGTTGTACTAATAACTAAGCATTAGAGCTAGTTTTAGCGTACATATAAACTACTATAAATTCAAGCTAAAATAAAAGATAAAGCTATATAACAATACGTAGTATAATCGTAATATATTAAAATCTAACAATTAAAAGTTTTATTATTTTTATTTTTATTAAAAAACTAAGCTTTTAATAGCAAAACAGCAAAATTATTACAATATTAAAATTAAATTTAATTATTTTTAACTTTTTTAACAACTTTTATTTATAAAAAAAAGATTTTATAAATAGTGCGCGCAATAAAAACTTATAAAAATATATAGTTTTTAAAAAAAACCGAGCTTTATAGCTTATAAAACCAAGCTTGCTAAAAATTGCTAATTTTTTATTTTTTTTATTAAATATTAAGCATACTACAGCTATTTTTGCAAATTTTATAATAGCAATTAAAACTTAATTTTTAACAGCTTAACAATATTATAATACTTTTTATAAACATTATAACTTTTATTAAACTAAAGTTATTAAGCTTGCTAAATAAATATAAAAAACAGTACATTTTAATTATTAATTAATAATATAATAATTTTAAAAAGCTTAGTATAACTTTTTAAAAAATATTTTAATTTAAGCACAAATATAAATATAAAACTTTTATTAACGCTGCTATTAAAAAACTTATTAAAAACCTTATTAAATAAGCAAACAATTAGCTAAATAAAATTATTAAAGCTTATTTAAAAAAAAAAAAAACAATAAATTTGTTTAAGCTTATTATAAACTTAAAAAAAGTTTTACAAAATATTTATTTAGCATAAACTATATTGTTTAAAAATATTTATAGCACTACTATTATTAAAAATATTCTACTTTTACATATTATAATAATAAAGCTTTGCTAAAAAGTTATAATGTTAAGCATATTATAAACAATTAAAAAAATTGTAAAAAAAAGTTTATTTAATACTTTTAAACCAGCAAAAAACAGCAAAAAAAAACTAACAAGTAGCTTAATAATTAAAAAAAAAATTACTTTTGTTAAACACGCAAAAAAAAAAAAGCTATTAAGCGCTAAAATACCGGCCGCTAAAAAAATAATTAAAAAAGCAAAAAAAGCTTTAAAAGCATTTTTACTAAACGTTTTAAAGCAGATATTTATATAAACGCTAAAAAAAAAAACCTTAATATAACAAATTATATTATATATTATAAACATTATTTAATAACAAGCTGCTAATTTATATTTTTAAAGCTTTAACTATTAAATTAAAAAATAAATAAAATTATTAAAAAAATTGTTAATTTTAAAATAGCTAACAAAAAAAGCGTTTAGCAAGCAGTAAAAAAAGCGTAAAATTAACAAAAAAAAAAGTAAATTAAATTTAATTTACTAGTTTATTTTTGTTAAAAAAATTAATTAATAAAGCTATTTATAGCATAAATAGCAAGCTTTTTTTACGCAAAAAAAAAGCTTGCTAAATTGTATATATTATAAAACTGCGCTATAATAAACTTAAAGTTAAATATTTATATTTTTAACTAAGCTTGTTGTTTTTTTAATTTAAAAAACGTTTATTTAAACAATATAGTATTAGCTAATAATAATACGCTTTAAATATATAGTTATAAAAAAATTAACTTTAAAATAAAAAGCTTAAAAAAAATAAAAATATATAAGTTATATAACGTTACTTTTTGCTTAAATATAGCTATTAACTTAATATTTTTATAACAGTTAAACCGCTTAAAAATATATTAAAAAAATAAGCTAAAATCTAATTTTTTTAAGCATTAATAAAAAAAGCTATTATATTTTTTAACTTAAATATATAAACAATATATAATAAAAAGCTTGCTAGCTTAGTTAACAACATAAACTTTTTATATACAAAAAAACTTATTAAACTTTTATATTAAGCACTTTAAGTTAAAGGCTAACTTTTATAAACAATATTAATAACTAAAACATATAAAGCCAAAGCTTTTAAAACAATTATTAGCTTATATAAAAAAAGCAACAATTATTTTATAGCTAAATAACAAAATTAAAACTACTAAATATATAATATGTAGCAAATTAAAAGCGTACTACAAAATAGCACAAAATGCTTATATTAAAGTTATTAAAACAAGTATTTAACTTGCTATAAACTTTTATAAGTTTAACAAGCTTTTTAAAAAAAAATAAAAAGCTTTAAAAAATAATATTAATTATTAACTAATATTTTAAATATATTTAAAATTATTATTTAAGCAATAAGCGCGCTAATACTTTGCAAAAAGCTTTTAAATATTATATACGCTATTTTAACTTTTATTATAAAGCTAAAATAAAAGTTATTAAATATAATAACAAGTTTATTAATAGTAAAAAAAAGATAATATAGTTAGCTAAAGCTATTTAAAAAACGTACAAAATTAAATTTAAAATCTTTTTATTATACACTTAAAATTTTAATAAAAAAGCAAAAAGGTTAAAACGCATTATTAAATATTAAGCAAGCTTAATACGTAATAAATGTAGGCTTTTTTTTTTTTATAGCTAAAAATAGTGTAAATAGCTATATATTTATATAACCAAACGCTTAAAAAAGTTAACTGCTAACAAACTTTTTATAAAAAATTTTACTTTTATTTTAATAATTTATAAAGCATAATAAGCTATAAGCTGTCACGAACAGTTAATAAGCCACCCAACTGCGCCATAGTCTTTCGCACAAAAGAGTACAAGATACCAAACTGTCCTTAGTTTGGTTCAAGTGGCTTATATTAGCAGGTTAGGTTAGGTTTGGTTAGGTTAGGTGTAGCAACCGCTACACTAACTATAGGTATTAAAAACTGTTAAAAACTTTGTTGCTAAAAAAAAAAAAAAAGCTTTTAAAAAAGCTTATTATATATTAAATAACCTATTGCAGCTAGTTAATACTACAAAAAGCTTTATACTAAATAAAAACTATAATAAAACAAAGCATTATAAAAAAAAAAAAGCTTTTAAAAAAGCTTACTAGCGTATGCTATTATAAATAATAAATACTAATAAAAATGTAAATATAATAAAAAAAACCTTAAAGCTAATTAATAACTATTTAAAAACTTATTTAAAAAAACTTTTTAGCTAAAAAAAAAAATTTATAAAAAAAATCTTTTATTATTGTTAAAATAGTATAAAAAGCTAAATATACACTTATTAAAAAATTATTTTTAAAAAGTTAAGCAAGCTTATTTATAAAGCTATAAAAAAATACGTACTTAAAAAAAAGTGCTAAAAAGCTTAGCTACTAATAAATTAACTTTAAACTATATATAAATATATATATATAAATTTAATAAATATAGCTATTATAAAAAATGTAAAGCTTGCTTAATAGTTTAAAAAAATTAGCAGCTAAATAAAAAAAAAAAAGATATTTATATTAGCACTTTAACAAAAAAAATTTTTAAAACATTAATTGCTATAGCTGCTAAATTTAATTTAAAACTTAAGCAATATAACGCTATAAACATATTTATTAACGCTAAATTAAACAAAAAAATCTATATGCATATACTTTTAAGCTATTAAAAGCTAAATATTGTTATAAAATTTTTGCAAACTTTATACAAGTTGTAAAAATCTTTTTTGTTATAGCAAAAAAAAATTATTAAATTATTAAAAAAAATAAGCTTTTAACTAATACTTTATAAATTTTATTGTTTTTTATATAATAATATGCTTTTTTTTATATATGTTAACAATATAATTATTATATATAAAAAATTAAGCTAGCTAACAGCTAATAAAATAATTGCTGCTTTAAAAGCCTGCTATAATTTAATAAAAAAAAATAATTTATAATAGTTTTTAAAAATAAAAATAATTTACAACTAAAAAAAAAAGCTAATTTAACTATTTTAAGCTTTTTATATTAAAAAAATAACTAAGCTTTAAAACAATATTTTTATTATTTATATAAGCATTTTAATAAAAATTAAAAAGTTTTTTTTATATAAAAAAAACGTATTATTTTATAGTATTAAATGCTATTAATAAAAAACTAAATTAATTTTATATGTTGCAATAATTATTTGTTTAAATATAACGTTTACTGCTTTTTAATTAGCTTAATTTAATTATAACCTTTTTTTTAAGCATTATAAAATAGCTAATAAGCTTTTTACTTACTTATTATTTAGTTAGCACTTAGTATTACAATTTAAAAATAAAAACAATTTTATAATAGCAAATAATGCCTTTTTTGCTAATAATACTTTAAATAAAAAAAGCTTTTAAGCTTATATTATAAAGCTTTTTAAAAAAATAATTAAATAGCAAACTAATAAATAAAACATAATAACTATTTTAATTATTAAAGCTAAGCTTTTTGCTTTAATATAAACAGCTAAAAAAGCAATATATATTAATAAGCTTATTAACAAGCTAAAAATAAAGTTATATAATTAGCATATTAAAATCTAATATAATAATTAGCAAACTATTAGCTTTATTATATAAACATTTATAATTATTAGTTATGTTAAAAAGTAAAAAAAAAAATTATATAAATAATTTATATATTTACTAATAATATAATTATAAATAGCTTAATTAAAACGTTGCTAACTTAAAAATAAAAAACTTTTTTAAATTAGCTTAAATTAATAAAGCTTATTTAAAAAATAACTATTTAATTAAGCTTGTTAACTACGTTAAAAAAGCTTAAAAATTTAATTATTAGTAAAAAATTAGCTAAATAGCTAAATTAAATATATATATAGTTTATAATTACAAGCTTATAAAACAAAAATAAAAAAATCGAAAATAAAACAAAATAATATTTATTGCTTAAAAATAATTTAAGCATAAATTAAACTAACATTTTAAAAAGCAAACAATTTTATTATTAAAATAGTTTAAGCTTATTTGTTTTTGTTTTTATTTTTAAACTTTTTAGCAAGCTAAAAAAGCGTACAAATAATATGTTAAAAATTAGTTATTTAAAATATATTAGCATTATTATTTTTAAAAGCAGCTTATAAAACGTAAACTGTTTTATAAACATTTATTAAACTATTATATATTAGCATATTAATAAGCTTAGCAAAAAAAAATAAATTTATATAAAAAAACAAATATGCTTAAAAATATAGCGCAAATAGCGCAAGCTATTACTAGCAAATTTTTTGCAAGCTTTTAAAAAGCAGCTTTAAAAAGCGCTTTTTATATAGCAAAAACAAACCGTTTTTTTAAAAACTTTTAAAAAAGCTAGCTTGTTGCTATAACAAGCGCGCAAAACATTACTAAAGCAAGCAAACAAAAAAAAAGCAACAAGTATAACAACAAAAGCTTTAGCTGCAGCAAAAAACAAAACTAATAATAAAACTAGCAATATAGTAATTATTTGCTTAAAAGTAGTAATAAAAGTGTTAAAAATGCTTAATAAAAAGCTAGCTATATTAAAAATAATAATAATAATAGCGCAAACTTTTTATATAAAAATAATAAAAGCGTTAATTATATTTATTTAGCAATAAACTTTTTTTATTTATATATAGCTTATTTATTAAAAACTTAAAAGCAATAAAAAAAAAGCTTAACTATAATAAACTAGTTATAGTTTAACAAGCGCGCAAAAATTTTTTTATTATTATTATTTAAAAATAATAATAACGTTAATAATAAAAAGCTAACGCTTACGTTAGCAATATGTTATAAGTTTATTTAATATATATTTATTAAAAAAAAAAGCAGCAAAGCTAATAATTATAACTGTAAAAAAAGCGTATAATAATTATAACTAATTTATTATAGTTAATAAACTGCTTATTATATAATATAACGTTTATAACAAACTATATACGCATATATATATAAAAATTAATACTTATAAAAAAAAAAGCGTTAATTATTAACAATTATAAATTTATTAACATAAAAATATTTTATATACTTATAAAATAAACATATAATAATTTTAAATATTTATAACAAAAATGTTGTTAAAATTAAAAAGCTTTTAAACTAATAAGCTTTTTATAAAAAGCTATATAGCTTATAAACATAAACGCAAAAGTTTAATAAATTTATTATTATATAGCAATAAACTAATACTTAAATATTAACAAGCTTTTACTTAGTGCATTATAATATAATATGCGCGCTTTATATAAATAAGCTTAATGCTTATTACTTATATATTATTTATTTTTTATAAGCAACGCTATTATAATAACGTTTTTTATAAAAGTATGTTAAATTATATTAAGTAATAAAATAAAAAATGCAAGCTTATAAAGCATAAATAAAAAAATTATTATTATTTAAGCTACTAGTTGCGCTAATAACTAAGCATTAAAGCTAGTTTTAGCATACATATAAACTATTGTAAATTTAGGCTAAAATAGGAGATAGAGCTACATAATAACATATGGCGTGATCGCAATACACTAAAATCCAACAAAATCTAACAATTACACCATATTACACTAGAAACCACAAACCATCATGTACACTATTATGGGGTATGGAGCGGTCAGGCTAAAGTACTATACTAATAATTAGGCATTAACTCGAGTTTTGTTTCTAGAACGTAAATATTAGTGTAAAAAGATAAAGTACCTACTGTAGCGCGCCAAGGGAAGTATTTTAAATGCTTGCTATAAAAATTATTTAGCTAAAAAGAATTGTTTTACTAAACATAATACTATGATAATATTATATTTTATATTTCTGTTATTTAAATATTTTTGTTATATAAATAATTATTTTAAAATTAAAATTATTTTTAGCAAACGTTATTTTAAATTTTAACTAAAAATTATTGCTACAAAGCTATTTTATAATAAATATTTTTTAATTTTTTAAAATAAAAGATTTTGCAATGGTTAAAAAACCTTCCGTTAAAATGCTGAACTATAAGGTAATTTCGATAATATTCCTGAAAATTAAGAGTAAGCTGTGGGTATAAATCTAGGATAATCCTGGCTACCTAGGTTATTGTGGTAATTGTAGTCATAGTGTGGGGTATAGGTGGTGTAGGTGGTATAAGTAGTATAAGTAGTATAAGTAGTGTAGGTAGGTATAGGTGGTGTAGGTAGGTATAGGTGGTGTAGGTAGGTATAAGTGGTGTAGGTAGGTATAGGTGGTGTAGGTAGGTATAGGTGGTATAGGTGGCTATAAAGGCTTTTACTACCTATACTTACCTAGGTACCTACAGCCCTTACAACCCTTGCAAAAACTCAACATAATTTGTGTTTTAAAATAATTTTCAAGTTTAAAATAATTTTTATTTGAAAATTATTTTCATTTTTTAGTATAATCGTACGCTTACAAGATTTCTGTTCTAAGATTCAGTTACATATATTGTCACGTTTGGGAAGTCTCTTGAGGTCAGGTACAATATAATGTATATTCCGTATAGTAGGTCTCATACAAGACTAAAGCTTGTAGGAGCAAAGAATAGTGTGCGGAGCACACCTGGATAGATCATAGTGATATGGGCAGACAGAATCAGAGAGAGCATACTCTGATTGGTGGTTTGGTTGGTAGTGCACCTGAATTATGACATATATTGGGTACTAAAATAATTTTGATTTTTTACAAGGCTTCTAGAAATCATTTGATATACCCCCCTTGGCGCGCTATGGTAATCGAAGAGGTTGCACCTTACAGTAGAGTTGTGGAGCTTAGGTACTGTCAAGGGTGAAGGTTTCTTGCAGGACTGTCAGGTGGATTACCTGCATACCTCCTAGGTACCTAGAGGCTCGCTGTAGCTAGGCCAGTGCCACAGCCCTGAAGTCAACTAATTCCCCCTAACACGACACCTATAATGCCATTCATATTTTGTTATAGTAGGTACCTCAGTCTGTGTCATCCATTCCTTGCTCTGCATGCTCTGCACTAGACCACAACGCGTCAAGACACGCCGTAGTATCTACCTACATTGCGCAGCACAACAGCGACCCAACAGTTCAGATGCCAAGCATACCATTCAGCCCTAAGCTGTTGAAGTACCTGTTCATGTTCAGTATACAGAATACCAACGCTTCTTTATCTCGAATCAGACAGACACTCTGGAGTAACCCCACGTGATTCCAGGCGGCACAGTCGAATCATCAGTTGAGGCTCTAACTCATACAATACACCTTCTCAGGTGAGGGTAGAAACTCGGTTTATTATACCTGTATCATTTGATTCCCGCAAAATGAACTCAAGGAAGAACGGAGATATTAGAGGTTTCTTCAGATCCGCGGGCCCATCCAGTTCTCAGACTCAAAACCAGCGAGCCTCGTCGCCACCCCTGCCACTGGACCTACCTTCGTCTCCAAGAACTCCGTCCAAATCCTCTCCACGGGTTTTTCGTCGCGACGAGGAGATCAAAGGGTCCGATGACTCGGATGACGACTCGGATGATTCGTTAGGATCCATAACAGATGCTCTCGGGTACAGATCTGGTCCCGCCGCTCACCGGCGTGATCCTAATGTGCTATCTACACCTCAGGCCAAGAGAATAGCCTCGGGCATACATCGCTCACCCCTAACGATACAGCCAAAGAAACACAAGTTCGACTTAAAAGCTCTCATCAGTCACTCTCGGGAGATTGAACGGACCGAGGAGAGCATCAGGAAGGCTGACGCCTTGATCGCCCAGACAGAACAAAATAGTGACAACTCAGGGGAGTCGGCTGCCGAGAATGATCCAACACGATTCGAGGAAGCCGCTTGCAACCTTGTCGTTGGCTCCGATGAAGAAGGCGGAAAGGGCGACAAGATTCGCAGAGCTTTCAAGCGTTCCAAGGATGACGAAGCATCATCACGCAAACACTGCTACTTCTTCAGTCAGGGGGAGCCCCCTTCTAGCCCCGGTAAAAATACCTTTCCACGCAAGAAAGCCACTGGTCGCTGGAAGTTCCTCTCCCAAGCAGGTACAAGGCGCCAAGCATTCATAATGGGGTTGCCGTATACGTTTCTCGCCCAGGGGGATTCTCTGCCAGATGAGCTCTTCCAATGGATCCTCGACGAAGTTTGCACAGAACAGAATGTTGAGTTACGAAGACAGTATATCAACTTAGCCGAACTTTGCGGGGATGAAACGCACCGCCTCGTGAACGATATGCGGCTGTACGCTTTACTCGAGAAGGTCGGGGGCCCCAAGTATGCTCGAGAGCACAGCAAGTTCAAGAGCACGACGGAATTTCGGCCCGAATATCTTGAGCGGAATTGGTCTTCTTTAGTCACATTCTTACAATTGTTAGAGAGAATCGCGCCAAATTTGCAAACATCATCAGCTATTAGTGCAGTCCAACTTCTCCTGCACATGAGTATGGACCCGGTCGTCGCTGCGGTAGTATGTGAGTACCACACGCGTGCCATGACAATACTAGTCTCGAGCCTGGCCGAATCTAGATCACAATGGAACACAGCAGTAGGTCTCTCGTCACCTTTCTTCGACCCTTTTCTTTAGACGCACATCATTAATCTCGAAGCTAGTGTGATGCTATATGTTCGTATATCTACGAGAATATAGACGACCTTGAGCTCAAAGTGACATCTGTCTTATCAATACCCAGCTTAAGCCCACATCTGGTTGATCTCCGACGACGCATAGCAGCCGAGTCTCTATTCAATAAACCAGGGCTAGGTCGCAAACCCATCGACCGATACCTCAGCTTCGAGAGAATTCGCGACCGCCTCGACGCGGACGACTTCAAATCTACAAACAGAGTCGACTTTGATTTCGAGCGACTCAGAGCACTCACAACGCTCCTAGACATCGTCATAGACCGGGCAGATTTCATGCGTCCAGCCGCAAACGGCACTATTAGTAGTAGTAGTAGCACCACCAAAAACACGACACCAGACGCCAAAACCGGAAGGATTCCAAGTTCAGAAGCAGAAGCAGCCGCGGAGCGGAAATTCGACGCGGAAATCGATATCCTGGCAGTCCGCATCAAGATCATACACGACAAGATCCGCGACAAGGCTTCTCGGAAGAACGTGAAGCTAAGCCTTCTCGGCCTCGAAAAGCGGCTGAAGTACGCAGTGCGCACACGGCCACCACCTAAAGCCGGAATCTTCGCGTTGGAGGGGACCTCGGCACGCGAGTCCGATGACAACGTGCCTAAGCAGCGAGATTTCATGCGCCAATGGGCGCAGAAGAAGAAGGCAGAGAGACAAAGCAAAGAAGATGGTGTGCTAGAACCAAGTGATCTCACAACTGGTGGGCAACGGCGCGCCGCGAAGAATATACAAGTTGCTGTAGGATAGCCCAGGGACAATCCTGTTGGATTTGCTGGCTTACTTATCTTGCCGGGAGGCTGGGGAAGATAGGGTTTCATTATGAATGCTGAATCAATTATGACACCTCGCCTACAATGAGCCTATAGCTTTCCTTATGATACAACCGTCTAACGAACACGAGCAAAATTAAGACAGACAAGTCTGCTCTGACACTCTCATTCTTGAGTCACAGAAACCAAACTCGCACGCGAGGATCAACCTCGATCTCATCCTCGCGTCCCTTTGAAGAACGTATATCTGATGTTTTTTTTTTTCGAAGAACCGTCTTTCCGACACCATCCCCATTCCAACCCCTGACCTGCCTGCCTGCCTGCCCAACCGTTACTCTAACTCCACAAGCCAGTATTTTGCCCGTTTGAAGTGCGTAGTAAGCTAGCCGGTGAACGACGCGAGGCGCAAAATGGAGAGGAACCACAACCTTTGGGGGGCTGTCTATTAGAGAGCGAGTTTATCAGTCAAAGAACTTGCGGTTCGGGTTTGCTCCGAACAACGCCTTTCGTACGGCGGGCAGGGCACTGGACTGTAGTAGCCGTAGGCGTTCCTCGAACGTGTTGTTGATCTCGATCTTGCCATTGCCGCCTACAATAAAAATACCACCCGAGCTTCACAGGGGAGTAGAGTTAGTATATATCCCTTTTAGAAGATAGCTGTAAAAGTGAAGCAGCCGAAAAGAGGCGGAAAGAGAACTTACCTCTCGGCGGGTAGCGAGTCCTCCTCATCAAGCTTGACCTTGGAGCTCTTGCCCGTTTCCTTTTGATACTCCTCCTCAGCCTCCTTAGCAGCCTTCTTGACCACGTCGCTATCAGCTTTGCGCGCGCGGACGCTGACCTCGTCCTCGTTGAGAGCGTACATGCCCTCGAGCAAGAGGCCCTTGAGCACGGTCTGGTACTTTCCCTTGTCCTTGGCAGCGTCGGCAAGCTTCTTGGAGGCCTGGTCGAAGATGTCGTCCAACAACTCCTGGCGCGCCCCCAGGACCCGCAGACGGGTTTTGTTGGCTACCGTGGACCGTGTGATCTGCTGGGTCATGGACGCCTGCTTGAACTTCTTGGTATATGCGGCGTCGATGGCGTCCGTCTCCCCGCGCACCAGCTTGGACTTCTCGATGCTGAATTCCTCCATCGCCTTGATCTCGATCTCGCGGGCCTTCTCGATCGCTTCTTGCTTAATGAAGGCTGTCATCTTCCGCAGCTCTTGTCCGACCTAGTTTCATCAGGCTGTTAGTGAGTTGCCAATTGTGGTCCCATCGCCATGGATCCTCATTATCCTCGATTGGTTGGGAGAGGGAGGGGAGCTGCTCACCTGGTCGTCGGACAGAGCGTGAACTTGTGACATCTTGAAGGTGGGTTAATTGTGCCGAGGAAGAGATAGGTAGTGGTAGAAGATGCCAATATGGTTCCCTGGAGCTAGGGCCTCGTGCTGTTCGAGTAAATTAGGAGTGTCTAGTCAAGAAGATAGATAGAGGGTTCCTAACACGCTGTTGATGATCGGTCGTGGTGGAGTTGACAATAGGTACCAGGACAGGGAGCTCGAAGCTCTGTCCGGGTGACGCACTGCGCAAGCCACAACACTCTGGGGACCACCTGCAACCTGAGGTCAGTGCTGGGGTTCATATGTGGCTTAAGAACCTCTCTAGACAAAGCTTGGGGCTGCACAGCCACATCTTTGGCTCAGCTGCAAGATGCAGGCAGATAACTATCCGGGTGCATCCCTGCGGAATGACTTGGTCCCATCCCTCGGTGTCGGTCACTTGGATAAACTTCACAAGGCACTTGACAATCGCACGGAGTGTTTGCACCGTCATCCACTGCAGATCAGCTGCTGCTAGTGCATATCTATGATCGTCACTGACAAGTATTCGAGCGCCAACTCACACATGATCATGTACAACCAATATAAAATAGTACTCAACTGTCTTCCTTGTTGTAGGTCTGAGCCCAGAGCCAAACAAGTTGTGAATATCAAGCTACCTAGTACTCACAAGTGCCTACAAGCACCTACACTAGGAGGTAGTCTACCTATTACAATCTGTTTACATCACATCCAACCCCTTATTACACTACCACTTACACTAGAAAGTGGGCTGGTTAACGCCCGTATCTGTACAGTCCCTATTGTCGGTATAGCTTCAATAGTCCGGACAGTGGAGTAGGTAGCGATACCTTGCTCTGCATACAGGTATTGCTACATTCACATGTACTGTGGTACTGTCTGAGTCTACGTCTTCTTTCTCAGATTTGACAACGTTTGACTTTCACTCCACATTTCTCCTACCCACCTACTAGTACATTACGAAGGTCCCCAGCGGGCGTATTCGTTTCTTTGTATACTTATACTTATATCGATACATATGATACCACTACCTCTACACCTCCTCTCGTCGCACAATGAATCGTACAAGTTGGTGCCATCACTGACTTCTTGTGCATGCGCAATTCCAAAATCTAATTTAAGTCTTACATATATCCATATTATGGCGCGTCCCTTTTAGTTTCTTTCTTTCACCGATCAAACAACAAACATTCAACCTTCAAGGGGCCAGACCTCGCTTTCGCATTGCCCGCCCTTAGACTTTAAGCTCTATCGGCACTACATCGCCACTAGCACCTTGTTAGGGCAGTTTGTCAACTCAACGCAGTTCCATGTGCTGCCGTCGAGACCTCCCTTTCTTCTCCGTTTCTACCAGATGACCATTGCTTCAAGTTTCTCGCCATGGGGCTATTTGGCGGTGTGTCGCCTGCGGGCACACTCGCTGTAAGTCCTTTTCCTTCCCGTTACCAAGTCGGTGAGGGTGTGTGTGTATACCTTATCGCTAACCTTCACATGCCTGTCTCATAGATCGGGATAGTTGTCGGCTTAATATCTACAAGTGTCCAGTCCCTCGGCCTCACCCTACAACGGAAATCGCACATGCTCGAAGATGAGAAACGACCCCACGAATTACAGAGACCCCCATACAGGAGGCGGAGATGGCAGTTGGGGATGGGCATGTTTGTTATTTCAAACGTTCTCGGAAGCTCGATCCAGATTTCCACGTTACCCCTCCCGGTCTTGTCAACATTACAAGCCGCCGGTCTAGTCTTCAACTCCATATGCGCCACCTTGATATTAGACGAACCCTTCACACGATGGTCATTTTGGGGAACAGCACTTGTTTCGGCAGGCGCTGCAATGATAGCCATCTTTGGTGCTATTCCCTCTCCAGCCCATAGTTTGCCAGAACTATTGGAATTATTAGGAAGGTGGCAATTCATCGTGTGGATGTCACTACAGGCCGTGGTCGTTCTCGCCATTGCCCTATCCGTCGAATTCATGAATCACTTCAAGAACATCTCGCAGAACCCAAAATTCCGCCTAGCGAGAGGCCTCGCCTACGGGTGCATCAGTGGCATCCTCTCTGCGCATTCCCTACTTTTCGCCAAATCGGCCGTTGAATTAATTCTAAGGACAATCGCCGATAGCGACAACCAGTTTGTGCACTGGCAATCATGGATCCTAGTCTTGGGGCTCGTCGCCCTCGCTTTAAGCCAGTTGTATTATCTTCATCGCGGCTTGAAGCTTGTTTCAACATCAGTATTATACCCTCTAGTGTTTTGCATTTACAACATCATCGCTATTTTAGACGGCCTGATCTACTTCCGCCAGACGGACCTAATAACACCCTTGCACGGCGGGCTCATTGCCCTCGGCACCACCATCTTACTTTCAGGCGTTCTTGCCTTATCTTGGCGCCTCAGCGATGAGCAACATCCTCCAGCTGTTGGCACATCCTCATTAGCACCAGGGTTGGGGCTCGTAGAAGATACGGAAGGCGAAGACGAATCAGCGATAGATTCCGACCTTCTCAGCGAAGATGGGGAAGCAATTCTATCCGCATATGATACGTTTGCTCCCGACCAAGAAAGGACCTCGCTCCTACCACGCCGCAAATCAAGCCAACGTTGGGATGATGAGATCTGGGATGAACTAGAAGATCAACAGTCTTCTAGGCCTAGTAGACACAGGTCAAGCACCATGCCAACGGGTCCCACCCTGAGCGAAGGCACCCCGTTACTCCCCGGCCGACGAATACCACCAGGTGGACCAGCCGCGCCCGCAAGTGGTACAGCGGGCCGTCATAGCGGTGAGAGTCCACGCAGAATGTTTCGCCGCCGACGGAGATCTACGGGTTTCCCTGGCTTCACAGCGCGCAAGCACGATCGCCGGAAGAGCTCCAACGTCGGCGTCCAGGATGCGCTAGGCGGGATCTTGAAGCTCAAGTGGTGGCGGCAGACCAGTGAACACAATAATAGCAATAGCAATAATTACAAGGACATTGCCGTCGCAAGCCCGGCGAGCAGTACTGGTGGTGGGCAGTCTTGGATACTCGGGAGTCCGAGGAGACAGGTGCGATATCAAGACGAACAGCCGAGGAGCCCTAGAGCGAGCTCTACCTCCCCGCCCCACGAAGGCGGAAGCAACGATCAGCCAAGAGGCGACGACGCCGTTTAAGACATTAGATGCGACGGAATGAAAATGCTTCTTTCACAAGAAAACCAAATAATTGAGCAAGGCGAATCAGGGGACCCCCCTTTTTTAATTTTTTTCTTTCTTCAATTTTTTTGGTTTTGTTTTGTTGTTTTGTTTAATTGGTTTGAAACCTTTGCATCCCTTCCTGGAACCAGGATGCAATGTGATAATCATAGGTACCACTCGATCATGTACATATACGCATACCCAGAGTATTGAGCTTCGATACGCTTGGGCTAGATGGGTAGAGAGACAAACAAACAAACAAACAAACAAACAGACAGACAAAATGAAAAAAAGGGAAAGAGAGAATACTTCAAAGACGCCTTGCAGAAACATGCTTCAATTACGTGACCCAGTAATTCACTTCGTCTCATAACGGTGTCTATTGCATTCCCGACTTAAAGTAGGCCCTTGATACCATGTACCGAAAGCAGCGCCTATTTCACAGTGTCTTACCTAAGAATGAACTCCCTTTGTATAAGTGTTTCGTAGTAGACTCTGCTTTGTCTCGGTTGTCCTTGCCGATATACTCTACCAGTTTGCCCGGCCGCTCCCCGTTCATCAGTAATTGCTGTAAATCGAGGGTAGTAGATTGTATAACCAAAGAACAAACTCAGACTACTATTATGAATAGCAGAAAACTTAAAATGTGCGCCGAGTTAAGCGAAAGAGATTAACGTGTCATTGAAGCTATAGAGGTGGGTTTTTTTTTGATACAAGTCTATTGACTGTCCCTAATGAGCCGTAGAAGCTAAAGAATTCTACTCGACCTGAGACTTTCAAGACACATTACATGGATTTGTTACCCTAAGTGGTGACGAGCCTAAGCAGACGTAGTAGGCTTCATGAGGCGTCTTGAATCCGCAAGGCGAACCGAACCGTGTCCTCGCTAGAGGTGAAAAGAAAAGCCTCGTCCTGTCTGTTGTGTCGAGAGTTATACTTTTACAGAGATATTGCTAGCGATGACCATGCTTTTAGCCGAATTCCACACTTCCCAAATTCCCTATTGCCCGAAGTATCAGGTTACATGTAAATTGATATTCGGGGCAAGTCATCGCAAAAACAAAAGCAACAAATTGACAAGCCTGAATACCGAAAAAATTGATTTGAGATTTACGATGCCATGTAGGTGCTAGCATCGATACCATCCTTAGGGAACTCACTATGAACCTATTAGTTATACATACAGAACATGAGCTTAAGATGGTAACTTACGGTAGGGCTACTTCAAAGCGCTTCTCGATCGCTTTGAGTACTTCTTGATCTTGGTCGCTGCTCACAAAGGAAATCGCGAGACCCTTGGTACCGAAACGGCCAGCACGACCAACGCGATGGAGATAAGAATCAGCATCAGCAGGCAGATCATAATTGATCGCTAGGTTGATACGCTCAATATCAATACCACGCCCGAAGACATCGGTGGCAACACAAATTCGCTTATTGAATTCTTTGAATTCCTTGTAGCGCTTGATACTGCTGGGTATTAGTCTCTAGTCATCTAGTTGAGGAGTGATACACCTACCGTTCCTCTTGGCTCACACCAGAATGCACTGCGATGGATGGGAAGTTGCACTCCCGAAGCAACTTGTCAAGCTCAGTAGCACGGACAGTACTCTTGACGAAAATGATGACTTGGTTGAATTGCAACTCGTCAAGAAGCTCGTTGAGTTTGCGGTTCTTCTCCTTCTCCTCAAGCTTAATGTAGTACTGTTGGAGGCCGTGAAGTGTTAACTTGGTGTCTTCATCGACATAATGTTCGGTAGGATTCTGCATGAATTTGCGGCAGATTGGCTTGATCTCATCGGAGAGGGTAGCACTGAACATCATGACCTGCTTCTGGGTTGGGGTTGATCGGAAGATCTCTTGCACATCACGGCGCATGTCTAGCTGGGTCAGTTTAGAGCAAATAAGTTATATCGGGTAGCTTACCAATAGCATCAAGCATCTTATCACACTCATCTAGGACAAAGATTCTGACACTTCCAAGACGGAGGTACTTGTCACGGATGAGTGCATTAAGACGACCAGGAGTGCCCACAATGATATGTGGGTGGGTGTCCTTGTTCTTGAGGATCTCGGCATCTTTCTGCATAGGTGTACCACCATAAAAGACGCCTGTCTTGATATCCGGCATATATTTACTGAAGCGGTTGTACTCATTGCGAATCTGGAAGGCCAACTCTCGAGTGTGGCACATAACCAGCACTGAACACTCCCCAGCGACGGGTTCAACTTGCTGTAGAGTTGTCAAAACGAAGACGGCGGTCTTTCCGAGACCGGATTTGGCTTGGCAGATAACATCACCACCAAGAAGAGCCTGGGGAATGCAGGTCTGTTGGACTGTAGGTATCGATCGATGTTAGACTAGGTTCCCAAGACGGATGTAAGAACGTAATGTGAAGGAGGTAGGGGTTCGGCAAAGGGGATCGACAAGGTCCGCCCGTCCGTCGTCATCGAGTCGCTCGCTAGAACCGCAAAAATCTATCTCGAACCAACATCTCCCAACCCCGCATGATCTTCGACCTGGGCATCCGTAGATGGCGAGGAGCTGCGTGTAGAAAACACCATCAAGCTCCTGACACACCAAAGGGCCAGAGCCAGAGGTGGTCATTCGTCGTCAACAAAGGCCGATGAGTATTGAAAGCTTGCGCAAATACGTCATTTGCCTTAGCTGCGAATGGCTCAATGACAAGTCATTCAAACCGCGACCGTAGACACACGAGTCTTTCGGTTGGGATACATAATGTTTCTCTTCCCTTTTCCCATTCAACAAGACATCTGAAGCAGATGATCTGGTCGGGGATCACAGCTGACGAATGATCCCATTATGCTGGTTTTGGTCCCCTTCGACAACGATAACATACGTCGACCTTCCACTTGCGACTTGACTTGTTTGACAGACGACGAGACGGGCGCTTGAAGGAGGGATAGGTGATGCTTGCTTGCTTGATTTGGGACGTGTAAGATGTGAGACTAACCCTCCGAAGGATGTTCGAATCCGCAATCGGCAATGGCCCGAAGAAGCTCAGGCTTTAGAAGGAAGTCGCGGAAACCGGTAGAGTGGATGCCGACATAGGAGCCCTTCTTGTCGACATTGTTTCCAGCCGGGGCGGCATCTGTCTTCTTTCCGTTGGCGGGGGCGGTGTCATTAGTGGCCAGCTCCTCATCCGAGTAATCGATCAGATCCTCCTCGGCAGACATGTTGGCGAAAGAAGTTGGGATGCGCGAGGCCTCAGAGCCTTGTGTGGACGTAGGCGTTGGACAAGGAAAGAGGAGTAGAAAAGCGCCGTGCGATCAAATGATTGATGGCGGGCGACGGTAGTTGAAAA
Organism: Xylaria digitata; assembly: GCA_022495195.1. Lineage (NCBI taxonomy): Eukaryota > Fungi > Ascomycota > Sordariomycetes > Xylariales > Xylariaceae > Xylaria > Xylaria digitata. The sequence goes on along the minus strand of MU376941.1, from coordinate 507,587 downwards.
GAAATGATAACGGGGTGTCGAAGGTTACGTGGCGCGATAGTTCTGGAGAGGGAGGGAGAGAGTTGAAAGGACAGAGGTGGATTATGTTGTGACAGAGAAAGGCTTAGAGATGGGAGATCAGCCAGAAAGAAATCAGTAATGGGCAATGCCGCGCCTTGACAGTCTAGTCCCAATGTAGTTTAGGCTTGAGTCAGAAGGCTGTGCAAAACAATGTGCGCCACAAGTCAAGAAGCTTCATGTTGAGCTCGGATCCGGTACCCACATAAGTACAGTACCTCTATGTACATTAATTAAATACCTTATACGTGCATATACATATGTACCTAGGAGGTATATACCGTCTTGGCCTTTTCCTCTTTAGGACAGGTTCCGTCGCGCCACACTGTGGGAGGGATTGCTGCATAAGAACCTTGCCTCACCTTACGTAAGCTTCTTCTCATAGGTAGCTACGTGAGTATATCCCAATACAGACAACTTTACAGTGCTCAAACTATCTATCTATGCATCTAGTGCCTACAAGACTTTCTCTCGTGTTAATAATATTATTCGAATACATTTCCACAATCACAGAGGCATTCAAAATATGGCAAAAACAAAGACAAGCGGATCTGTACCCAATAAGCACCTATATTCGCGCCTGTCCTACCTGCACCAAGCAGCGGCAGTTTTAGGATCACAAGTTGGAAACACTCCCGACTCCAAGTCTGCATCCGCTGGGTTGAAGGATCTTGAAGTCAAAGGGGAACTCTTAGATGCGTCGAAATACACTGCTGCCGACCAGCTAAGACTTAACCTTGCCCGGCGTCTACTAACTGATCTTCGAGCGACGTCTCTCAAGAGCCAGATACGGCTATCCCCAGCGATAAAGCACACTATCTGCAAGTTCTGCGACACACTTCTCATCGAAGGTGAAACAAGCACGTCCGTGATTGAAAACAAGAGCAAGAATGGCAAGAAACCTTGGGCAGATGTTCTTGTCGTCAAATGTAACACTTGTGACGGAGTAAAGCGTTTCCCCGTCCAAGCCCCGCGCCAAAAGCGCCGGCCAGAACGAGGACAAGTATCAAAGGATATGCCGTGTTATACAGCCAAACAGCCCGGACCAAGCGACGAGAAGGCAGACATTGCCATGAAAGATAGCTAGTGCTGCCCGTGACAATAGTGAGACCTGTTCATATATTCTACCATCATTTCCTGGCCTGAGTACCTGAACCGGGCTTGAGTTCTACGAATATCAAAAGGCATTATAGTAAGGCTCCTCAAAGAAAAAAAAACGCGTGGACCTTAGCCCGTGTTCCTGGCCCATCTAGAGGTAAGGCATCTAGAATCTTCTTAATGGGAGTTTGAGGCTAAAATAATATTTTAAAGGTCTGAAGTTGATATTCGTGTCTATGATTAACGAGTTACTACTCACATTCGGCTCAACGTCAACGCGAATCGCGATTTGCAGTCGCGTTAAAGGGAGAAAGAGCCGGGTTTCACCAGATTCCGCCTATACAGCGCGTTTCAAGCCTGTGAATATTTTAGGTGTTTCTTGAGATCACTCAGGTTAATAACCACAGATCCAGCGACCACTCATATGGAAGTAGTGAGCCGAACTCCAGGTATCGATAAACCCGAGAAAAACTATTCAGATAGTTCATAAATAAAGGTACCACATCCCTTGCTATATGCGCGAGGACAGGTTGTGCACGCGCCAGCTCCATTGGAATTTAAAACCACCAACTGGGAGGTTCCTCTTAATATAAACATGGCCCATTATATGGAATACAGTACCAATGATAAATATCCGGTGTTATACTACAATCTGACAGAAAAGGATAAGTGTTCTCTCTGTACGACGCAAGGCTACCCGCTCGCCCAAATCCACAGCTATCTTGGCGTGGCCAAATCGTTTATTCATTGAAGTAATCGGCCTTTTTAGGGTGGTACTGCGCTTCAATGTCTCTTTGGACATGAATCCTGCCTTGCTCGCGGTCAGGTGTGTGCACTGCATCCACTGGCTCGAACGCGCACTCCGCAACCACCCTCCCCTCTACGCTTGGGGTCAACTTGATGGAGTCTACTCCGCTGATGATATGGTCTCCACTCTCGCTGAGCTCAGTATATTTTCGAGAGCGTTTATTCAAGGTCGAGCCGCCAATCGTCTCTAGATATAAATTCTTTCCTCCTGAATTGGCTACACCGGTGGCCCTTGTGAGACCCCATTTGCGCAATGTAGGCGTGATATAAGCATTGAATAAAGGCCCTAATGTTGGTATACTGACGGCAATGACACCTAGGTATACCTCGAGCGAGGCGATTTCTCCCACCTTGCACAGCGTTGAAGTCCAGTCTACGGAATCCCTTGTTCTAATCGTGACACCTAATCGCCAAAGGACAAGGGCAATAGTTCTATAGAGACAAAGGGACAACAATCAGTATCGATCCGCACAGGAATAGGAGATCACAAGCAGACTCACACAAGCCCAATACTGAACATAGCTGTGACTGTTAACTTATCCCGAATTGACATCTGCAGGCGCCAAAGCACGGGCATAGGTAGGGCTAGTACAGCAACGTCGAGAAATAGATTAGCCGCAACAGTGGCATTGTCGCCTACAATCGTGTCTCGGCACCATCCACCAGGCTGCGGATCCCAATATTGAGAAAGAGGAATACAGTTGGTCAGGAAGAGGGGGATGAACGCAACTGCAGCATTTCGAGTCAGCAATCGCCACCTTAAGCGCGATTCAAATTGTTTCCAAGGCGTAACGGGCTTCTAGACCACGACCATAGCTACCGTGAGAGCCTCAGAACCCGAAGGAAATTACTCGGGTAGTTACTTACTTATGTATGCGAAGGTCAACCCTATCACGGCCCAATTCCAACGCCTGAATACCGGAGTTGTGTAGATTCTATGGTAGAGGAAGAGCATTGACAACTTTACGGAGGCCGTTGATGCGAGGTAACTGAATTCGCTAACAAGCAAAAGCTGTGGAAGCCGCTCAATTAGTCGCACCACACGAAAGCCTCGCGAAGGGTATACACACCTTGACCTGAACGGTGAGCTCAGATAGGCTGAGCAGCTGGATATGTTGTCCCAACCCATTGAAGGTACCCCAGATTGCCGTGCCTGTCAAGACGGTCTTGGACACCTGCCGAGCTGTTAGTACTTGGCAACCCAAGGGCTATGCAGAGTCACAGTAACGTACGAGGGCAAAAACCGCGAAAAAGTCATCTGGGTATAGTTTACGCCCCGAAAGCCGAAGGGCCCAGAAACGCAAGCCTAAGAACACGAGAGCCAAGGCAGTAAAGACGACGTCAACGATAAGAAGCTCCCTGCCACAGCTACTTATCGTGTTGATATTAAACCCCATTGTTAATTGATCCGGGTGATCCGGGGATCAGTTACATACACACCAAATATGTAGTATCGAGATGCCGCGTGGCTAGTAAAACCTGTATCCCAATAGAGAGGAGATCGGTTTAAGAGCCAGAAGAGCGGCAAGGAAAGCATGAGTGGTTAGAGGAATCATTTTTCACTTTGCATTTTCTTTGTTAAGTTCTTTCTTTCAATCCCAGTCTCTTTCAATCGTCTAAGTAAAGCGATCATTTACCCTCATAATGCAAGGAGTGGCGAGTTCACAGATTCCATAATTTGGAATGTGATGAAAACCCTATCAAGTGTTCTAGCTTGCTGGTTCATTTGTTGCACTCTAGGCTAGGGATGACTTTAAAGTTACCCGTCCCCAGTCTGGCCTTTTCTTTCTAGAAAAGGTAATCTTGGTACTTATGATCGTTGTTGCTACTCCAGGCTCGTTCGGTCTAAATACTAAGATTACTAAGATCGCTAGCCCGGTCTTTCTACTCCTGGATCTGATTCCATCCCTTTGACTGCTTTCTAGTCTAGACACCACCGTTATTCATTAGTCTATACGATAAATCTCGGAACCGCCGTAGAAGCTGGTTCCTTTGAGGGGCCAGGATCAGAAATTGTTGTCATCGTCGACATCTCCTTCGATGTTGATGCCTGTCACAATGTCTTTTCATAGTCCGGTACGATATTTCGCTCTGGTGCAAACTGTATAGAGAGATATCTGAATCAACCAGATATCCCAAAAGAAAAGCTTTATTAGGTAAAGTTTGAGATGAAGAGCGAGATCATCTCTACACATAATATCTCTAAACGAGAGCTGCAAGTCTATGATACACGCTGGAAACGCGTACGGCGGTGAGCTAGGACATATGAAGTATCTGTTTCTGGCAGCTTCATTCCGGGACAGATCAGAGATCCCCAGCATAGAATCTGAGGAGTCCAGTTTCCAAACTTTATTCACGACGGCACCTAGAAACCACGCTTGCTTGATTCAAGAAGCATGTTTTGCACACGAATTCCGTTTAACTAATCACGGGTCAAATGCGACTCGGTGCCATAGTCCGCCCGTCCCCAGAAGACAGAAGTGACTACACCAAAGGTTATGCTTCATTCCTAACTAGCTCCTCAATAAGCAGTTCTCTTGTTTCTAGTGAATTACACATGGCCACCCCGCACCTCCTTATCCGCGAGATTTTCCGAATTGATTAACTACCGTTGCGGCCCAGCTATCCTCGAAATGGCGCCAAGTATACAGTAGTATAAGGCCGCTTCTATTCGGCGCGGCGGGTATTCTGCGACAAGACGTAGTGCGGACTTGTCGGGACCCTCCGTAGACGTGATAACCCCCCACATCCGTCCAAATCCTTGGATGCTATTCCAGATAAAGTTGTTCACGCAGCTTCATAAGCAGTACCTCGGGGGAATCCCTCGTCAGGTGTAATGTATCTACTTATACACACGGCATGGTGATGCCCACACCCGCCCACGGGATAGCCAGCGTCGTCATAAGCGGCCTGGTAAATATCTTACACCACCACATACATACATACATACATACATACATATATTCGTTCCATCAAAGCCTCAGCCCCAGTACCTAATATCTCTATAAAAGTACATCGTATGGCAAGCAAAATTCTCTGAGGTTCCAGTTAGCTCCTGTACTTACTTCAATCGAAGACATCCGTGTGTGTGTGGAAACTCACGTAGCGCAAATAGAACTATTCCCCAGAATACAAACGACCGATAAGCCGGGCTACCCGAAGCATCGCTCGCATAGGCGACGAGCAATAACTCACACGCAAAGCCGAAGAAATAAAAGAAGATGGAGGCGGTATACCTATAACGCAACGTATCAATTAGTCTAAGCACAAACCCACGCAAACACGGAAGAAAACCCTTGAACAAGGATCCGTATAACGAGTAGAAAAAATGAAAGGGGTTTAGAGTAGATTTTATCACGCACCTCAACTGCCTCGACCACGTCCGCCTAACCGGCTTAGAGCCCGAGATGAGGAGTGTAATAACATATAGATAGCGGAGGCAATCGGAGCCGCCCCAGGCGATCAGGCAGCCTTGGAACACGCGGCGGGTGCTGAGGATGACGTTCGGGCGCAGGACGCCCCAGATGATGACGTTCCGCATGCAGATCTGCAGCGACGTGATGAAGTCGGAGTACGGCCCGAGCTTCGGGCGGCGCGGCGCGGGCCTGCGCACGACGTCCAGCAGCGCGTGCAGCACCTCGATGAAGGCCGCGGCCTCCAGCTTCGTGACGAAGTTTAGGTCCGCGCGCCCCTCCCACAGGCCCGGGTAGCTGCCCCGGCTCAGGGAGCGGAGTAATAGGCACACCCATCCGATCAGGGCGACGACGTTGTAGCAGAGTATAGCGTATATTTTAAAGTGTGCCCTCCGTACCCGCCGCTTTCGCGGCTTTACTCGTTTATACGGAGGCATCGTTCCTGCCTCTCTTTCGGAGTCTGGACTTACTGGCTTGAAACTCCTACTAGTCCAACGCAATGTCCAAACGGTACCTTTTTTCGGGCGCATGGCTTATATACGAGACTAATCTTCGCAAGCCATAAAATTACGAGAAAGGAGAAAGAAGAGAGAAGAGTAGGCCATATTAATCTAAAACGTGCCGCAACGCATGCGGCGTTTCGCTGGGCTCTTTGTCCAAAGTCTGGAATCAAATGTGTGTGTTGCTGAGATAGGTTAAGCTGATACGTGGTTGATTGTCTAGTAACATGAAAGACCAGAAGAGCATGCTTTCGATCGAGTCCAGACAATAATTAAAATTTTCGAGCCCCTCGACCAGCATTTAAGCATTAAAGGCTGGCTATGATATACAGAGAACCTGTCCCCTCGAAATAGCAGTTAGTAGCCACAAGATACGAGTAAGAAAAGGAGCGTAGCGCAGGCTTCATATATTCATTCGTATTTGTGACTATGGCTCCCCTCATTTTCATAGCCCCTCTATCCGCTGTAGACAAGTACCGGCGCATAGGGCCGTAGAGACACCACACGTTATGTCCGCAGTTTCAATCATCTCCTTAAAGGCATCGACCCCCAATAACGCACGAAGGGGTCTGCTATATTCATGGCTAGTATTTGCCATGTTTAATAATAAGAAGCAGACGAAGTCTCGTCTTGTTCGCCAAAGCTCCGATCCGTAACAATGACTAATCAAGCCTTAATATCAATGAGCGCCAGTATCGATCACACCGTCTATGTCCCTTCATCTCTGATTTGGCTGCTGAGTCTGGGGTTGTTCCTTGACCGATTCCTCACCTAGAACTTTACTCGCCGCCATAAACCTATAAACGTGTTAGTAGAAGACAATTCCGACAGGAACCAAAAAGGAGCAGTTTCCTTAACCTGTATTCGTAGCGAAGCGACGCAGAATACAGAGAAGCCAAATATATATAACAGAAGAGTAGTACTCACAATCCCCCATGCCAGCTACCCAGTCCCCTCATGGCTCCCGCCTGTACGCTCGTCATGCGCAACAGGTTCTCCGTGTCGGCCAGGTTGGCAGAAAGCTGTGCCAGTTGCGAGTGCAGATGAGTCTATTTTCCAGCCACGACCGTTAGAAAGATAAAACGACGTCATTAATCCATCTCCGGGTATCAAAATCCAGCAAACACGAGACCAAAATGCCCGAGAGGGAAAAGGAGACGAGTATGGTTGGCTGCTTTCCGCGCAGCAGCGACAACAAGGCACATTTATTCACAAAACGAGTAAAATAACACACGTAAAAACAGACTGAAGATGATAAAAACGAGGGGGTTAACATCAGAGACGACGTGAAAACTCACCAATTGCCTCGCCTTGACCACGCCTCCCGACGCTTGCGGCGCCATAGAAGGCCTCGCTCCACTACCGCCCATAGCGAGCGTGCGGTCAGTGTTACCGCCTCGGCTCGCCATAATCTTCGATTCAATTTCACTTTCCCCTATCACAGCGCCTGCGTAGTCGGCGAAACAGAGGTACCGCAGCCCGCAGAGGCGGTCCGATATCGACAATAGCTAGAATAGATAGATAGAGCAAGCAAAAGAATATCGGAACAAGCGCTTCTGCAAGTGAAATGAGGCGGAAAGAAAACGGACCCGACGGAAAGAAAGCAGAGCAGTATAATTCGTCAGGAATTCAAAAGCGCGCCCCCCGGTGATTATCGATCTTCGTGCCAAGCCCAAGTACGTAAGCAAGTATCCGTCGGGCGTTCGTCGAGTCCTCGGGAAGTGAAGTGTCGAGTAAGTATTTCCTCCCGAAGGACGAGGCGTTCTGATTGATAATGCGCGAGTTTTTCCTTGACGATTTTTTCTTCCCTTCGGTCCCGATTACGCGTGTACATCAATTGGGGGACGTGACGTAGCCAAAACTCAGCCCTAATCACAGAGAGAGAGCTACCCTTCTCTACACTATTATGTAGTGTAGTGTATGGCTTCTTCTCACCACGCAATACGTGGCGCTGCTTCTCGTTTTCCCCCACCCCCCTGTGAGTGAGCTGCACTGCAAGGTTTTGGGAAGATAAGAATGAAAGCCGCTCGTATCGTGACGCGTCGTGGGCCCGGCCTGGCTTTCAGCACCGTATAAGCAAAAGAGGACCAGAGCCTGCTTGGTACTGGAAGTGCGTTTTTATCGTATCACAGCAGATGGCGGAAACGAGTTGGAAAGGCCCCCTTCTCCGCAAGCACCCGGGCGAGTCGATCGGAAATTTCGTCAAGAATAACAGAGACCTAGAATATAAAAAAAATGATAACAATAAATTACAAATACCGAGAGTCCTAGACTACGACGCTCGTGCATGCATAAACTGGTTGCCGAGGGATAACGCTTCACGTTGTGCCACACAACCAACCTCATAACGTTTTTTGGTGTGCAGAAGTAGTACTTATCTACTAGATGTTTGCCCCACTATTAATTTTAGTGAGGTAGTGTTTAGTGTACTTAGGTACCAAAGCGGTCCTCATGATGTCTAGTTACGACGGAATGTGGCATATAAATAATATAAAATGATATCTATCTAAACCGTCCTTGGATTCTACTAGTCACAAACATAGACGTCTGTTCGGTAGCTTAGGTAGCTCTTATTGTAATTGTAAATTTTAAGGGAATTTATGTATGTACTACTTCTATTACAATAAACGACACAATTCACATCGCTACGCCTCGAGCTAAGGGACCACAACAAGACGTAAAAGCCTAGGTAGTCTCTGTCGAGGCCGTTAGATAGACTCATGTATCACACAATCGAACTCCATTAGATTAGCACTAGGTATCATTTTTCATCATCGCGATTATGTTCTTGTATCCTTCTGTCTCGCGAACTATGCTTTCTCCGACTAAGCCCCTCATGCTGCATCAGCTCAGCCGCCTTACTTTACGCTTTCCCGCGTGTATGCGGTATCCCTCCATCCCTCGACTCCTTTACCTGTTTCTCGCCCTTCTTGAGTGAAGGCCTTTCCCGTTGATTGTCGCCATCATCCCCCGCGTTCTAGCCATTGTCGACAGCATGTAAATAATATTAATTCCACCTAAAATGGAAAAGGGCAAGGAAATCCAGCAAGCAAGCTTGGTCATTAATATACCAGAATTATTTTTCTTCTTCACTCAGCCCCTGCTTGCGAGTGTACCAGATAGATTGACAACCTGTACGCCGAGTTGTCACCCCCGCTCTCTGGCAAGCAATCCACGTCTTTTTCGTAATCGTGTTTTTCTTTTTGTCGATACTCAGACCGCCAACCGACATCTATTCGATAAGATTTGAATCAATCATGATGCAAAGCTGTGAATAGAATTAGGGTTTGGAGGGGGGGCCTTCCAGTACCCTTGCTGATTTATACACATCCCTTGGGCTCGTTCCCCGTCTCCCCATTCGTTCATCATTACACGCCTTCGTCACACCGCGAGCGACATGAGAATACGACACCGCCCGAGCCTTGTCAAGAGACGGGCTCGAGAGTACTCGGTCTGGGTTAGCATTCCTAAGCCCAGGATTGCAACATGGAATGGAATTTCTCTCTCATGGGAGAAAAGTGGCACAAAGGAGAATGAAGTATATGCGTTTGAATGAATAGGAGAGAACCCGCATCCCAATGCAATATTACCAGAAATAAATAACCACTGCCTAGTCGTATGAAAATGCCTATGTACGTGACTCCCTTCTGCAGAATAGAATTAATGTGTGCGTCATAAAAGTGGTAATCCAAACTGAATCTCTCTAAACCGGTATGAATGCGCCGTCGTCCGAATGACTCAAAATCTCGAAATCGCTATGACCTTGAAAATGCCCATGGCTAGCTGCAGATTCGTACCAGGCCATGTAGTTGAGTGCCCGTGTATCGTCTTCACAGTGGGTTCTCGGCGGCTTAGGCGTGCGTCCTGGGATATTGGGTCATCACCGAGTCCCCAAAGGAGGTCTTGGCCCCAAACTACTCTGGCTGCTATGCGCTGAAGGCTCCGAGCCTAGATTTGTCGAATCACCACTCCCCGCGCTGGCGCTCGCACTGCCGGTCAGACTTCGTACGGGTTTCATATTTGGTGGTTGGAGAGTGCTCACCCCGACTCGTTGTTCAACCTGTTGCGGTGCTACCGTGTTTCCATGGCCAGGGGGATACCTTGGAACGGGTTGCTGCATTCCATTTGGCGGGGAGGGTCGACCGTTTCCACCACGCATGGACGGGGTGTATGGATTCCCTGGCGACTGACTAACACGTCGAGGGTATGCGCCATTCATACCTGGCCCATTCTGTAATTCCTGTAGGTGTGAGGTCGTCAAAGAGTTTGACCTTGATCCTGCGTGGATTTGTCCCCGGTCGACATTACCATACCGGTTCGAAGAGTAACCCATCATAGGATCGTCTAGGATATTCTCGTGAAGACTAGGGATGGAATTTATAATTTGACTCGAACGGTTGTTCCTCCCAAAACTTGGCCGGAAACGATTGCCTCGAGATGACATGCCATTTTCGCGACCGTTCAGGTGATTTGACCGGACGTCGCCCTGGTTTGGAGGCGGTTTCGAACGGTTCTTCCTGGATGTGACGCTCATCATATCGAAATTATCGGGGTCAATCATGGGAGGAGGCATAGGGCCCGCACTGGTGTCGAAATAATCGTCATCCTCATCTTCGTCATCGTACATGCCAGCACCATTTCGCATGGGAGGGGGGCGCCTCCGTGGCGGCGGCCCTCCGTATCCGCCTCGTCGCATACGCATCTCTTGCTCCTTCATGTCCAACTCACGCTGGCGCAGCTGTAGCTCTCTCTCCCTCATGGTGACTTCTGAAACTTCGCCAGGGTAGCCGCCGCCGCCATTAACCCCATCTACGTCATCGTAGACCACTAGATGACTGAATTCTCCCAAGTCGTTGTCCTCAAAGGACCCACGCCTTGAGGGCTGTCTGGGGGGATGGTAGCCGTTAAGTGCGCCATTCATTGAGGGACGTTGTCCGTTTGGAGGACCACCATTCGCAGGATGGCGGCGCATGCTAGGCGGTGGCCCAAAATTCGACGACGTCCTCGGTCGGGGTCGAGGCATCCCGTTTCCGTTAGGCATAGGACGTGGAGGACCACCTGATGCTATACGAGGCATGGGTGACGATGATGATGGCGAGATGGGTGCTGGTGGGAGGCCGTTAATCTCCTTCGGCCTAGTTTGATTCACGGTATTTAAATTGTGGAAGATTGCGTATAGAGTCTCAATGCGAGGCAATTTCATGCCCAATTTCTCTGCCAGCTTAATAGGTGAGCCGAGAAACGTTTCTACTTCCATCGGTCGCTTTGCCACGTAGTCTTGCCACATGATACTCGTGGCCTCAGAAGGTTGACTTAGATCCTTAATCGTCCTCTCTTTAAAGTCGGCACCAAGTGTACATCCCTCGGCGCTCGCAAGGGTTATCAGTTCGTCCATGACATCAGAAACCATCTGTCGAACACCAGGCTTCTCTAAAAGTGCGGCATGTGAAGGAGTTTCGAAAATAACACTAGCGGGATGAAATGCGATCGGTCTATCAAGTTAGCCGGGGAGCAATTGAAAGAGATAATTATGACACTCACCCGATAACTCGCTCAAACTGTTGCTGCCGAATATTCTTGGAGACTTTACAATCCACCTGACCTGTACTTAGAGTCATTGCAAGAGCCTGGGCCATATCCTCTTGAATCGCTAGAGGAATATTATTGTTTTTGTTTGCGGGCCCAACCCAAATTTCGGTCGAACCGCTGTGTTCAAACTCGCTCGTTCCTAATTGAGAGATCTCGGCATTGGAGACAAGGGATAATACAACATTAGTTGGGAACCTTTCCTCAATGGTGGCTTCCACACCAAGAGTATGAGTAGTATTCACTAAAATGCAGGTATGCTGGGGTGTAACGACGGAATCGATGACGGCAGCGATATCGTAAATGTCGGGAAGAGCCTTTATGCAAACAATGACGTAATCGTATGCGCCGCCTTTGTTCTGTGCGGCCTCTTCTGGTGTTCGAACTACTATAGGCATGGTAAATTCGTTAGAGGTCCTCTCAGAGATATCAAAATGGTGAAGGCGTACCATGTCGCGGTTTAAAGCGCTCATTGCCAAATGTCGCAGACCTAATCGCGGGTTAGATAGACTTTAGATAGGGAAGCCATTTCGAGCTCACTTAAAAGATATGCCGTATTGATAGACACTCTCGAAACCTGACTTCCATACAAGCGTCACATCGCAGGCATTCGTAGCCTGTAATCTCCAGGATAGAAAAGCAGAAACTGCATTGCCTCCCACTGAACAAACTTGCATTAGTTCCGAATTATCCATAATAGCTTTTTTATGTGACTAGCGTAGTGAATAGTACAGGGTCATCACGCCCGTCCTCAAGTCGGATAGAGCAAAGGACATGTGCTGGGGGGAATGGGATTAGGCTAGTAAGATATCGAAATAGAAACACGCGGGCAGTTTCAAAGGGAGGACGGAAAGGGCAGGCGAGAGGTTCCCTTAAGAGGAACTTAAGCAAAGGAATGCAAATGTAACAAACGAATAAGACGCACCAGATAGGATTTTCAGACGGGGCGCCACGGGAGCCATGATGGGCTACCAAATGAGGACTAGTGGTCAGTGAACGCAGCTGTGGACGCAGCTGTGGATTTCCCAATAGTGTGTGTGGGTGACGACGATGCGTCGGAATGGCCAAACTAGCCAAGAGCCTCTAAGGTAGAGAGGCGCTTGTCTAACTGCGTATTTCGGCACAGCGTCACGACGATGCGGGTGCAACGCCTCCCAATTATTGCGCGTTCAGGCCCCGAAAACCAACCAGTCGTCCAAGTCCCCTAGGATTACACCAGTTCAGGCCTTCCGCTTTCGGTTGCGGCTGTAATTGACAGTCGGGATAGAACTAGAAAGATGCAGATCGGTGTTATCGTCAGGCGTCGCAATGGCCCATTCACAACGCTCTCTAGAATGTTAGGCTGAACCGGGGATGGTGATTGGACAGTCGTAAAAGCTCGAAGCCGAAAATGGGGTTACACTTGGAAGTAGTAGGTCAAGATATAGTGTGCCTATGTAGGTATGGAGAACTGTTCTCGATAACAACCTGAACGACGACGACTACTCGAACGACGATGAGGACGACGACAAGGACAACAACGCCACCAACAATGCTTGCACCAACGCCAGCTATTGAAATTGTAACGAGCGGAAGAGGGAGGCTGCTGAGAGATACGGTCGAGCAAGAGAAGGACGAGAAATAGATCGAGCCAAAGCCAAACAGAGGTAGGGGAGCAAGCACAAAGGTCGAGAGAGGTCGCAAGTACTGTAGATAGTGCAGGTCGGTAGCCCAGTCGGTGGTTATTTAGGTAGTTTTGACGAGGCGTCTATGTCGTAAAGAGTGCCGATCGGTATTACGAAGTAGTAATGGAGTCTGGGGTGGCGGTCGTGGTCGTGGTGGCCAGGTGTCCCGTAATTGGCAACCAAAGAGGGAGAGAGGGGGGACAAAAAAAAGAATAGTAACGAATGGACACAACGACTCGATCTGCTGAGGGGGTGGTTGCGGGTCGGGTGTTGTGGAGAGAGAGGTGGTAGACAACGGTCGGATTGACAGCCGGAGGGAGATGCTGTACGATGGCTGTGGTGGGCGTTGTCTAGCGACGACTCGGAGGGAGGAAATATGGAAGAATGAGAAAGTAGGTAAGATGTATGTATGTATCAACGAGAGGAAGGAAAAAGAAAAGAGTAGCAGCAGCAGCAGGTGCAGCGTCGACAGAGGTAGTAGGCAAAAGTCAAGGTCATGTAGGTTAGGTACCGTACATTGCGTTCCTTGGGTAAAAGGTGGGACAGAGTGAGAGACGGAGGGAGGGATGGCTCCTATACTAGGTACAGTCTACTAGTACTAGCTGTACCTAGAATAAATGTATACAGGTGTAGGTATAGGTAAAAGTAAGTATGTATACACATATATGTACATATATGTTAAGTACTTAAAGTATGTAGGTACTTATGTATGTCTAAGTGGAAGTGTAAGTGGAAGAGTCGGGAGAGCTCCAGCCAGAACGAAATACCAAGACGATGACGGTAGGTACCTACAGTAGATTAAGTATGTATAGTACCTTGTGCTATATACCCAAGGTCTAGCTATATAGTGTAGGTGGTATGTAATGTAATACTGGTACCTACATAGACGACGTAGTGTATATAATATGTCTGCAAAGAACACTGCGTTTGACGTGCTCACTCCCCCATCAGATAGGTAGGTACATGGTTAAAAAAAAATAAGAAAACAGCAGAGAGGAAGCTCTACTATAATGCCTAACTATAGGTACCTACATCCAAGTACTTAGGCAGTTGTACTGTGTGTCTTAGCGGCACGTTAGGTAGCATACACCCTAGCGACCAGAGTACAGCGGATTTAATACTGTGGATCCAAATCGACATCACACTTAGGTTAGAATTTATCTTGGAATTTTTATATATAACATATACATAGTGATGTAGGTAGTAGGTATATCGCAACGATTTATTCATAAAAGAATTAAACTATAAAAAGAATCATAACCTACTAAGAGCAATAGAATTCAAGGAAAAGGAGCCCTCAAAATCTCTGCGTCGACAACTAGGCCTAGCAAGAAGGAAAGAAAAGAAGAAAAAACGAGCAACTCAAAGTCCTTGTCGAAATAACACTGTCAAAAAAACACGAACTCATGTGTGGCTGAGTAGACATGCCAGGTCCTAAAGAGGTATGTAGGGTGTGACAACCGAGTAGTGTACACTAGAAAGGCGGTAGAAAGGGGTGGGTAGTGTATCTACAAACCGTGTGTCTTTCCATGTCTTTGTCCCTTTATTGGTACAACGTTTAAACTAGGCACACCCATAACCTAGCTGTATATCCGGTAAGGGCGTAACGGTCGTGCCGCAAGGACAGGGGAGAGCCTCGGCAAAAATTGACGACAATGTTCGTTGAACGATCAATTACACTAGCAGCAGCCGAATAGGTCGATATGTAAGCATTCATGTTACATCAAAAAAGCCTCTCTAATGAAAATATGTACTATGTAAGCTGGGTGTGTGTGTGGTCACAATAACATGCACTTCAAAGGCCCAGCAATTACACTAGGTACTGATAACAGGATCAGACTGTTGAAACAAAAGGGATGGAGAATTTCAACACCCCCTCGGGCAAGAAGGACTGACTGCGGTGTAGACATCATGCGATACAATACGTGTATACAGGAAAGGGCGCCATCAGGGACGTGTACGCCCATGATTTGCAAGTATAAGTTGGTATCTACGACAGTTCGGACAGGGAGACTCAATCGGATCAGGGCGATCATGGATCATGCTGCTCTGCGTTTCTGCACGTCGATGCATTGTGGCTTACAGACGTAGGTACACGACCTACCTACATACAGTACGAAGTACTCCTGCATTCCTTACGATCTTGTGTACATTGACAGTGTGCCGTGTTCCTGGATGGGATCCTACATACAGTACACTAGTACAGTGCGGTATACGAAGGTGCTTGAGCTAAATATAAATATGCGATACGCCAGTAAACTCCTTGTTAATTAGAGATTTAGAGATGAAAGTATGTAATGCTTGCAGGCAACCTTGAATTGCTCAAGTAATTCAGCAATGAAATTATAAGCATATAATTAAAGCCTCGGGAGCTCGCCTCCTTTCCCGTCGCGAATTTGGTTCTGTCTGAGGCATGACACAGAGACATGAACTATATCCGGCTTGGAAAAAAAAATTATGCAGGTGTACATATCTGTAAGTTAAGCTTTGGATGTCAGCTCGAATTAGCCGAAGCTACGTGCCTGCGCTATACATCTAGTATAAACCTCCGGTCATGGAAGAAAAGCAGGAACATAGGTAGTTAGACTAGTTTCATGTTTAGATCATCCTAAATCTGCAGGTTAAGTTGTTGACAACGTGGCTTGCTCGGTCGAACTCGCATGGTATGAATATTTCTATATACAGGAGCACTTGGAATGTAGACTCACTCAGACTCAGACTCTGAGTTCCCTCTCGCTTGGCGACACATTATTTTACATTGAAACATGGGAATTAATTACTGTCTTGTATATCTGCCGCCTGCCCGCTCATATACCTTAATTACTAACAATGAGTTCAATCGCTCCGTCTTAGGTAGTGTACTACAATCTCACGCGTGGTTGTTTGAAATATACACTATAATCTATTGTGTAACTACAAGTACAAGCCGCTGCATAGTAGATAGTAGCTTAGCTAAAATCATACCAGTATCTTTTCCGATTGGTTAAGCAAATTCTTTCAACTCTTCTATTACCGATCTACCCATTTCGCAGAGATCCAAACCGAATTGTACACACGAAGTCTAGACGCTCGAGAGTGACGTGTTTGGTGCCTGGCCACGAATCTTGGCTCGTGGCTGTGTATTCCATCCCCGGTCTAGATCTGTGGGCAAGTGTACAGTGCGGAGGCGTTTTGTTTCTTTCAGGCATGCAAGGTTCACATAGGTACCCAAAACATTTCATTATGATGACGTCGTGTTTGGGGAGTGTGCAGTTGTACTTTTAGTGCATGTACACTATACGAGGAGCGAGCACTGAGAAATGTAGAGGGAAGAAGAGGGAAAAAAAGTAAATAAACCCTGTTCACCTCGTCTATGAAAGTGTCAAGACAGCCAGCGTCGATGAAACTCTTAATCGGAGTGCGTACCTAGTTTTTTTCTTTGGTTTTATTTTTTTGCGCTCTCCATTCTCCCAAATTCTGGTCATCCACTTATTACTAGCAAGCTTCTGCACAGAGTCTAGACACACGCCTTGGTGGAGAGAAACAGAAAAGAGCTTTCCCAACCACGTAATGCGCCCCCACTGCACGTCGGAAGCAAATGCGTGACTAGACTGCGTGACAAGAATGCAATACGAGAGACGGCGCGCAAGGCAACGCGAAGGCCGCATGGCAGTTCCTGGCGTGTCCGCTACCTGGATTTACGGTTATCAGGCCACCCTATGTACATTACATGACAGTACGGGATTCTCCATTACAGCCTGTCGTACCTACATAGTGCCCAAGGTACATATTGTGCATCCTATACACTAGGGACGTATGACACACAAGCTTTTGCGTCCCGCTACTGTGGCAGAGTGAGCATCTCGGAAAGGTAGACAGACAATAAATAGTAGACGACGGCTGTTACACTAGTATTGGAGAGACAACTTCTTGGCACAGTTATTTCGTATCCCGAGCCAGTTGCCAGTACCCGAACCAACAAATGCACAAACACCTTGATGTGCAGACGTTTATTTATCATCAAAGAGATCCATAACTCTCACCGAAGCCATGCAGCTCGACAGCCCGTTCTCCCCCTATCGCTCCATTCAATAACCAGACCGGCGCCGAATCAGACGAACAAGTTTGCTTTTTTGGATATCTCAGATGTCCAAGATAGTCATGGAAGCTGACTGCAGGCGCGTTCGCTTCTATCAAGTCCAATCTAAAAGTTTGCATGTTCAGACGATAATGCTGATGAAACCATGACAATGACAGGCTTTCACTCCCGCAATGCAGCTGCATGAGATAACTAACAACAACAATAACAACAGCCCATACTTGTAGTTATCACCGGGTAAGCCCTAGACTACTTAGTGGCTTGATGCCGCCAAATCTGCAACAATAGACACGCGCGAAAGCTTTCGCTTTGCGGCTCCGAGCGTACAGCAGTGTACCTGCCATACTCGATATATTGTATTGCCATTGTGTGTACGATCAGAACGATCAAAGATAATAATAATCCATCATGCAAGACTCGATCCATAAATTACCCGATTAAAATGCACTAGGTTAGTGTCGTGTACTAGGTATACTAAGTAATGTACCGTAGTCGCTTCAGCCGTGGGTGAGCCGGAAGGCCGGAGTGATAGATTGCAAAGTGCAGGGATTGTCCAATGGAAATAAAAAACTTGGAAAAGGGGACGAATGAATGGTGGGACGCCAATGCTCTGCGTCGTCCCATCACCGAAGAACATGGGATGACTTACACTACCTACACTAACTACTAGTACACTACACTGCCTAAGTAGTGTATGTACACTCTTCATTCTGCTATGGTACCAATAAATGGGCGGAATTACCCCCAAAGATTACACTATATTAGTCTCCATGGTACAGTATAGTTTTTCCTGCATGTTGGGTTGGAGAGAGGTTCTGGAGAGATCAAGCAGATCTAGGAGGCATGCTAGGTAGGTACTCTAACTATTCCCAGATAAGTATTCCTCTCCCCCACGGATGCGTGACCGTTTACAAGCCACGAGTGCTAGAGCCGGGCGGCTTGGAATACCACGCCGCTCCGACTCAAGGGATGACGTAAATATGGCCGTAAGAGACACTAGTCCCTGAATACCCGCGTATACGTGTTAGTCCGATTCGTTGGCCTCGTCGAAACTCCGGGATGAGGCTACCCTAGGAAAAAAAATTCCTCATTCCGTTTCTCAGCAGATATTTGTCTTCGAAGATAAATTCATCCCAGCTCAGACAGCCTGCCGGTGGGATGTCATCTGCGCCGCGCGATCAGGCCAAGCAGCTTATCAATTTTATCAGAGTGTGATTGATCTGTGGAGATCTACGCATGTACACTATATACTACATAGTGCTTGCACTATACTAGGTACTTAGTCATGACCACTCCAAGTGAAGGAATTGGTCCACCGGCGCTAAATCGACTCGAACTGTCAAGATCGCCGTCGTCGCTATACGTGGTATTGTACGTGGATGCGTACGCTGTGGAGCTTTCCAATGCAGCGGATTTGTGTGAAAGCGGCCCATTCTTGGCTTTTTTGCGTCACCTCGTGCTGCTGCTTGACTCGAAACAACGCGACGCCCCGTCCAAGTCTCAAATCGTCAAGATGCAGCAGTCCATAACAGTCGAAAGCCGGGAAGGAAAAGTCACTGGTCTAGTCACGAGGGGGACTCCTACAGTATCTAGGCATTGGAGCATAGTGTAAGTAGAGTAATTCATGATTTGCTCCCAAAGAGCTCTATGCGCTCATGACGTGCAAGGCCGGCTCCTTGTTCCATCCAGAGCCATGCCGGGGGTTGTGCCTTGGAATGGCCATCCTTTTTCCATAGGGGTATATCAAGATTCCCATCTTTAACACCGGGCCCTGCTTAGTATCCATCTTTCCCGCCAGTCTAGTTTGAATAGGTAGCGATAGTCCCAAGCCGCCCGTTCTTCTTTCAAACGCCGATCATATACCTATAACTTTATGGTTATATAATATAGTATGCTCTCGTGCTCGACGCTTTCTTCGGCCCTTCCTATGTCCTCGTGTTTGACCGCAAGTCCTAGGATGCTCCCATTACTGTCACATACTGCACCGTAACAAGTAATCACATCTTAGGCCGTGAAATGTTGGGCGAGACAAACCTTCCGCCCCAATAAGGCACCCCCCCCCCACAGCTCAGTTACAAGATCCCCAATTAACGCCCTTTATGGCTCTGCTAATAATATACACTAGTAGCCTAGCGTTGGCTGCGTAGCATCCTCTAATCTCGAACCGTTCCTATCGACGATCGCGAGGCGCCTCGCGCGCACTATAGTGTAGATCCACCACTGTGGCTGTCGCTCAAATCTCCTATGCAGGGGAAATTCGCCGCTTTCGAGCCCTGCGATGACGCACAACTTTACGGATTGAGAAGCTTCCATACGACTGTACACTACCATCCTGCCTATCACTATAGTCATGATCGGATAATACCCCAGGAAAGAAGCCAAGACCCGAACACCGTACAAGTGCACTTTCTTGGAGAGAGACCTACTACAGCAAAAGTTGACGAAAGAGACACTGAGTACACCATAGCTTTTGATGAGTAGTCAGGCACGCTCCTCGACTGCGACCAGAATACCTTCGTAAGCCGCTTCACTCCAGGGTCGCGAGTGAGCGCACTGCACAGACTTAATAGAAGCGCTTAGCTAAACAGTCGATCTATATTTTCCTGGAGAGCCGCTTTAAGTTAATATAGAGTCCCATTCAAACGCCTACCGATACTTACATAGCTACCTTCTCGCGGCGCATCTAAGTATTTTTTTTTTTGCTTCCCCGTGCTTCACCGCCAAGTCACCAGTCAGGTTATCTCTTTCATGATATCTCATAGTGCGCCAAGCAGAGCTAATGTACGCTCTGGAAACCGGCGACGAATGCTACGGTAGTTTGCAAGGATGGCAAAACCTGCTTGGGCGCACCGGCATGCGAGATGCCAGCCTTGCGTCGCCATTCCCCAAAAGTAGACAGGGGAGTTGTAGGAACTGGTATTTTCTCTTTGGTTACGTTGGTGAATCAGGCACTTCTCACCAATCGAGATACGCTAACGGCACAGCCAGTTATCAAGTACATCAATCAATCATCCCATCTCAGATAGTACAAGTTCAACATTTGCTATTCATGATTGCACGCCTAACCAGAAACAAAAATGGCCTGAAGCATGCAGCCTAGATATGCCAGTTGTCTAGGACTTGGCAACCTTCAGGATGGGTGCCTACCTACCAACAAGGTATAATTAGCAAAAACACCAGATGTCGGCGATCACCTACAATGCTGATACGGCTTCGACAGACAGCAGCACAAGTAGCCCATTTTGAGGACATTGGGCTCTCAACAATAAATTCAATACAGCGAAGTAGCTTTGAGAGTATAAGTCAAGTTCTTGCTCAAGTTATCAGTCATAGGCATCAATATGACCTGTCGCAGACATCTATACCGCTTTTTCAGCATTGCTGCAACGACGCTGTTATGTGTTACACGGTCACCATCGTTGCTTTGGGGGTCCTAAAGCATCTCCATGTATATGCATACGACCTATCTTGTTTCTAGCCTTGCCAGGCCGTGAGCCGCTGCATGGTACTTATGCCGCTGTGGGCAAATAGTTGATACAGTCCCCCCAAATAAACATCATTTAACTATTTTCTCACTACCTTTGCCCTAGGGAATGCTGCCAGTCTGTAAACCTCTCAACTACATCGTTGCTTGGATCGAGAATAGATATCTAATAACAGTGTATGGTATTTTGAGTCTCCCACGTCAGTCCAAAGGCTAATTGTATGACAGTTTGGTATAGTTGCTTGCTGCATTTTCCCCGGTGTACCAGAACCTTGGTTCAGGGTTATGTATAGCGATATATTTCGTTCTGGAGATGAATCAAATACATTATTTCAGATACAACAGGCAACCCTTAGGCATTTTCTCAGCTTCAATAGTTCAAGAGCCTGGGAAAACCCGCGGGTCATTGAGTAGACTTCGCCATGTGAGAATTGACAAGGGAAGCAACTACCATCGGTTGCTTTGAAAGGCGAGTTACGCTCTTCGTCCGCGTCGTCGCTACAACTATCCCCAAAATATTCGACAGGCGCGCTGGGAAGCTATGCGAACTGGTTATTGTGGGAAGGCGGAACAGAAACGAGACAGCTGTTTCCGACTTGAAAATGTACACGATACAATAGAAATAGTGTTCGAAGAAGGGGCAAACTCTCACGGGGGCAGGCTAGTCATTACCATCCGCCACTTAGAAAGATTTTAATTCGAAGGATTAATATTCCCCTTTGCAAAGCGTCTGATTAATATACTACAAGTCGCCAGGCCAAGAGAAAACCTTTTCGTCTATTACAGGAATTAGCAGATTTACAGGGGAAACTCATGTGCGTTACTTTGTAATCAGCGATTTGGCTATAGCTCTTGACCTAACACTATGTGTACTTAGAATTACAACCCGTTGCGGCCCCTATTACCTAGTATATTTCCTTATAATATCTAGGAAGGCGAGTTAAGTGCCGATAAGCAGCAAATACAGCACACGTCTCTTCTCTCGGGAACAATCCGCCGGCCATCCGGATCCAGACGTTCCAGCAGTTCTAAAATTCTCTGTTAGCAACGCATCTAGTCTTCTATCAACGGCGACATCTTCTTCGCCACCGCCAACTTGACGCAAATTAAATGGATCGCAAGAACTCCACGACCTAGCCCAATCCATTATCCTCGGAGAGCACGTTACTAGTTCGAATACCGTCAAATAGCGATAAAGAACCGTCGGACACCCCACGCCGACCCCTGCGAAGCGATGAATGTGTCCCGATCCGCAACAGTACTGGTCAGAGGCTTAAGTCTCGAAGGCGGGTACGGCGAAATTTTCACACGCATGATAAGTATTGGAAGGATTAAATATCTTTTGTTCTATCCATGCGACAGGCCGTATCCCTATACCACCATTATGGCCGCAGTCACATTCGTTTCGCTCGAATCCGCCCTAATGTCGCTCGCGTTGAACAATGAAGGGCTGCAGGTATCATTTGGGCCGGCCGAGGACTTGTTTAACGAAGAAAATCGACCACAACCTACCCGGCGTTTAGCGATCGTAGGGTCCCCCAATATCGTTAACGCTGTGTTCTTGACGGGCTTCTTGTGTACACGTTTCAAATATGGCAGCGATATGCTTCTCAAGAGTCTTGACTATCACCACGGCCTGGCGTTTGCTGAATACTTGTTCTCTAATGCGGCGGTAGCAACTTGGGCGGCGGACATACTTATGGATCACTTTTGGGACTCCATCCAAGTATTCTACGCATATGGCGATTGATGGGACAGTCTGCTCCTCAAGATACGTATTCGTCTACGCGGAGACTGTGGTATACCACACTATAGTTGAGCCTCCCACCAAGCGGCACCCACCATATCTATTTGTCTTTCGAACAGTAATAATCAGCGGCTAGGATATCTGCACTCATTATGACCACACTATTGTGCTATATGGACGGGGAACACTGCGAGGGCTCCGTGAACTGATGGCACGTTTCTTCAATTAAAAGCGACGTAAATATACCTTCGATGAAGTCTCCTATACTTTCCTCTAATCGCAATTAAAAAATGATCACGCATACGTGTTTGCTCTAGGCCGGTACGGCTAACCTACCGCGTGGAAAAACAATCTGACAGCTCTTAATTCGATACTAAATGCGATGCGAACGTGACGTAATAGGTGTACTATAGCTTATTCAGCGTGGTAAGCGCCTTGCATTTCATAAGGTGGGCTCACCGTCTCCGACTCCGTGCCGAAACTGATTATGTTCCTCCGAAGAGCTTTTTCACCACTCCGGAGGTGCCAAGCAGAAACGGGCGTTGATGTTGATGTGCGTGATGGTCCGGTTTCGAGGATAGAGTGCCTAGGTGCTGAAAACCCGGCGGGGCCTCGATGGCCTGTGACACTGGCGGCACCGGCCTTGGGAGGTGATGTGATCCGCAATGACATATCAAACCGGGAATTGGAGTCTCTCGACTCTACACTAGACAGCAGCAGTCCAGCCAGAGTGTGAGGCGGCTGGAGCAGGCGATGAATTTGCTGTAGGCGAGTGCGTTGGCAGAGATGAGGTTTTTCCTAGTTCTGAATTGGCGTCTATGTTGCTCCATTTTGAGTAATCAAGGCGGCATAATAACCAACTGGAGGGTTTTCTATGATATAGAAATCATGGTACATCTCATAGCTACTCGATTAATGACCTAAAGCTAATCTTTCAGGATGAGGCAGATCAGCTCGAAGTCATGGCAACACGAAACTCGAAGATCCTACACGCAGCTATTCAAGATATTGAATCAGTTAATAAGTTGCGATAGACTTGATCGACTACAAATTGTATTCTTTAAGTTGACACCCTAGCCCCTATTTCTCAAGATGAGTATCACGTGATACGATATAGGTCAAGGCTGTGATTCAGGGTAGAACTCTGGACTTGCGCAACCCGAGTCCACGATGGAGTGAAAGATTCGTATTATTATTGTACATTTCTCCGATCGTCTCAGACGTGACATACCCCTATACGCGCGGGGATAGGCATGAGCATGTAGGAGATGTTATGTAGGTAGTACTGACATGTTGGGCGAGGATGGTTGGTTGGTGTATTTAACGCCGGGGGTCCTTCGCGTAGCAAAGGGCCCATAGCCTCCCGAGGGGCATCTAGGGCGCGTTATGGCTAGGTTTTACACCTCTTCTAATCTAACGTACAGGTACCTAACCTATCTAGTGACTCTTGACCTAACTAGTGTTGATGTGCCTTGTAGGGCGTATTCGCCGCTTCCTCCCTCTTCTCGACGCCCGGGAAAAGAAGGGCAATCTACGGCACCCTTCCTTCGTCCGTAGTACTCCCCAACCAAGCTGAAGGCCATCCACACCCTCAATAGTTTATAGCCGGGAGATTATCCAATAAGACCCTGCACAAGCATGCAGGCCCTAGCGTAAACCTTCTTTCTTGCTGCCTAGCAACAGGAAAGCGAAGGTACCTAGAGAATATAATAAACATTACTTCTGACACCCTTTGGCCTTGTTGGTACGGCCT
This sequence comes from Xylaria digitata, assembly GCA_022495195.1. Lineage (NCBI taxonomy): Eukaryota > Fungi > Ascomycota > Sordariomycetes > Xylariales > Xylariaceae > Xylaria > Xylaria digitata. Next base: position 483,400 of record MU376941.1, on the reverse strand, counting down.
AGCGAAGCATAATATCATTACTCAGCGGTTAGCATCCTTACTCTGCATCGTTAGGCACCGGGGGTTCGATTCCCTCGATGGCCAGCCAATTCTATCTTTTCTTTTCCCCTTTCTTTTCTTCATTTTGATATTTCATATAGATCTATCTGTCTCTCCCACTCCCCCGGGCCTTCTTATATAACTAGAAATCTATTTATCTGTCTGCATTTACCTGGACACTGGGTACTAATTAATTAATATATGATCAAGATACATTATTAGGTATGCACGAGTGAGTTCTCGGCTCTCACGTCCGCATGTTGGGTGAGGAGCCCAATCGGGGCGGGATACGGGGGGTTATTCTTCGATACCGAACACAGAAGTTTATGTACATCCTAGCTGGGTCATGGCAGCGTGTCTGATATCCTTCTAGAGTAACCGAGAGTTCTGAACATGCTGGCAACTATCGCTAAGTCCCGGTTTCGTCATACTTCATCATCGCGAACCCAAACGTTCTCTTGAACGTAGTGCAATCATGTATGATACGGTAGAGCCGTTTCAGCTCTCGTTCAGGTCTGCTGAGAGCGTTTCACCTGGAGGCCTATGATTACGGAGTTTCTAGTTTATTATATATCGTGGTTATAGTTTTAGTTAGTGATGTTGTATTTCATAACATAGAAGCCTCGAACCGATTCTTCCTCAAGCAATTAGCACATCAGTCTCGATTAGAGGTTGACTTTCCAGCAGTAAAAGATCCTCCGTGTGTACTTACGACGGTAAGTTTCCTTTTGTTCCTGGGTATCAGCGCGAGGATCGTGTCGATAATAAGTTTTTGTGACTATCCGAGTATTCCTAGAAGGGAACACTTTATAGTCACTATGACTTATACACTAAGATTCGTAGTTGGCCGGGAACAATCAATGTCGAACCATCTCCTCGTAGATAAATACTTGGTATTCATTGACTCATTCAACTTTTCTTCTCTTGGTGTTCGCCGGTACTTACTCTCATAGAGGTAGGTTTCTAAGCCCTACGAAACTCTAACTTGACTGGATACTAGGACACCAAGCTGTCAATGGTTTAGGGAGCTGTATCAATATGCGATGAAGAGTTTTTGATACTAGTGTCTGTATTATACCTGTATCTCTATATATATTACACACCACTACCTTGCATGGATATCAATCGGCCTCATATCTCCGTTTAAAACTAGTGATCATGGCTCATAGCAAACGCCGGGAGTTCGTGGGAGTAGCGACAGCTAGTATTTTGGTATTTGGAGTATTCAAGAACATAATAAGCTACATCTTGCCTATCAATATGGGCTCCTTGAGGAATATAAACTAGCGAAGTTTACGGTTGCCACGTCAGAATGACTAAAGTGGCCAGTGCTCCGTGAGAAAACATATTGGCAGGACCACGACACTGACAATGTATTCCGAATTATTTCGATATCATTTCGGTAACTCGCAAACTTCTCACTCGGCGGGTTGCTGTTAGCCTAGCGTCGGGTGTCGTCGCCCTGGGGCGGCCAGAGGTTACCTTATTTCCCCTCACTTCCGTATCGGTATAGTTCCCCTTATCCATTAATACGGCCGTCGTTCATTAGCTCACCCCTCGGATTTTCTGCTGTCTGGATACTGTCTGGACAATCCGGAGCGGAGAAGGCATCCACGACCTAACCCGGCAAAGCAGGGATCAACAGGTTGACGTCAAGACATTCCGTCGGTTTGTCATTGGTTTATATACGATCGCTACATTCATTCCGATCTCCATAGGGATCTCCATGAGTTTTATCTTTCCCGTGATGAAGTCACTGCGGAGCCGTACACTAGAACGTGGTTCTCAAGCCATGCTACCGGGGCCGAAAGAGTGGACTGTCTTAACTCGGATACCTTTGGTGTCTATCTACAGCGCATGCCGCCTAGCTCGGGACTAGCGAAACAAATCTGGAGCCGGTATAATGGGGCAATAAGAAGACTCTGCTCCAGTATTTTGTGTAAGATAATCTTATACGATTAATTTGAAGAACGTACGCCGTTACGATTGTGACCGATCGACCGATCCGGGGCGGGCTTACATGAGTGAGACAACTGCCTTAAACTTGTAGCACTTCTTTTACGTGATGCTTGTTGTCCAAGAAGGTGTTATTAACCCCGGTTCGAACCCGCCGCCAAGCCCTTTAGTAGGTATAGGATATCCGGGGGACATCGGAATGAACGTGATTCGGCCAACTTATGACGCCGGCTCGCCGCGCCCTAACGAGCACATTTAATATCCGACTCACCATTAGCACACCGAGATCCGTGACGTGAGCAATTTAATCGCCCCGAAACACCGGCGACGAGGAGACCCGATATTCTAGGAGCGTAGCGTCATTACGGTAAGGGAGAGTATCGTCGACTGAGATAACGATGTCGGGCCAAGATAAGCAACCCCCCACTAAGTTCGGTGTCGTGCTCTTCCCGGGCTTCCAAGCGCTGGACGTCTTCGGACCGCTCGACGCGCTGAACAACTTGTCGCGGATGATACCTTTGGAGTTTACGGTTCTCGCCGTGACGCTAGACCCCGTGAACACGGAGGTGCCCAATCCGGGGCGCATTGGGCAGAGCGGTGAGTGATTCTCGAAGTCGGGTTCTCCCTGTTTTGATCAGTATGAAGGCTACTCTTCGGGGACCAAAGCCACCGTAGGCCACGCCCGAAATGACAATTACTGACCACAAGTGTTGCAGTGGTGCCAACGCATACCTTTGACAACTGCCCAAAGGATCTCGAGGTGCTTCTTGTGCCGGGCGGGTTTGGGGCACGAGACCCGGCGATCACAGCCCCTATCGTCGAGTTCCTGAAGAGGATCTTTCCTCAATTGCGGCATTTATTAACCGTATGCACTGGGAGCGCCATCGTCGCGCAGTCGGGGTTGCTGGATGGGAGGCGTGCTACCTCGAATAAGAGGAGCTGGGAATGGGTATGTGATTTATGTCACATTCTCCCGATCTGACCCCTTTGGGTCTTCGACCAAGATGTACTTGGCCATGTCTGACTGCTAGATCGTAGGCTACATCACAGGGCCCGGCCGTGTGGTGGGTGCGAGAAGCGCGATGGGTCGCGGACGGGAACATTTGGACGGTGTGTGCAAAACCTTCTCATCTTGGCCCCTTGATCAGAATCTCTCACGACGACGTATTGGGTTGACGGACCTTGCTGGCCGCGCCCGATTTGGTCACGTTCATACCAAGTAAAGCGGAGGATCGAGGACTGCGGCTAATGTGTTCATGCGTACAGTCCTCTGGCGTGTCAGCTGGTATCGATCTCATGTTCGCCTTCATCGCGGACCAGTACGGCGAGGAGACAGCGAAGCAGCTCGCGGATATAGCCGAATATGTGCGAAATCCTGATTCCAGCGTTGACCCCTTCGCTTGAAAAAGCCGCTAGTTTAGGTACCTACGAACTACTACTGCACGTGGTGAGCTGAAGCAGGCTTTTGACGACTCCTTCCTGTCTTGGCACGTTACATTTCGCACACCGCGTAGTCGAAGGGGAGAATTTGTTGGAAAGCCCATATAGAAGAAGGTGAGGTATTAGAGATCTACTTTCCGCTTTAGATATGATACCCTACTGTTATCGCTATGGTTATAGTAAGATACACATTATTCTGGGCCGCGTTGTGTGCCACTTCACTCATCATTCGCTTACACCACCTACGCTACGCCGATCGCTTCAGGTCCAGCTCAAATCCCGCCAAGGATTCGGCATGAATCATTTCCTCTGGGATGTGCCAATCTCCTTAGATATACTCGGCGACTACTTCGGCCAATACATTTCCTTTCCATCACACCGTGGGCATCGCTAGACCTGATCCAATAAGGCCATCGAGAGATTAACGTATTCGATGACGGATGCTATGACACGTGCTTGTCTGGCCGATCCAAGGCGTAAGCCTCGCCGTAAAGCTCTCCTTAGAAAGACAAGTAGCGGTCTAAATTGGAGTCGAATAAACTCTCTGATGATGACAAGTTGTCGTCGTCGCCGTAGTTCGTTGGGTATATCGATAAAGTAACTTACACCATGATTCATGATGATGCTACTACCGATTGGGGGTATGAGTATGTGCCTTGGATAGAATCAAGGCATTTAGTAAAGACACGGAGAACAGACAGGGGTAACATCATATTGCTACCTACGGGAGAGAAAGAGCATTTTCGCCCGAATTGGCGTTAGCATGTTGGTGCCATACTAGACTCCAGATCTGACTGGTTTGATCGTCTCGCTCCTAGACTCTACCGCCATTGGCGGGAGACGTCCGACCAGGGTTATTGAGTGGCTGCTCTGCGTGGCGATTTACTCGGACCAGTGCCCCTGCAAGTGCTTCTGTTTCTCGATTAGAGCGTCTCCCGTCTCTGCTTCGGGGGCGGCGTATTCGGGGTATGCTATGTAGGCGGCCATAGCGATCGAACTCGTTGTCGCTGGTCTCTGAATCGGAAGCAATGGCGGAATCAATGAGCAGGCCGGGGCACATATTGGTGGCCGTCGCTAAAACGTAGCGGTGTTTGAAACTTGATATAGCGTAGAATGTTTTTATTGGCTTATGAGCGGTGAAAGAGTGTAATGGTATTCATTGATGCTAAAACGAGCAGAGCATACATCATACGTAGGTACCCAAGGAGTATTTTCACATGGTTCCAGGCCAACATGAGTCTTTACCGCTTGAGAGGGTGGAACAGCTTCGATACTGTAACCCCTGCTGCCGCGCGTAATGGGACGTAGTGTACATCTGTACGAGAGAATAGGAAGTACTTACCGCAACTGAGGGTATTTACAAATTCTAGACTGTAGAAACTACAACTCTTACCATGAGCATATGCGGGCAGTAACCACCCATCTCCATATTTTATGGCATATTGCTGTTGTACCATTAATACTTTATTAGGTTTTCGCCCCTTTTCGCCACCATTGAGTCCCCCAGCGAAGTCGTCTGGGCGGTGTGCCGTGTCTAGGTCCTTGTGACGAGGTAGGTTCTCTCGCGGGCTAAATCAACCCGTGTGAGAATGAATCGTCATAGGTTGTCCTTTTAGAGTAAGAACTTGGGTGCCTACGCTATGATCAAGAAGACCCTTGAAGGGAATGCTAGGTAAGCGCGATGTAATGTAAGGATCGTCTAAGTATTTAAAAGGCCTGAAATCAAATTGTCTGAGTTATATAGAATCTGTAATAAAGAATTTTCTACTAGGTTACAGTTGGGCACCATAATCTATTCGAATACTACGGTTACTTGCTTGGGTAACTTTGAAATTATTGGTACCATAATAAGAAACTATTTGCCTAATTATTATTGTTAGTACTGCTCATGTTGCGTGGCTTGTGAATCAAGTGTGGCTGGAATGAAGCTGCTCAACTATGAATGGCTTTGTCTACCAATTCTAACGACATACGTAGCAGACTGCAGCTATATCACGCAGACAACTAATCTCTTTTCTGCAGTGTACATGATAGGAAATTTCTGTTATGCTGTATAAGTGTAATAGGAATAGCACGCTGGGCATTTGGCTTGGAACTTCCCACCCGCGAATTCTAGACCGCAGCAAGCCTTACAAGGACCCCAAACCCAACCCACCTACACCCCGGCTTGGATAGGGCCTAGACTCTAATAATTGAAAATGGCCTGCCTATGAGAAGAGTTTCTTGAGTAAGTTAGCTGTATATGGCCCAACTTTTGGGCACTTGAAACACACACCTAAGATGTAAAATTTTCTCGTATCTCGGCCTGTCGCTCCTTATTGTAATGCCGCCATGTGACAGATAGACTATCTAACCTTAGATTATTTTCTCTCCAATTCCCACCAGAGACTGGTCTAGTCTACACTAGGATGCGTGGGTCATATCCCCTCCAATCCCCTGCTCGTTCCCGGCAATTGGTAAAGGTAATAATAATGGCTTTACGCTAGAGGGTGATGTACATACACTACTATGTACGAATACAGTAGTGGAAGCGGCTTTTCTTTCTAGTGGAATACGAATGGGCAAATTAACATTGTGCCAGACTTTCTCCAGTTACGGTTGTAATGTAAACAATATGCAAAAGACTCTGGTCTAGGCGGCTAGTGCAGAAAAACTAAATCATTATACCTAATGTCTACGATTCTATTTTCACTGTATTTCCATCAGGTCATGATCACGTGGTCATCTTAATAACACACGGCGTGCGCTAACTAGTATAGACTTCGCGCTGACTCAGCGAGAGCTTTTCGGATCGAAGCCGGTTTCCGGGGATCTGACCGTCGAAATGGGGTGCGTCCATTGGATGACCATTGTTGGCTCTCTCCTGCCTCACCTTCGCCGCCGCCGACGTTGTGGCAATGGCTTAGACTTGAGATACATGGTAATAGACTAACACGATGGCATTCGGAGTAATGGAGATTCCATTCAGCTGTGGCATTGTGCTGTGCTGTCTCTCTTAGAAGCAGGACCGAAGTCGACCTAAACACGACACATCACAATCTCCCGGCCAATCTCGAGGGTTTCGTGCAGACCGAGTCCACCGTCTATCTAGATTTGCGTTTCAGAAGATGCAGCAACCCGAAAGTGGCCTGCAATCACCCGATGAAAGTCCCGCAAACGGATGGATCACGTGTCACTGAAACAGTGATAGCATGACGTCGATTGTTTTCAGTGGTTTCTGTTCGCGATTCAAGAATTCTTAGCGGGTACGATTGGTATACACTATGCTGTGGCGCTTATCTACGGCCGGTTGCAATTGACCCCCACGACTGTGTGACAATGTCGTTCATACAAGAGGTGAAGATACCGTTATGCTGTAACGACAGCGAGTCGCTTATGATTCGAAACGCGGCAAGCTACGAGTACGAGGTAGGCAGATAACCATATGTTGTTTATTTGGATCGATTCGTCTTAGGCTCGCCGAACTGAAATGGATAGATTAAGAGGTTTTCCCTCGTTGAATCACTATGCAAGAACTCGAGGCTCTACATGGTAGGGTACAACGGCCCCTACTCAGTTACCTCTAGATTATAGGCGGAAGCTTTGTTATAATCCCGAGTATGTCGGTTAAATTTCTTCATAGCCCTAGTTGTAGCCTGTAGTCATCTGACACCTTACCACCAAACGGGCCTTCTCTTCTGTGGTTGCATCACACCAATTTCCATTGCTTCTCCTTCACATGGGCATCGATGCCTTTCTGTCCTGGTTGTAGAAACCCAATCGTGTCGCCTCTGGCGTCTATGTGGTGCAAGCCTCTGACCTCCGAGGCGCGCTTCGATTGTAATTGTCTCGGAACCAGGAGTGTCATGGACTCTCTGCTCACGATATATTACCGTATGTAGGTACGCGGCGCGAGGAAATAGACTGTCTCCTTTGCTATAGACCTATCACGGCAACTCCCGTAGAAGGCCCTGCCAGATCAGCGCCATTGGTGTCCTAGGAGTGTTGTGGCTAGCTGTTGTTAATGTGGCTATCGGCCATCTCATCATCCGTCTGACAAGCGCGGAACCTCTCTCATTGAACATCCTTGGCTAGTGTAATTGCTGGAAATGGTCCCGTGGTAAGAAACAGAGACAGGCCTCGTTTATGTCTAGCGTACACTAGGCTACGCGGGTTTCTATTCCCTTTACAAATTATGAAATCATCATCGACTTGGGCGATCTTCTAAAAAGGCAGCGACCATCTTCAGCCGGCCACCTCAATGGCTTGGCAATGGGGACGCGCTTGATTTCCGCTCAAATTACACAGGCACTAACGGAGCGGCACGCGTGGAGACAGCTAGTAGTGGGATATGTACTGTTAGTATATGCTCGATAATACGTGTACAATCGTGCTATAGCTGCAAGTCCCGCGACGAAGGTTGTCAGCCCGGCGCTAAGACTTGTACTTCAAGGGTTATTTGTATGTGAATCTCTCCACTCTCTACTTATGACGGTAGCGGTCCGGGAAGGTATTCTACACTACTACCTTTCTACCCTACTAGTATAGTAGGCACATGCGATATGCCGTACACTATGAGAATACATACCAGGTTAGTAATAAAGCCCAAAATTTAAGGCTGCGTGCTAATCCTTCTCTCTGACTGTATACTCGAGTATCTCTCGGTAAGCCTCGCTTATGTGACGCAGGATCTGTGTTTCATTCGGGAGTTACATACCGGCACTATGGTGTGTAGTGCAAGCTTAATTGAGTCGCGTCTTAGAAAGATGGGGGTCACAAAGATGGGGGTTTAAAAACGCTGATGAAAATGCCGGATGTCAGCAAAAAGCAAGGGAGGCTAATGTACACTACTATGTAAAGTTGTGAAGGATGGATGAACGGCATCTTCGACAAAGTAAAAAAGCAACTCTCCCCCACAACACCATTATTTAGTACACTACTAACAAAAGGTAGGCAAACAATTTCATAAATTAGCCCACACACTAGAGTGTACGCTCGTTGCCTGTGTACATTGTATACACTACACTACTAAACTAGACGAACCTAGAATGATCTGGGCAACCAAGTATAGAAAGTAAGCGACAGGCGGATTTCAGTCATTGTCTGTCTGCCAAGGAACTGGAGACGACTATTGAGGCCGGCATATGCTCCGAAATGGACCTTTCGGGGCTGAGCTGGGATCAGGGCAGCAACCGGGGGGGTTGAATCCCAGCCCCAAGAACGCAACAATTGGATCGGGATGAGGGCTGGATCTGTCGGCTCTCGCCAGGGGTTCTTATAACCTTCGCGTCTACCACTCAGCTCGACAGCGCAGGTCAACAAGGTCAGCAGCCGCACCCGCCCAATATGGTTTCGCTTAGGTACGTAGCCGTTATAATATCTGATAGCCATCGGCCGAATTCAGTAGTGCATAATCGCTTATGCCTTGAAAAAGACGCTAAAATGCGAATCCGGAGAAGATCGTCGCTCTTCTTGGACAGATACAACTTCATCAAGGACTTTCCCTGCAAAGCCACCTTCCGCCTTGACAAGTTCGAGTTTGAAAATTACCGGTACGTGGTGCAGATGCAAGCCACCGAGGCAGTGGAGGCAGTTCACCAAAGTACCGGGTGCCGGGTTATTTGTGTATGGTACGCTGCAAACTTATGCTTCATCAACGACCTTGAAATGTGGAAGGATATTATCAGATGTTCTGTTGCACACGCTAGAAGACCGTTGCTCGATGGTGGATCGAAACGATCGGATTTTCATAATATAGGTGTAGGCACAATATCTTGACCGCTGCCTTGGAACACGTCTCCAGGGTATAATGGATCCTGTTACCCGAATCGGGTAGTATGTGCTGTTCCGAGTCCCGGTCAAAATTCCGGATGTGCTGGATAGGGAGGATCACGGGGGGGGGCGGATCATGATCCTTCAAGGGAAAATATGCGTGCAATGCAGGGGTAAGGTGCATGGGTACCATCCAAAACTCAGCCTCTACACTATGTGCCAGTAGTTTACAGTAGTTTACAGTAGTGTACTATGTAGTGCAAGCGTTTGTAGCCCTAGGCCGCTGCGAGACAACTCAACGTCTGCATGCGCCCGAGTCCCCAAATACAAGCAAGCAGGGAGTTAGGAGCGGCAGCCGCTTCAATCAGCAAAGAGAGCTGGGGCACACTAATGCCGGAAACTTCTGCCAAGGGACCCGCCATATTGAAGAGAAAGCCGTCATTATTACCTCTCGAGTGTAATGTGGGCTAGGTATTCTTACTCCAAGAAAGCGTCTATGGCAAGAGACCAACGGCCGGCCTTGTCTAGCCTACACTATTCCTATGTTGTGATCAGTTACAAGGCGCACGCCAGAAACGTCAACCCCTCCTTTCAAACCATATAGTGTATTCATAACGTAATTCCCGTACTTCCGGTATCGAGTATGTCCTATGAATAGATGTCAGCCTCTATTCATTAAAAAGGTGACGAAACGAAAGGAGAAGTGACAGAGATGGCCTGACTAACGTGGTCTGATATGCACGTTGTGGAGTTGCATTGGTAATGGCTACCATAGTGTACGGAGTAGCAGTTCGTAATTATAAAAGTTTTATTGCTTGAGTTGTTAATCATCAATTAGAGCGAGATACACATCTGGAACAGCCTAGGCATATCTCGCTTCCACTGCATAAACTTTGTGAACTAACATACAGGAACAGCACACAACTAGTAACCGTTGGGTACTCCGCATGCACTCAAATACATAGTAGGTATCTTGTACCAATCACAACCGTTTCCACTCCTAAACTAGACTCCCCCGGCATGCCAAGATGCAGAAGCAACAGCGCGTCCACGTCGTGACTTTAAGGATTACACTACTGGCTCTTTCCGCCGAATCTGTGATAGGAGACTCCGGGGGGTACAATATTGGGGAGTTCTAGACGGTGGAGAGCATTATTGCAAATATGAGGTTATGGGGCTGCCGAGATCGATCTTCGGCCTCCTGAACAAAGTCTATCGAGATACGGCCCATCGCGATAGGTATCCAAGGATTTGGGAGCAGTCTTAGGCATGATTCGACAGCAGGGGTTCGACATACACTGCCAGTACTGTACATACTATGTACACTACCGAGTAGGTCTTACGGCCAAGTACACCGCGAGAGGCATGTACGGTTAAACCGGAGATTTTTTTTGCCCTAATTTGCCTCATGGAGCATCTTGCCGGCGGTTATTGAAGGCAGTCTATTAGGGATTATTAGGATGCTCATCTTGATGTGCGTCTTTGATACGACAGAAACTAGTGCGTTGGAGGATGCCCGCCTGCATGGCGCCACAAAGTCAGCCACCCTAGACAGGCCCATACCAGATTCACGAGATGAAGGTCCCCGGCTGGAGATGCAGCCAATACGTAGACATGTATCGGCGATCATCATTCAGAGAAACAAGATTGCAGCCGGGATATTAGGCACGATCTCGAGTCTTAACTTCTATATAAGGAGGTCAATATCTCCCTCGAACTGACCAACTTTTCTTTCATCATCACCAGTCCCAAGCAGCAATCACAGGAAGCCCAATACCTTCATTCTCTCGCTTTTTTTCCGAAACAAACCAACTACACTCTCAAAATGCAGACCTCCCTAATTGCTATCATCGGCGCCGTCGCCACCTTCGTCTCGGCCATTCCCACTGACGGTACTCCTTACGTCGCTTGCGCCGGCAATGGTCTCTACAGCGTCCCTCAGTGCTGCGCTACCGATGTTCTCGGTGTCGCTGACCTGAACTGCCACTCTCGTAAGTAGCTCGCCTCATTAGTCTATTGATTTATGCCCAGAATCGAGAGGCGACTCAGTGAAGAAACTACCCAGCTAACATATTTGATACAGCCTCAGCTGTTCCCTTCAGCGTCTCCAACTTCCGCGACATCTGCGCCAACGGTGGCCAGCGCGCCCGCTGCTGCGTTCTCCCCGTCGTAAGTACAATACCAAACGATACCAATAATTATCGCTAACAACTCGATAGCTCGGCCAGGCTGTTCTCTGCCAGACCCCTACCGGTCTCGGTGAGCAGTAAATGCCTGAATCTACTTGACGGTTACGAAGCCACGGCTATCCCACCTGTAATAATTGGGCGTAACAGTATATAATGGAGCAGGTTGTCTATACGGAGCGAGGATGTAATAATGTTGGAAGAAAAAAAAAAAAAAAGGGGGGGGGGGGGGGGGGGGGTTTAAAGTTTTTTGGTGGGGGGGGGAATTGGGCCTGTTTTTTTTTAGCTATTTTGGGTGGGGGTGGGGGCCCATGCCCCCCGGGGGGGGTTTTAG